>OU015493.1:1104201-1499201 GCA_907164885.2 Dolomedes plantarius
CCGTTGAACACTGCCTCGATTCTAAAGTTACTAGTTACATATATTTTTTTTTATATGAATCGACATTGATCCGCCCTTAATTTCGGATATAAATTCATATCTATCTGACCATATCTTTAAGAAATAGCCAAGCCATTGGTCATGGCATGGTTCGACGTCTGATATTAGGATGTTCTATTCCCCTCCACATACCCATCTCACCATTTGTTCGGTGGTTTATTATATATATCTCCTAGGGATCTAACGGCAAAATCTTTGCCTGAGCGTAGAGGACCATTGATCCAAACTCCACATGAACCGTTTAACTCTTGACAGTTAAAATTCTTTAACTAATCTAGTGTACGTTTGTATCTCAAATACAAACCAGGATGATTGTCGGCTATCTTATCAATCTTGCCTTGCTTGGCCAAATTTATGCATTCTTTAAACTTATTACTACCGGTTGATGTAGATGGAAGAATACCAAATTCCCTAAACTCACCATCTTTCTTGCAGTAGTCAGCTGCCTCGTTGACGGAAGAAGGACGAATGTAAGAGGTGCGAATGTGAGAACGGTCATTCGCGTCGATGCAGGAGCGTCACTAATGTCTCGCGAATGTCTTGCAGGTGCCGCGATCGCGAATGTGTAAATGCGCAATGAAATCTGAAACTTCCTTTGAACCTTCATTACGACGGATTGACCTCGCGTGATAACCCAAGGGGGGAGCGGTACCCCTCGCATTGATGGGCTGTCCCATCATAGTAATCAATCATCCCACCCCCCTCAACAGACGACAATTCAGCAAATTTTGGTATTTAAAATCTTTTTTTATCTACTATTTATAGCTACACAAAGGTTTATGAGGAAATAAAAAAGGTATTTTCAGATATCCTAAACTTTTTTGCAACTCGCTACAGGATTCATTTTGTAAATTTCGTCCACTAAAGGAACTTATGATAGTTTAAATCATAGTATACCGCATTTTTCCCGATAAATTTAAATTTTAAAATATTATTTCGATTTTTGTCCGAAAACAAAAAAATGTCCCGATTTGTAAAATTTCTTTCTCTTTTATGGATTACAATTTTTAAATAAAAATCTTAGATTCGAAGTCGGTAATCCGTGGACAAATTTTCTCCATAGGTTAACATTGAGGTAATCGAATCCTGTGCCTTAACACTGGTATAACTGCGTATATATAAATTATTTATAAGTTCCTGTCTCAATATAATTGAGATTATTTTAGTGATACTATTTTCGAGTAAAATCCATTCTGATTTCCAGTTTAGTTTTCACTAATTGAATTATATTTCTTTAATATAACAGCTTATTTCAGCTATGAATTATGTAATTCATGAGGTTTTCTTGATTCAATGTAGACAGTTTTTGTCTTTGGTGACTAGGTTGTAGTTGAAATAGATGGATTAGACTGCGTACACTTTCCTTCGTTGAAGGTGGTACAATCACTAGTATCTAAATTCCAAGACATATAAAATGGAATATTACGTAAAGCATCATGAATACCTGAACTAAACATTTGATTAGATGTCGATGGAGTAATGCCGTAATCAAACGGTATAGCAAAAGCAGTAACATAGTAATTAAAAGAATTGAACTTGACATAGCGGTAAACCTTCTTGTAATCAGTAAACAGTTGGGTATCTAAAGCACGGGGCATAACCTTTTCTTGAAAGTGCTTCAGATTTGAATCATTCCAAATGGATCAGTTGTTGGCTGTAAAATATAGTAATCGATATCTTTCAAAGTCACACGCATATGCTCTATATGTCGGTTTTTAAAGTTATTTTTTTTTCGCAGTCTTGATCATCTGAATCCAAAGGGACTGCGGAGTATCTCCTTCCGATACGGCCGATATCCTCGACGTGGAAGCCTCACTGTCCTCCATCTCGTCTATACGTCCGTACGAGACAACGTCCACACAAGTCTTTCTCTCTCGGGATCTCGTGCGCTAATAACACAGTAAGTTATAGTATCTGACACAGGTCTTTCTTCTCTTGGAGTAATAACGACAGGTTCGGACGTGAAATCATATACACTGAAGCGTGACAACAATGCGTTCAGTATTTCACCGTTGAACACTGCCTCGATTCTAAAGTTACTAGTTACATATATTTTTTTTTATATGAATCGACATTGATCCGCCCTTAATTTCGGATATAAATTCATATCTATCTGACCATATCTTTAAGAAATAGCCAAGCCATTGGTCATGGCATGGTTCGACGTCTGATATTAGGATGTTCTATTCCCCTCCACATACCCATCTCACCATTTGTTCGGTGGTTTATTATATATATCTCCTAGGGATCTAACGGCAAAATCTTTGCCTGAGCGTAGAGGACCATTGATCCAAACTCCACATGAACCGTTTAACTCTTGACAGTTAAAATTCTTTAACTAATCTAGAGTACGTTTGTATCTCAAATACAAACCATCATGATTGTCGGCTATCTTATCAATCTTGCCTTGTTTGGCCAAATTTATGCATTCTTTAAACTTATTACTACCTTTTGATGTAGATGGAAGAATACCAAATTCCCTAAACTCACCATCTTTCTTGCAGTAGTCAGCTGCCTCGTTGACGGATGAAGGGCGAATGTAAGAGGTGCGAATGTGAGAACGGTCATTCGCGTCGATTCAGGAGCGTCACTAATGTCTCGCGAATGTCTTGCAGATGCCGCGATCGCGAATGTGTAAATGCGGCATGAAGTCTGAAACTTCCTTTGAACCTTCATTACGAGGGATTGACCTCGCATGATAACCCAAGGGGGGAGTGGTTCCATTCGCATTGATGGGCGGTCCCATCATAGTAATCAATCATCCCACCCCCCTCAACAGACGACAATTCAGCAAATTTTGGTATTTAAAATCTTTTTTTATCTACTATTTATAGCTACACAAAGGTTTATAATTAAATAAAAAAGGTATTTTCAGATATCCTAAACTTTTTTGCAACTCGCTACAGGATTCATTTTGTAAATTTCGTCCACTAAAGGAACTTATGATAGTTTAAATCATAGTATACCGCATTTTTCCCGATAAATTTAAATTTTAAAATATTATTTCGATTTTTGTCCGAAAACAAAAAAATGTCCCGATTTGTAAAATTTCTTTCTCTTTTATGGATTACAATTTTTAAATAAAAATCTTAGATTCGAAGTCGGTAATCCGTGGACAAATTTTCTCCATAGGTTAACATTGAGGTAATCGAATCCTGTGCTTTAACACTGGTATAACTGCGTATATATAAATTATTTATAAGTTACTGTCTCAATATAATTGAGATTATTTTAGTGATACTATTTTCGTGTAAAATCCATTCTGATTTCCAGTTTAGTTTTCACTAATTGAATTATATTTCTTTAATATAACAGCTTATTTCAGCTATGAATTATGTAATTCATGAGGTTTTCTTGATTCAATGTAGACAGTTTTTGTCTTTGGTGACTAGGTTGTAGTTGAAATAGATGGATTAGACTGCGTACACTTTCCTTCGTTGAAGGTGGTACAATCACTAGTATCTAAATTCCAAGACATATAAAATGGAATATTACGTAAAGCATCATGAATACCTGAACTAAACATTTGATTAGATGTCGATGGAGTAATACCGTAATCAAACGGTATAGCAAAAGCAGTAACATAGTAATTAAAAGAATTGAACTTGACATAGCGGTAAACCTTCTTGTAATCAGTAAACAGTTGGGTATCTAAAGCAAGGGGCATAACCTTTTCTTGAAAGTGCTTCAGATTTGAATCATTCCAAATGGATCAGTTTTTGGCTGTAAAATATAGTAATCGATATCTTTCAAAGTCACACGCATATGCTCTATATGTCGGTTTTTAAAGTTATTTTTTTTTCGCAGTCTTGATCATCTGAATCCAAAGGGACTGCGGAGTATCTCCTTCCGATACGGCCGATATCCTCGACGTGGAAGCCTCACTGTCCTCCATCTCGTCTATACATCCGTACGAGACAACGTCCACACAAGTCTTTCTCTCTCGGGATCTCGTGCGCTAATAACACAGTAAGTTATAGTATCTGACACAGGTCTTTCTTCTCTTGGAGTAATAACGACAGGTTCGGACGTGAAATCATATACACTGAAGCGTGACAACAATGCGTTCAGTATTTCACCGTTGAACACTGCCTCGATTCTAAAGTTACTAGTTACATATATTTTTTTTTATATGAATCGACATTGATCCGCCCTTAATTTCGGATATAAATTCATATCTATCTGACCATATCTTTAAGAAATAGCCAAGCCATTGGTCATGGCATGGTTCGACGTCTGATATTAGGATGTTCTATTCCCCTCCACATACCCATCTCACCATTTGTTCGGTGGTTTATTATATATATCTCCTAGGGATCTAACGGCAAAATCTTTGCCTGAGCGTAGAGGACCATTGATCCAAACTCCACATGAACCGTTTAACTCTTGACAGTTAAAATTCTTTAACTAATCTAGTGTACGTTTGTATCTCAAATACAAACCAGGATGATTGTCGGCTATCTTATCAATCTTGCCTTGTTTGGCCAAATTTATGCATTCTTTAAACTTATTACTACCGGTTGATGTAGATGGAAGAATACGAAATTCCCTAAACTCACCATCTTTCTTGCAGTAGTCAGCTGCCTCGTTGACGGAAGAAGGGCGAATGTAAGAGGTGCGAATGTGAGAACGGTCATTCGCGTCGATGCAGGAGCGTCACTAATGTCTCGCGAATGTCTTGCAGGTGCCGCGATCGCGAATGTGTAAATGCGCAATGAAATCTGAAACTTCCTTTGAACCTTCATTACGAGGGATTGACCTCGCGTGATAACCCAAGGGGGGAGCGGTATCCCTCGCATTGATGGGCTGTCCCATCATAGTAATCAATCATCCCACCCCCCTCAACAGACGACAATTCAGCAAATTTTGGTATTTAAAATCTTTATTTATCTACTATTTATAGCTACACAAAGGTTTATAAGGAAATAAAAAAGGTATTTTCAGATATCCTAAACTTTTTTGCAACTCGCTACAGGATTCATTTTGTAAATTTCGTCCACTAAAGGAACTTATGATAGTTTAAATCATAGTATACCGCATTTTTCCCGATAAATTTAAATTTTAAAATATTATTTCGATTTTTGTCCGAAAACAAAAAAATGTCCCGATTTGTAAAATTTCTTTCTCTTTTATGGATTACAATTTTTAAATAAAAATCTTAGATTCGAAGTCGGTAATCCGTGGACAAATTTTCTCCATAGGTTAACATTGAGGTAATCGAATCCTGTGCTTTAACACTGGTATAACTGCGTATATATAAATTATTTATAAGTTACTGTCTCAATATAATTGAGATTATTTTAGTGATACTATTTTCGTGTAAAATCCATTCTGATTTCCAGTTTAGTTTTCACTAATTGAATTATATTTCTTTAATATAACAGCTTATTTCAGCTATGAATTATGTAATTCATGAGGTTTTCTTGATTCAATGTAGACAGTTTTTGTCTTTGGTGACTAGGTTGTAGTTGAAATAGATGGATTAGACTGCGTACACTTTCCTTCGTTGAAGGTGGTACAATCACTAGTATCTAAATTCCAAGACATATAAAATGGAATATTACGTAAAGCATCATGAATACCTGAACTAAACATTTGATTAGATGTCGATGGAGTAATACCGTAATCAAACGGTATAGCAAAAGCAGTAACATAGTAATTAAAAGAATTGAACTTGACATAGCGGTAAACCTTCTTGTAATCAGTAAACAGTTGGGTATCTAAAGCAAGGGGCATAACGTTTTCTTGAAAGTGCTTCAGATTTGAATCATTCCAAATGGATCAGTTTTTGGCTGTAAAATATAGTAATCGATATCTTTCAAAGTCACACGCATATGCTCTATATGTCGGTTTTTAAAGTTATTTTTTTTTCGCAGTCTTGATCATCTGAATCCAAAGGGACTGCGGAGTATCTCCTTCCGATACGGCCGATATCCTCGACGTGGAAGCCTCACTGTCCTCCATCTCGTCTATACATCCGTACGAGACAACGTCCACACAAGTCTTTCTCTCTCGGGATCTCGTGCGCTAATAACACAGTAAGTTATAGTATCTGACACAGGTCTTTCTTCTCTTGGAGTAATAACGACAGGTTCGGACGTGAAATCATATACACTGAAGCGTGACAACAATGCGTTCAGTATTTCACCGTTGAACACTGCCTCGATTCTAAAGTTACTAGTTACATATATTTTTTTATATATGAATCGACATTGATCCGCCCTTAATTTCGGATATAAATTCATATCTATCTGACCATATCTTTAAGAAATAGCCAAGCCATTGGTCATGGCATGGTTCGACGTCTGATATTAGGATGTTCTATTCCCCTCCACATACCCATCTCACCATTTGTTCGGTGGTTTATTATATATATCTCCTAGGGATCTAACGGCAAAATCTTTGCCTGAGCGTAGAGGACCATTGATCCAAACTCCACATGAACCGTTTAACTCTTGACAGTTAAAATTCTTTAACTAATCTAGAGTACGTTTGTATCTCAAATACAAACCAGGATGATTGTCGGCTATCTTATCAATCTTGCCTTGTTTGGCCAAATTTATGCATTCTTTAAACTTATTACTACCGGTTGATGTAGATGGAAGAATACGAAATTCCCTAAACTCACCATCTTTCTTGCAGTAGTCAGCTGCCTCGTTGACGGAAGAAGGGCGAATGTAAGAGGTGCGAATGTGAGAACGGTCATTCGCGTCGATGCAGGAGCGTCACTAATGTCTCGCGAATGTCTTGCAGGTGCCGCGATCGCGAATGTGTAAATGCGCAATGAAATCTGAAACTTCCTTTGAACCTTCATTACGAGGGATTGACCTCGCGTGATAACCCAAGGGGGGAGCGGTATCCCTCGCATTGATGGGCTGTCCCATCATAGTAATCAATCATCCCACCCCCCTCAACAGACGACAATTCAGCAAATTTTGGTATTTAAAATCTTTTTTTATCTACTATTTATAGCTACACAAAGGTTTATAAGGAAATAAAAAAGGTATTTTCAGATATCCTAAACTTTTTTGCAACTCGCTACAGGATTCATTTTGTAAATTTCGTCCACTAAAGGAACTTATGATAGTTTAAATCGTAGTATACCGCATTTTTCCCGATAAATTTAAATTTTAAAATATTATTTCGATTTTTGTCAGAAAACAAAAAAATGTCCCGATTTGTAAAATTTCTTTCTCTTTTATGGATTACAATTTTTAAATAAAAATCTTAGATTCGAAGTCGGTAATCCGTGGACAAATTTTCTCCATAGGTTAACATTGAGGTAATCGAATCCTGTGCCTTAACACTGGTATAACTGCGTATATATAAATTATTTATAAGTTCCTGTCTCAATATAATTGAGATTATTTTAGTGATACTATTTTCGAGTAAAATCCATTCTGATTTCCAGTTTAGTTTTCACTAATTGAATTATATTTCTTTAATATAACAGCTTATTTCAGCTATGAATTATGTAATTCATGAGGTTTTCTTGATCCAATGTAGACAGTTTTTGTCTTTGGTGACTAGGTTGTAGTTGAAATAGATGGATTAGACTGCGTACACTTTCCTTCGTTGAAGGTGGTACAATCACTAGTATCTAAATTCCAAGACATATAAAATGGAATATTACGTAAAGCATCATGAATACCTGAACTAAACATTTGATTAGATGTCGATGGAGTAATGCCGTAATCAAACGGTATAGCAAAAGCAGTAACATAGTAATTAAAAGAATTGAACTTGACATAGCGGTAAACCTTCTTGTAATCAGTAAACAGTTGGGTATCTAAAGCACGGGCCATAACCTTTTCTTGAAAGTGCTTCAGATTTGAATCATTCCAAATGGATCAGTTGTTGGCTGTAAAATATAGTAATCGATATCTTTCAAAGTCACACGCATATGCTCTATATGTCGGTTTTTAAAGTTATTTTTTTTTCGCAGTCTTGATCATCTGAATCCAAAGGGACTGCCGAGTATCTCCTTCCGATACGGCCGATATCCTCGACGTGGAAGCCTCACTGTCCTCCATCTCGTCTATACATCCGTACGAGACAACGTCCACACAAGTCTTTCTCTCTCGGGATCTCGTGCGCTAATAACACAGTAAGTTATAGTATCTGACACAGGTTTTTCTTCTCTTGGAGTAATAACGACAGGTTCGGACGTGAAATCATATACACTGAAGCGTGACAACAATGCGTTCAGTATTTCACCGTTGAACACTGCCTCGATTCTAAAGTTACTAGTTACATATATTTTTTTTTATATGAATCGACATTGATCCGCCCTTAATTTCGGATATAAATTCATATCTATCTGACCATATCTTTAAGAAATAGCCAAGCCATTGGTCATGGCATGGTTCGACGTCTGATATTAGGATGTTCTATTCCCCTCCACATACCCATCTCACCATTTGTTCGGTGGTTTATTATATATATCTCCTAGGGATCTAACGGCAAAATCTTTGCCTGAGCGTAGAGGACCATTGATCCAAACTCCACATGAACCGTTTAACTCTTGACAGTTAAAATTCTTTAACTAATCTAGAGTACGTTTGTATCTGAAATACAAACCAGGATGATTGTCGGCTATCTTATCAATCTTGCCTTGTTTGGCCAAATTTATGCATTCTTTAAACTTATTACTACCGGTTGATGTAGATGGAAGAATACGAAATTCCCTAAACTCACCATCTTTCTTGCAGTAGTCAGCTGCCTCGTTGACGGAAGAAGGACGAATGTAAGAGGTGCGAATGTGAGAACGGTCATTCGCGTCGATGCAGGAGCGTCACTAATGTCTCGCGAATGTCTTGCAGGTGCCGCGATCGCGAATGTGTAAATGCGCAATGAAATCTGAAACTTCCTTTGAACCTTCATTACGAGGGATTGACCTCGCGTGATAACCCAAGGGGGGAGCGGTATCCCTCGCATTGATGGGCTGTCCCATCATAGTAATCAATCATCCCACCCCCCTCAACAGACGACAATTCAGCAAATTTTGGTATTTAAAATCTTTTTTTATCTACTATTTATAGCTACACAAGGTTTATAAGGAAATAAAAAAGGTATTTTCAGATATCCTAAACTTTTTTGCAACTCGCTACAGGATTCATTTTGTAAATTTCGTCCACTAAAGGAACTTATGATAGTTTAAATCATAGTATACCGCATTTTTCCCGATAAATTTAAATTTTAAAATATTATTTCGATTTTTGTCAGAAAACAAAAAAATGTCCCGATTTGTAAAATTTCTTTCTCTTTTATGGATTACAATTTTTAAATAAAAATCTTAGATTCGAAGTCGGTAATCCGTGGACAAATTTTCTCCATAGGTTAACATTGAGGTAATCGAATCCTGTGCCTTAACACTGGTATAACTGCGTATATATAAATTATTTATAAGTTCCTGTCTCAATATAATTGAGATTATTTTAGTGATACTATTTTCGAGTAAAATCCATTCTGATTTCCAGTTTAGTTTTCACTAATTGAATTATATTTCTTTAATATAACAGCTTATTTCAGCTATGAATTATGTAATTCATGAGGTTTTCTTGATCCAATGTAGACAGTTTTTGTCTTTGGTGACTAGGTTGTAGTTGAAATAGATGGATTAGACTGCGTACACTTTCCTTCGTTGAAGGTGGTACAATCACTAGTATCTAAATTCCAAGACATATAAAATGGAATATTACGTAAAGCATCATGAATACCTGAACTAAACATTTGATTAGATGTCGATGGAGTAATGCCGTAATCAAACGGTATAGCAAAAGCAGTAACATAGTAATTAAAAGAATTGAACTTGACATAGCGGTAAACCTTCTTGTAATCAGTAAACAGTTGGGTATCTAAAGCACGGGGCATAACCTTTTCTTGAAAGTGCTTCAGATTTGAATCATTCCAAATGGATCAGTTGTTGGCTGTAAAATATAGTAATCGATATCTTTCAAAGTCACACGCATATGCTCTATATGTCGGTTTTTAAAGTTATTTTTTTTTCGCAGTCTTGATCATCTGAATCCAAAGGGACTGCGGAGTATCTCCTTCCGATACGGCCGATATCCTCGACGTGGAAGCCTCACTGTCCTCCATCTCGTCTATACGTCCGTACGAGACAACGTCCACACAAGTCTTTCTCTCTCGGGATCTCGTGCGCTAATAACACAGTAAGTTATAGTATCTGACACAGGTCTTTCTTCTCTTGGATTAATAACGACAGGTTCGGACGTGAAATCATATACACTGAAGCGTGACAACAATGCGTTCAGTATTTCACCGTTGAACACTGCCTCGATTCTAAAGTTACTAGTTACATATATTTTTTTTTATATGAATCGACATTGATCCGCCCTTAATTTCGGATATAAATTCATATCTATCTGACCATATCTTTAAGAAATAGCCAAGCCATTGGTCATGGCATGGTTCGACGTCTGATATTAGGATGTTCTATTCCCCTCCACATACCCATCTCACCATTTGTTCGGTGGTTTATTATATATATCTCCTAGGGATCTAACGGCAAAATCTTTGCCTGAGCGTAGAGGACCATTGATCCAAACTCCACATGAACCGTTTAACTCTTGACAGTTAAAATTCTTTAACTAATCTAGAGTACGTTTGTATCTCAAATACAAACCATCATGATTGTCGGCTATCTTATCAATCTTGCCTTGTTTGGCCAAATTTATGCATTCTTTAAACTTATTACTACCTTTTGATGTAGATGGAAGAATACCAAATTCCCTAAACTCACCATCTTTCTTGCAGTAGTCAGCTGCCTCGTTGACGGATGAAGGGCGAATGTAAGAGGTGCGAATGTGAGAACGGTCATTCGCGTCGATTCAGGAGCGTCACTAATGTCTCGCGAATGTCTTGCAGATGCCGCGATCGCGAATGTGTAAATGCGCAATGAAATCTGAAACTTCCTTTGAACCTTCATTACGAGGGATTGACCTCGCGTGATAACCCAAGGGGGGAGCGGTATCCCTCGCATTGATGGGCTGTCCCATCATAGTAATCAATCATCCCACCCCCCTCAACAGACGACAATTCAGCAAATTTTGGTATTTAAAATCTTTTTTTTATCTACTATTTATAGCTACACAAAGGTTTATAAGGAAATAAAAAAGGTATTTTCAGATATCCTAAACTTTTTTGCAACTCGCTACAGGATTCATTTTGTAAATTTCGTCCACTAAAGGAACTTATGATAGTTTAAATCGTAGTATACCGCATTTTTCCCGATAAATTTAAATTTTAAAATATTATTTCGATTTTTGTCAGAAAACAAAAAAATGTCCCGATTTGTAAAATTTCTTTCTCTTTTATGGATTACAATTTTTAAATAAAAATCTTAGATTCGAAGTCGGTAATCCGTGGACAAATTTTCTCCATAGGTTAACATTGAGGTAATCGAATCCTGTGCCTTAACACTGGTATAACTGCGTATATATAAATTATTTATAAGTTCCTGTCTCAATATAATTGAGATTATTTTAGTGATACTATTTTCGAGTAAAATCCATTCTGATTTCCAGTTTAGTTTTCACTAATTGAATTATATTTCTTTAATATAACAGCTTATTTCAGCTATGAATTATGTAATTCATGAGGTTTTCTTGATCCAATGTAGACAGTTTTTGTCTTTGGTGACTAGGTTGTAGTTGAAATAGATGGATTAGACTGCGTACACTTTCCTTCGTTGAAGGTGGTACAATCACTAGTATCTAAATTCCAAGACATATAAAATGGAATATTACGTAAAGCATCATGAATACCTGAACTAAACATTTGATTAGATGTCGATGGAGTAATGCCGTAATCAAACGGTATAGCAAAAGCAGTAACATAGTAATTAAAAGAATTGAACTTGACATAGCGGTAAACCTTCTTGTAATCAGTAAACAGTTGGGTATCTAAAGCACGGGCCATAACCTTTTCTTGAAAGTGCTTCAGATTTGAATCATTCCAAATGGATCAGTTGTTGGCTGTAAAATATAGTAATCGATATCTTTCAAAGTCACACGCATATGCTCTATATGTCGGTTTTTAAAGTTATTTTTTTTTCGCAGTCTTGATCATCTGAATCCAAAGGGACTGCCGAGTATCTCCTTCCGATACGGCCGATATCCTCGACGTGGAAGCCTCACTGTCCTCCATCTCGTCTATACATCCGTACGAGACAACGTCCACACAAGTCTTTCTCTCTCGGGATCTCGTGCGCTAATAACACAGTAAGTTATAGTATCTGACACAGGTTTTTCTTCTCTTGGAGTAATAACGACAGGTTCGGACGTGAAATCATATACACTGAAGCGTGACAACAATGCGTTCAGTATTTCACCGTTGAACACTGCCTCGATTCTAAAGTTACTAGTTACATATATTTTTTTTTATATGAATCGACATTGATCCGCCCTTAATTTCGGATATAAATTCATATCTATCTGACCATATCTTTAAGAAATAGCCAAGCCATTGGTCATGGCATGGTTCGACGTCTGATATTAGGATGTTCTATTCCCCTCCACATACCCATCTCACCATTTGTTCGGTGGTTTATTATATATATCTCCTAGGGATCTAACGGCAAAATCTTTGCCTGAGCGTAGAGGACCATTGATCCAAACTCCACATGAACCGTTTAACTCTTGACAGTTAAAATTCTTTAACTAATCTAGAGTACGTTTGTATCTGAAATACAAACCAGGATGATTGTCGGCTATCTTATCAATCTTGCCTTGTTTGGCCAAATTTATGCATTCTTTAAACTTATTACTACCGGTTGATGTAGATGGAAGAATACGAAATTCCCTAAACTCACCATCTTTCTTGCAGTAGTCAGCTGCCTCGTTGACGGAAGAAGGACGAATGTAAGAGGTGCGAATGTGAGAACGGTCATTCGCGTCGATGCAGGAGCGTCACTAATGTCTCGCGAATGTCTTGCAGGTGCCGCGATCGCGAATGTGTAAATGCGCAATGAAATCTGAAACTTCCTTTGAACCTTCATTACGAGGGATTGACCTCGCGTGATAACCCAAGGGGGGAGCGGTATCCCTCGCATTGATGGGCTGTCCCATCATAGTAATCAATCATCCCACCCCCCTCAACAGACGACAATTCAGCAAATTTTGGTATTTAAAATCTTTTTTTATCTACTATTTATAGCTACACAAAGGTTTATGAGGAAATAAAAAAGGTATTTTCAGATATCCTAAACTTTTTTGCAACTCGCTACAGGATTCATTTTGTAAATTTCGTCCACTAAAGGAACTTATGATAGTTTAAATCATAGTATACCGCATTTTTCCCGATAAATTTAAATTTTAAAATATTATTTCGATTTTTGTCCGAAAACAAAAAAATGTCCCGATTTGTAAAATTTCTTTCTCTTTTATGGATTACAATTTTTAAATAAAAATCTTAGATTCGAAGTCGGTAATCCGTGGACAAATTTTCTCCATAGGTTAACATTGAGGTAATCGAATCCTGTGCCTTAACACTGGTATAACTGCGTATATATAAATTATTTATAAGTTCCTGTCTCAATATAATTGAGATTATTTTAGTGATACTATTTTCGAGTAAAATCCATTCTGATTTCCAGTTTAGTTTTCACTAATTGAATTATATTTCTTTAATATAACAGCTTATTTCAGCTATGAATTATGTAATTCATGAGGTTTTCTTGATCCAATGTAGACAGTTTTTGTCTTTGGTGACTAGGTTGTAGTTGAAATAGATGGATTAGACTGCGTACACTTTCCTTCGTTGAAGGTGGTACAATCACTAGTATCTAAATTCCAAGACATATAAAATGGAATATTACGTAAAGCATCATGAATACCTGAACTAAACATTTGATTAGATGTCGATGGAGTAATGCCGTAATCAAACGGTATAGCAAAAGCAGTAACATAGTAATTAAAAGAATTGAACTTGACATAGCGGTAAACCTTCTTGTAATCAGTAAACAGTTGGGTATCTAAAGCACGGGGCATAACCTTTTCTTGAAAGTGCTTCAGATTTGAATCATTCCAAATGGATCAGTTGTTGGCTGTAAAATATAGTAATCGATATCTTTCAAAGTCACACGCATATGCTCTATATGTCGGTTTTTAAAGTTATTTTTTTTTCGCAGTCTTGATCATCTGAATCCAAAGGGACTGCGGAGTATCTCCTTCCGATACGGCCGATATCCTCGACGTGGAAGCCTCACTGTCCTCCATCTCGTCTATACGTCCGTACGAGACAACGTCCACACAAGTCTTTCTCTCTCGGGATCTCGTGCGCTAATAACACAGTAAGTTATAGTATCTGACACAGGTCTTTCTTCTCTTGGATTAATAACGACAGGTTCGGACGTGAAATCATATACACTGAAGCGTGACAACAATGCGTTCAGTATTTCACCGTTGAACACTGCCTCGATTCTAAAGTTACTAGTTACATATATTTTTTTTTATATGAATCGACATTGATCCGCCCTTAATTTCGGATATAAATTCATATCTATCTGACCATATCTTTAAGAAATAGCCAAGCCATTGGTCATGGCATGGTTCGACGTCTGATATTAGGATGTTCTATTCCCCTCCACATACCCATCTCACCATTTGTTCGGTGGTTTATTATATATATCTCCTAGGGATCTAACGGCAAAATCTTTGCCTGAGCGTAGAGGACCATTGATCCAAACTCCACATGAACCGTTTAACTCTTGACAGTTAAAATTCTTTAACTAATCTAGAGTACGTTTGTATCTCAAATACAAACCAGGATGATTGTCGGCTATCTTATCAATCTTGCCTTGTTTGGCCAAATTTATGCATTTTTTTAACTTATTACTACCGGTTGATGTAGATGGAAGAATACCAAATTCCCTAAACTCACCATCTTTCTTGCAGTAGTCAGCTGCCTCGTTGACGGAAGAAGGGCGAATGTAAGAGGTGCGAATGTGAGAACGGTCATTCGCGTCGATGCAGGAGCGTCACTAATGTCTCGCGAATGTCTTGCAGGTGCCGCGATCGCGAATGTGTAAATGCGCAATGAAATCTGAAACTTCCTTTGAACCTTCATTACGAGGGATTGACCTCGCGTGATAACCCAAGGGGGGAGCGGTATCCCTCGCATTGATGGGCTGTCCCATCATAGTAATCAATCATCCCACCCCCCTCAACAGACGACAATTCAGCAAATTTTGGTATTTAAAATCTTTTTTTATCTACTATTTATAGCTACACAAAGGTTTATAAGGAAATAAAAAAGGTATTTTCAGATATCCTAAACTTTTTTGCAACTCGCTACAGGATTCATTTTGTAAATTTAGTCCACTAAAGGAACTTATGATAGTTTAAATCATAGTATACCGCATTTTTCTCGATAAATTTAAATTTTAAAATATTATTTCGATTTTTGTCAGAAAACAAAAAAATGTCCCGATTTGTAAAATTTCTTTCTCTTTTATGGATTACAATTTTTAAATAAAAATCTTAGATTCGAAGTCGGTAATCCGTGGACAAATTTTCTCCATAGGTTAACATTGAGGTAATCGAATCCTGTGCCTTAACACTGGTATAACTGCGTATATATAAATTATTTATAAGTTCCTGTCTCAATATAATTGAGATTATTTTAGTGATACTATTTTCGAGTAAAATATATTCTGATTTCCAGTTTAGTTTTCACTAATTGAATTATATTTCTTTAATATAACAGCTTATTTCAGCTATGAATTATGTAATTCATGAGGTTTTCTTGATTCAATGTAGACAGTTTTTGTCTTTGGTGACTAGGTTGTAGTTGAAATAGATGGATTAGACTGCGTACACTTTCCTTCGTTGAAGGTGGTACAATCACTAGTATCTAAATTCCAAGACATATAAAATGGAATATTACGTAAAGCATCATGAATACCTGAACTAAACATTTGATTAGATGTCGATGGAGTAATGCCGTAATCAAACGATATAGCAAAAGTAATTAAAAGAATTGAACTTGACATAGCGGTAAACCTTCTTGTAATCATTAAACAGTTGGGTATCTAAAGCACGGGGCATAACCTTTTCTTGAAAGTGCTTCAGATTTGAATCATTCCAAATGGATCAGTTGTTGGCTGTAAAATATAGTAATCGATATCTTTCAAAGTCACACGCATATGCTCTATATGTCGGTTTTTAAAGTTATTTTTTTTTCGCAGTCTTGATCATCTGAATCCAAAGGGACTGCGGAGTATCTCCTTCCGATACGGCCGATATCCTCGACGTGGAAGCCTCACTGTCCTCCATCTCGTCTATACGTCCGTACGAGACAACGTCCACACAAGTCTTTCTCTCTCGGGATCTCGGGCGCTAATAACACAGTAAGTTATAGTATCTGACACAGGTCTTTCTTCTCTTGCAGTAATAACGACAGGTTCGGACGTGAAATCATATCTACTGAAGCGTGACAACAATGTGTTCAGTATTTCACCGTTGAACACTGCCTCGATTCTGAAGTTCCTAGTTACATATATTTTTTTTGAATGAATCTACATTGATCCGCCCTTAATTTCGGATATAAATTCATATCTATCTGACCATATTTTTAAGAAATAGCCAAGCCATTGGTCATTGCATGGTTCGACGTCTGATATTAGGATGTTCTATTCCCCTCCACATACCCATCTCACCATTTGTTCAGTGGTTTATTATATATATCTCCTAGGGATCTAACGGCAAAATCTTTGCCTGAGCGTAGAGGACCATTGATCCAAACTCCACATGAACCGTTTAACTCTTGACAGTTAAACTTCTTTAACTAATTTATAGTACGTTTGTATCTCAAATATAAACCAGGATGATTGTCGGCTATCTTATCAATCTTGCCTTGCTTGGCCAAATTTATACATTCTTTAAACTTATTACTGTGGTAACGATGTTTTGTATTGGGGTGTATTTAAAAGCTTATATATTATATTAACTTAATAATTAAAGTTAGAATTACTCTTTACAATCTTTAAAGTCAATTTACTTCAATAGTTGCCATTTGGCCGTTAGTGGTTAGTACATTTTAAGTTAGATGGTAAAGTTGCGTTGTGTTTATTTTAATGCAATAACCCATAATAATTAATATTATAATTAACACTGGTTCGATACTGTCTGCATCACTGTGGTGATTAATGAGCCAAAAGAAAAATGAAATTAAATCTAATAAATTTACTTAACCTTGGAAAACACCTAGAAATAAAATTATCTCACCTAAAAGAAAAAGCTTCATATCTGCTGAATTAAAAATAAAACCTAAAGCTAAAAATCAGCAAATTTACTAAAAAGGCAAGGACCGACATGACACCACTTTACAAACTAACATAACAATTTATTTAAGAATTTCCCTGACATTACAACAAATAAACTCATTAACTCCAGATCCTCTCAACAGTATTCTGACAACCAAATTCAATTGAATAAATACAATTTCGTTTAAATGAGTTCTACTCTCCATAATACAAATAATTATCAATAAAAACAATACAAATAAGTGAAGTGGCTGGCGAATCAAAAAAAAACTTCTAAATGAAAAAGTGATGAGAAAAAAAACAAAAGTAAAACTATAGAAAAATTCAGTAAACAAAAAAAAGGAAATTAAAATCATATTACCAATTAAAATGCTGCAGCACAAAAAAAACTATTATTTTATAAAATTATGAGTGGAACCCCAGGCTAGCGCCATTTCTATAGCGCGCGGGCCGCCAAAAATCAACACATCTCTCTCCATCGTGGGTTGCGGGTCAGCTCCCAGCCTCTTGGCCGGCCTCCCCCTCTCTGTCTCCAAATCTCCATTGGACGACCTTCTCACCCCTTTGTATGGCTACTCGTGGGTGAAAATGAGTGCGTCCTCGCTCCTTGATTTTAACAGGGAAATTCGGACCAACAGAATTTGAGGGGCTTGAATTATAATTTGATAGGTAGTATAGTATTTTATTTTCAACTTTGATTTTGCATCAATTCAGGATTTATTTTCTTCTATTTTAAACTCTGGAACTAACTCGGCGTTTGGCGATCTCAGGCGTATCCATGCGCCTACCCCTCATCAAAACGGTGGTTTCGCTTATCTCTTGGCCAGCTGCAAAAAAGGGGTTGTTTCTTGAAATGGATACTTCTGTTAATCCCTTTATCCGGTGTAGTCCTGGGTATGTGCTGTGAAAATACTGTGAAAATGGAGGAGATCTCGTTACATTGCCTACCAGCCCAGCTTACACAAGGGTTTGGGTTCATAATACAAAATTTACTATTAATTGAAAAAACAAAAATAAAACACTCTAAAATTAATAATTAACTATGTTGAATACATACAGCCACCAAAAAAACTAATAAAAACAATATACCAGCGTACCAGACACCTCACAATTATTTCAAAATAAGGCTTATTAATTTATCAATATTAACAATAAGGTATAACCTGTGATGATCTATTTCAAACTTAATTCTTCTCAATGTCAAAACATTTAGAGAAACTTGCGCACCTTCTCCAAATGCGATGACATTAATCAAATCAATTAATATCTGATCACCACAAGTATAACCCTTACATATATTTAGCAGAGGCTTAATAAATTGATTAAACAAAGCACAATCGTTACTAAAATTTACTTTCTTTACTAATTTAATTATCTAAATACCCGATATTAATATTAACTTTAATCACTTCCAAAACTATTAATTATCATCACAACATTACTACCGGTTGATGTAGATGGAAGAATACCAAATTCCCTAAACACACCATCTTTCTTGCAGTAGTCAGCTGCCTCGTTGACGGAAGAAGGGCGAATGTAAGAGGTGCGAATGTGAGAACGGTCATTCGCGTCGATGCAGGAGCGTCACTAATGTCTCGCGAATGCGGTGCCGCGATCGCGAATGTGTAAATGCGCAATGAAATCTGAAACTTCCTTTGAACCTTCATTACGAGGGATTGACCTCGCGTGATAACCCAAGGGGGGAGCGGTACCCCTCGCATTGATGGGCTGTCCCATCATAGTAATCAATCATCCCACCCCCTTCAACATACGATAATTCAGCAAATTTTGGTATTTAAAATCTTTTTTTATCTACTATTTATAGCTACATATAGGTTTATAAGGAAATAAAATAGGTATTTTCATATATCCTAAACTTTTTTGCAACTCGCTACAGGATTCATTTTATAAATTTCGTCCACGAAAGGAACTTATGATCGTTTAAATCATAGTATACAGCATTTTTCCTGAATAATTTAAATTTTAAAATATTATTTCGATTTTTGCAGAAAACAAAAAAATGTCCCGATTTGTAAAATTTCTTTCTCTTTAATGGATTACATTTTTTAAATAAAAATCTTAGAATCGAAGTCAGTAATCCGTGGACAAATTTTCTCCATAGGTTAACATTGAGGTAATCGAATCCTGTGCCTTAACACTGGTATAACTGCTTATATCTAAATTATTTATGAGTTCCTGTCTAAATATAATTGAGATTATTTTAGTGATGCAATTTTAGAGTAAAATCATTTCTTATTTCCCATTTAGTTTTCACTCATTGAATTATTTTTCTTTTATATAACAGCTTATTTCAGCAATGAATTATGTAAATCATCAGGTTTTCTTGATCCAATGTAGACAGTTTTTGTCTTTGGGGACGAGGTTAGAGTTTAAATAGATTTTTTATTTATGTTAGTTTCCTAGCTATGGTACCGAAAGTCTTGATAGCATACAGTGTGCACAGAAAAACATCGTTTGCCAAACAGAATAGTGGACGAAAGGGAGATCTGAGTGAAAGAGACGAACGATTTATTGAAGCGGATTGAGACATGAAGAAGAAAACAATTGCAACCAAAATGTCCGAAGAGCTCAATATGCATCTGCATGTTCCGGTATCAACCGTTAGAGGTAGAATGGTAATTCACAAACAAAGCATTTACGGAAGAGTAGCTATTCCGAAGCCACTTGTAATACTACATGTCAATACAAAATATAATCACAATGGTGCTACGAGCTCAAATCCTGGTCGAGTAATATGTCTAAAAACGGCATTTGCTCAGAGGAATCATTGTTCACATTGTTCCTCGCAACATGGCATGCGTACGTCTGGAGAACACCTGCACAAGCGTAAGATTCTGGCTGTCAAATCTCAACTGTCAATTATGGAGGTAGATCTCTCAGGGTTTAGGCTGGCATCTCAAGGTTTTCTTCACGCCCTATTGTAACCCTAAAAGGGAGATTGAATGGGAAGTAATATGTCAAAATTTTAGCTTATTAGGTCCATCCTATGGTGCAAACATTGTTTCTTGCAGGAGATGGCGTTCACCAGGATGATATCCCCTTATACATACAGCTAAATTTATCAAGTATTGGTTTGAAGAGCTTGAAAAGGAAGTAAAATATCTTATCTTGCCCTGTACATTAGGGTGGAGCGAAAAAGCGTTTTTATTATTTTTTTCTTTCCTGTATCATCAATCATTGATCCTTGGCCCAAAATGAAAAAGTGCGAAATTTCAACCTGTTTTGATAATATCTTCAGGTGGTGCATTAGAATCGGATTTTTGCAAAGTAGTATAAAAAGGCGACATTTAGAAACGTGGTAATAAAATTCAATTATAAATTTTTATTTAATTTTATTTCTTACGCTAATTAAACTTATTATATTAAAATGAATTTAAGCAATAGACTCCTTCTAAAATGTTTCGTTTTTGTCTCAAAAGGTGGCAAGTCTTGCCTGGCTTTTATCTTGGTTCTTAAATAACCGTCTCTTACTTCTGAACCACAAAAAGATAATGCAGCCTCAGTTACTAGCTTTACACACCGTTCTACTGCCTGTGTGTGACTAGGGAACTTCTCAAAATACAGGAAATTATTTTCCTGAAGAAATCATAGTCTTTATGTCTTTATCACTGTATTTCATCGTCATTGGTGGTTCGGTAACATTTTCTTACCACCAATTTATCAAATCGTAATAACGTAATACTCCGATCGGAAAGGAAGTTGAAACTCGCGTACTTTTATGCCTTTGGTTTGTTCTCTTGCTTTTAATATTCTTCGAAGAGCTAGTTGTCTTATATGTAACTCTTCGCCTTGTAACATAGCTAGCAATAAACTTTCGGGGTGTGCAAAGAATGAATTTCGTTGAATAGTTTTTAATACAATGCTCTTCAGCTCGTTTTACATATACAAAAATCTTCTAACCATATTAAAAACGCGGATAGACCCATATTTACAAGATGGTTTAGTCTTGATGTCAAACAAAGTTGGTGCGTATACTTTCATAATAAAATTGACAAGTTCTTTCAGGTTGACCATTGGTTTCGTTGTTCCTACATATAAACGAAGAATCCTGTTTGCACAAGTCAGCCGTCGGGAATGTGCTAGCTTTCCTGAATCCCTGTTAGCTAAGATAGGCATGATTGTGCTGCAAGAAATAGATGAGCATATTCCACATACATATTTGTGATTGGTGCTTAATAATTCAACATTAACATCCGGCAATTCTGAATTTACAGCTTCAAAGGTCACCACTTATATTCTAGTCACTTTTCAAGACTTTTCCCAATGTTTCCTGAAAAACTATTTGGTCATGTCATAGTAACATAGAGGCTGGTGAAAAGATGTCGGAGTGATAATTCATTAGCATGTAGTAGGCACACAAACCACTGTACTGGTCGATTAAGATATTTTTCCAATAGTACAATGACACCGTTTTTCTGTCCTGTATTTTCAGCAGTACCGTCACATCCAATTGCCATCAATGATGTATGAAATTCGAAACTTTTTCCTAGCAATTCAACTGAACTTTTTTTAATCGTAATTGCATTACCCGAATCAAGTGAAAAGTGTCCTATGTACATAGAATCTGGCTCAGAAATCAAAGAAATATGTTCTTCAGTCTTCCGATGTGATCTATTTTCTGTCTTAGACAGGACTAAAGTTTTATCTTTACGGCCGTCAAAATAAAGCGAGGATATAGATTGTTGGCCATTTAACCGTTGCAGGTTTTGGCGTACTTTTCGACACTCGCGACGTATTTTATGTCGATCTATTACTCGATCTATTATATTTGATGAGTTGTCATTCGATCTATTATATTTGTCGATCTATATTTGATGAGTTGTCATTACTGATAATATTTAAATCTTGCATTGCAGCATTTACTATGATTACTGCTGAGCGGTCAGAAATCCCAGTTCGATCTCAAGATGTTGCTAGATTTTGCAGCTTATGTGTAATTTGAATCGATTCTTCATGCTGCTTTTATGGTCGCTGGCAGGGCTTTGAAATTGAAATGCATTCTAAGACTGGGGGAACACTGTGGTGAGTTGATAGAACTAATATCTTTTACGAAGATATCGCCAGTCCAGAAGTGCAGCATCCCTATAACACTATGTAAAATTTCCTTAAAATGCAAACCTTAATGCAAGCAATCTAGTCAGAACTATTGGAAAATTTTCATTAAAAAGTGCAGTATAGGACAGTACATAGACCTACAATAACAAATTTGGGACAAAAATTTTAAAATATGACTCTCAATTGAGGTTAGAATGAAGTACTAAAAGTGAGTTTCTTTTTACCCTCTCATGTCATGCGCCACCTGAACACAAGAATTTTATGTAATTTAGTTTTGTGAATACAATATACATCGTCTAAAAAATGTGTGAACAGCCTCTGTATATTAGAGTTTTATGAGTAGTTCAAACTTCCCATACTCATTCCAAACTGTAATTTAAGTGTATTAATATTTTTTTAGTGATATTTTTTGCTATTTTGTGTAAGTCATGACCTGAGCGGACAGACAAGGATGTTAGTACTACTAAATTTAAATTTGTCAACCCCTGAGTCAAAATTTTATCAAAATTATTCTTCAAAATTATTATTCCAAATTACTCCTCAAAATTTTAGTCCCCATTACGCTTTTGTTACGCGGGTCTCGCCTGATGGAGAGCCTTGCTGAGGGAGTCGGCCCCTCACGCAAGTCTTTTCCGAGGGGGGGAAATTGAAATAAATTTCAAACCCCTTTTTACTATTTAACACGCCCTTTCCAAATTCTTCATCCTAACGCAACAGAATACTGTCCCCTTAACCTTTGAATCACGACCTAAATCCAAACCGAAATAATTTATTAGTTTTTCCCTTAAAGCCACACGCGGAGCATTACATAACAGTTATATAAGATCGAACCGGGTCGAACATTCGAAAACCATCACCCCATATGACGCGACTTAATCACGTGTTCGTTTCGGACAAATTATAAGTTTCATAGACCCGTACTCGGGAGAGAATTGCGCGCTTTCTGTAGTCTTTTGTCTGCTTGCTCACGGCCATAAAATATGTAGTTTTCGCTCCTGTCAAATTTGTACGGGCGGGGCCAAGTCCCCGTCCCGTCCGCCACGCGATGTGTTTTGTGTGCCTAGGTGTAAGGCAAGACCAATGTTGTAAGCTGTCAGTGAGTGATTCAAGAATAAAATAAGTTAAAGACGATGGAAGTACGTTCTTCACTCTGGACTCCCTGCCTCTGTTCCTCGACTGCATTTTATCTTTATGAGTTCTCCCCAGCAACCGGCCGCGACAGCTTTCTATTCTCTCTATTCGCCTGCCCTGGTCCGACGATTACTCCACCACGACTACAAAACTGATAAATTTCAACGGCCAAACTATATGTACAACTATACTCCGAGTATACACCATCTATTGTTATCATTACATATATAATATATATATATATATATATATATATATATATATATATATATTAGCTGAAAACCCGCACTTCGCTACGGACTACATTCAAAGTAAATACAACGGTCAATGTATGCAATTAATGCCAAATATATATATATATATATATATATATATATATATATATATATATATATATATATATATATATATATATATATATATATATATATATATATATATATATATACATATAATAAATACGGCGATCAATGTATACAACTGATGTAATATATATATATATATTTATATGAAAATCGTAAGGGATATTTTTATACACAAAATAATGTAGAAGAAAATATTTAAAGATTTCTAATATAAGAAATACTAAAGAATATAATACAGTTAATATAGTACAGTTTGTAGAACATTTCTTTTACTGTATTTTAATATTTTTTTGGATAATGTCCAATCGTCTGCCGCATTATGAAGAAAAAAAATTTATTTTTTTGTCAATTTAGATGTTATGCCCGTGACGATAAATTATTTGAAAGTACTAGAAAGAGAAATCACGTGATCAGTATTGAAAAAATTAAATTCTAAAAATTAATCTTTAAAAATTCTCCAAAAATCAGAAAATGGTGGTAAAGATTCGAAAAAGATTGCATTTTAAAGGAATTTATAGGATCTTTCTCGTGATAAGTTTTTTAACCCTCAAATTATTATTTTAAATGCAAAATTAAAAAAGTTAAAATAACATCTTAAAAATTTAATTTTAAAAAATCTAAGAAGAATTTTTGAAAAATCTTTCTTAGTGCACCCCTAAACAATAAGAAGAATTTCCATGCAAAATTTCAGCCCTTTTGGTCTAGTGGTTTGGTGAGTGCGCTGTATGTCAGTGAGTCAGTGAGTCAGTTACGGAACTTTATATATATATATATATATATATATATATATATATATATATATATATATATATATATATATATATATATATATATATATATATATATAAGGCAATTTGGATATTGTGGAAGATGTAGCACTGCGAGAGTTGATGAGTTTGGGAACTAAGTTTAGATTACCTAGTACTAATAATAAGAAGAAAATAATAAGATTCTTAAATGCTGATTTAGATAAATTTGTTTACAAAATAGCAATTAATTACTCTATACCTACAGAAGCCTTCAACCCATGAAAAATTAATCTACTAAAACTAGTACTTGCTAAACTACCCAATAATAGTTATAACATTAATAATTCCTATAAACACTTTAAAGCTGCTATTACAAAATTAGAAGATGACTTTATAGTCACTTATGTAGATAAAGCATCAAACAACTATGCAATAATTTGTAAAAAATATTTTGCCATATGTTTAAAAAAACAGCTAGAAAATAGTGATCTTTTTCAGCCATTAAAAGAAACTACTAGAATTATTATTAAGAAAATAATAGCAAAATATAAACTACTAGGTATATCATCTAACAATTATCTTTTTCCTTATATTACTTTAGTTCCAAAATTTCATAAAACACCTATTGCTTTTAGAGCAGTAACCTGTGGTCACAACACTTATGCTACTAAAGCAAGTGTATTATTATTAAAGTACCTTAAATTAATCTATAAAAATATAACATCTGGTGTTTGTGGTATAATTGATAATAGCTTTAGTCTAATTAGAAAACTACAAACATTAGATAACTGTAAATATGTAGTAACATATGATTTTAAAGTTTTATTTAATAATATCGATATAATTGATTTAAATAGAATAATCATAATGTTAGTACAAAATAATATTCAATACTTAGGCAACGAAATTAAACTAACTCGTTTCAATAGGCTTCTAGATTTAGTAACTAAACATAATTACATAGTTCAAAATAATAGTATATACTTACAGTTCAAAGGTGTACCACAAGGTGGTAATGCTTCAAGTATGCTAGCTAAATTATACTTATATTATTTTGAAATTAATAATATAGAAAATTGCAATTACAATATATTTAGATATATAGATGATATAATAGTAATTAATAAAAGTAATAACCCTATAGACTTAAATTTTTACCCTCCTAATCTGAAACTAATTAAAAGTAGCCATGATAATATTAATGTAAACTTTTTAGATATTAATATTAAATTAAATTCTCACAGCAAATTTACTTTTGACTTATACGACAAAAGATCTGACTATAATTTTAATATTGTTAAATTTCAAAATTATCTAACCTGTTTACATAAATCTATTTTTAATAACATTATTGTAAATCAGTTAGTTCGTATAAATAGGCTATGTTTTAAAGACAATAGGATTAAGCATATTTTAGACTTGAAAGCTGTGCTAATACGGAATAATTACCCCTAAAGTCTATCCAAAAACATAATTGGTTGTTTTGTTTTAATGAATAGTTTGTTCTGTTGCATTAAATATGTTAAACATAACAATAAGATAAAATAGAAAAAATAACTACTAAAAATAAAAATTAAAATAAAAATCATAAGTAAAAATAAAAATAATAATAAAAATAACTCTCAGTAGTAGTAATAATAATAAAAAACTAAATTATTAAGGGTAAAATAGTCCTAAAATACGGTAACCTAAGTAAGTCTGTAACTGAGAATCCACTACCTCCATGGTTGCAAGTTTTGTGACGTCAGTCATCTTGCGGTTACACGTTCTTAACTTCCACTCTGTCTAGCGCCAGGCTTGGTCTTCTTTGGTTAAGTACTATTATTCAATCTTTATTCAATTATAAATCAATTCTTCTGTTTTTCATGGATTGTACGGTGCCTGAGTGTGTTTATTGTATAGATCATACTCATCGGAAACAATCCATTGGTTTTTAGACAGCATTGACACCGCTGATGAAGAAATGCTGTCAAAAACCTCTTTCATACTTTTCTTTCCATGTTATTTGTCCCATTCTGCAAGTAGCTTTAGAGTTATTACTGGTTTTCTCTTTCATCTTTTTCTTTTTTACACACATATATATATATATATATATAATGATATCGGACTTTCTCGCAATAGGTAGTTGTAACCGGAGCGAAGAGAAGAGACTGATTTTTTATAGTTCTCTGTTTATCAATCTTCCTAGCTTCTTCAATTGGTGTGTACATATCTTGATCATCAAGTAAGTTTTTGTAGGGTGGTTTTTCATGCATTAAATAAGAAGCGGGAAATTTTGCTACGGTATGGGGGGGGTTGTTATATTCATTCGTTGTTTCACGTCATAATTTTTTGTTCAGGAGACTTTACCAGGGTGTGATTTTAATTTACATTTAAGCCTAGTAATGAAGGTCTGATTTACTCTCATTTTTTCCATTTGTTTGTAGTCCATGCGATGCAGTTAGTATTTGTTTCTTATTATGGTTTCTCAAAAAATGATTAAATTTGTAGGAAGTAAAAGCAATTTTCCTATCACTTAAAATTTTGTTAGGTATTTGATGTTGAAAAATTTGTCTTAAACAATTAATATAAGTATCCGCATTTTCATTTTTAGAAGCAAAGGTCCAAATATACCTGGAAGCATGATCTATAACTATGCGTAAATATTTCTTTGTAGTCCTATAATAATTTAAACAACCAACAGTTTCTATGGCAAGAATTTCAAAGGGTTCACTGGTAGGGGTAACATTTGTATTAGGCCAAATCTTTTTGTCTAGACTTCTTATTTAATTGACATACTTCACAATACTTCACATAGTACTCACATCTTTAGCTATTCCAATCCAATAATATTGAGGGGATATCAAATTTAACATTGCCGAAACTCCTAAATGTCCATAATTCACATGAGCTTTTACTAATAGTTTTAATCGTAAAGAGAAGGGCACACCAATTTTCATTAAACCTTGTTTTTTAATTGTCCATACAATATTTACTTTTTTTAGCTTCTTACCGTTTAGATTATCTAAATTTTGATAATGCTCGATTTCTTGCAATTTTAACAATGGGTCACGTTCACGTAAGGTTACATGGTGAGAAATTGGGTTTCTAGTTAACATATCGGCTTCAGAATTCGTAGAACCTTTTTTATATTTAATGTCAAAATCGTACATAGAAAGTTTAAGTGATCATCGGAATAATCGTCCAGTTGGATTTTTAATACTTTTCAACCAAATAAGTTCAGCATAATCCGTATGAACAGTAAAATGAGTTCCATGTAAATAGCAATAATATTTATCGACAGCATCAATAATTGAAGCACTCTAACTCCGTAATGACATAATTTTGTTCATAAGTTCTAAGTTTTGGAGAATGATAAGCTATGGGATACAAACTTCCATCAGGGTGTTGTTGTTTTAAAATTGCTCTTACCGCTTGTCCGGACGCATCCACGAAAATATGGCGTGGGTAATTTGGATTGTAAATCGTCAAATCAGGTTTAGAAATGAGAGCGTCTTTTAAATCCTGAAAAAACTTTGTGGCAATCTTTTGTCCATTCAAATTTAGTGTCTTTATTTAATAATTTATTCAATGGTACTTTGTAATACTTTGTAATTTAGCATAGTTGGGAATAAATTTATTATAAACATTTACGCTACCTAAAAATCTTTGTAAGTCTTTAACATTCCTGGGAGGTTGAAGTTTTTTAATTATTTCTATATTAGCGTTACTCGGGTAATAACATCCCTTTTCCACTTCATATCCCAAAATCTTTATTTTTGTTTGGGCAAATTGGCATTTTGAAAATTTCAATTTTATGTTTTCTTTTTCACAAATGGAGAAAAAAGTTTTTAAATCCTCTAAGTGTTCTTCAAAAGAGTCTGAAAATATAATTGTATCGTCAAAATAGTTGAGCGCAAATTTAATTTGGTATTTATTTAAAATTTGTCTGATTGTTCTTTGGAATATGGCTGGGGCGTTTTTCCAGCCAAAAGGTAGTCTTTTCCATTCATATAAGCCAAAGTTTGAGGTGAAAGCTAATTTTTCGGTATCTTTTTCATTTAGTTTAATATGCCAGTAGTCCCTCGCGAGTTCAAGGCTAGAAAAAATCTTAGCATTAGTTAATTGATCAAAAACTTCGTCGATTCGGGGAATTGGTTCCGAGTCTGTTTTTGTAATACTGTTTAGTTTTTGGTAATCGATACACATTCTGGATTTTGAGTTCCCATCACTTTTGTAAACTAAAGTAATTGGGGAAGCATAGGGTGAATGAGATGTTTTTATTAAATCTGCAGCTGAATGTTTGTCTATTTTTTTCTTAATTTCGGCATTATCTTTTGGCGACGCCCTGTATGGACGAAGGGAATTTGGCAGTTCATAATTTAAAATTACTCTTTGTGGTTCAAGACGGATACATCCAACATTTTATTTATTTTTCGCGAAAATATTATTATACTCATTAAATATTTTGTTCAATTGAACACTTTCATCATCAGCAACATTATTTTCATTTTCAATTTTATAAAAACGAGTATCACAATTTCTATTATATTTAGTATCAAGATTTATAGTATTATGAGAACAAGTATGTGGCACATTAGGATTATCATAAGCAAAAAATATACAGGGTGTCCATAATTAAAGTCCCACTTTCGAAAGGCTGCAAAAAAAGAACCACTGGTCAGAATGACTTCAAATTTGAACTGAATATACTGGAAAAAGGGGGAAACGATTTGGCATAATAAAAAAAGTTCCAATTTTGGAATTTTTTTATTATTCCAAATCGTTTCCCCCTTCTTCCAGTATATTCAGTTCAAATTTGAAGTCATTGTGACCAGTGATTCTTTTTTGCAGCCTTTCGAAAGGGGGGCTTTAATTATGGACACCCTGTATATCAATTATTACTAACATTTTCCAATGACAAAGTTGATGAGATATTCTTTTTTCCTTGATATGCACAAAAATTTTTAAAATCCAAATTAATTTTGAACAGATTAATAAGTTTTGACGATAAAATTGCATACTTTAAATTCGTTTCTATAACATGAAAGTTAACAAATCTATTCTACTTACGTATTCGGCCCCTCATAGAAATTATGTTATTAGTTTTGATTTTACCCGCAAGGGTACTACTTGTGAATTGTCGGGTGGGAGAATGTTCCCATAATATTTAATTTTTTCATATAAAGTTCCTGAGATAATGTTAATGGTGCTTCCTGTATCTATCAGGCCGGTAATCAGTTCCGTACTGATTTCCAAGTCTACGGTGAGCATCCTTGATTCTCGCTGTTCCCACATGTTGCTGTTATAGTTGTTCGCATGCTGTGGAGGCTGGAACCGAGTCCTGGGGCTTTCTTCTTCTCGAAAATTCTGGGGCCATCTCTGCCATGGTCGTGGTTGTTGGTGCCGGTACCTAGGTGACTCATGTTGTGGGAATCTTTCATAGTCCTTTCGCCGATCGAACGGTCTGCAAAATCCGAACTGTTGGTTCTGCAGACAGTCTCTTTTAAGATATTGCTGTTCTCTCTAGAGTCCTGTAAGGGTTTTGGGACGACGTTTGGATAATGCAGATTTTAAAAGTCCGAAAGCACAAAAATCAATTGGTGGTACATCGGGAGATTTAGTAGGGATATCATTGAAGGGTATGGCCTTGATACCAGTTTTTTGTTCCATTTCTTTTAGGAAATTTACAGTGGATTTTGATGTGTGACTGCTAGCTTTGTCCTGATGGAGTCTCACAGATTGATGGCACTGTGGGTAAAGCGATGGTATTTCATTCAGAAAAATTGGCGATAAAATATGTTCCTGATAGTATTTGGAGTTAATCTTGACATTTTTTCCCACTCTCTTTATTTTTAACTTGCCATTATAAGAAAAACCAGCAACAATCATGAATCACTTAGAAAAACTTCCTTTCGATTCTTTGAACCATGTACTTAAATTTTTTTCTCCGCTTTTATGATAATAAATGGCTCTGTTTTTGTTGCAATCATTTAAATAAATCTATGATTCATCTATTGTGACAGTTGTTTTCCATTTTTCTTTGGATAAGTGTTTCTCATAGAATTCTGCAGCGTGTCCTGCGTTCAGCGATATGATTTGGAAGAAGACGATGCACATTGCGTTTTTTCGCTTTCGTAAGATTTAAATCAACGTTTATCATTTTGTTTACAGTGGACACCGAGCCTTTTAATGATTTTGCAACAGTCCTTTGATTAGGGGGATTTTCTTTTAACATTAAACAACGTACCTTTGCAATAGTCGAAGATCTCCGTTTTTTCCTTGGATACTTGTTTGGAATTTTTGTCCCACTTGAGGCTCCAATTTGACGTTCTTTTCCTTTCTTGTTGAGGATATTACCTATCGACGCTTTAGATATCACAAAACCATGACTCTCACATCGTTTTTGGATAACGGAGTATGCATATTTCTCTTCGGAAAGAGCGTAAATGTAGCCTTCGAACCACTGCTTTGTTAAAAACGCCATTTTGAATAAAAACAAAACTTTCAAGCCTCAGACGATAATTTTGACTTTTAAAAACATAGTGCAATTGCAATTATTTCTTTTGCAGCAAACGCTTTTTTATTACCGCTTACCAAAATCGTCTAAAAAATGTGCGAACAGCCTCTGTATATATAAATATAACATATATATATATATATATATATATATATATATATATATAATGTTAGATGTTTCATTTTGTGTACAACATGGTTTCAAAATTAATTATCAAACCAAAGCATTTGCATATCATTAATTTGCTCTCTTCATTTTGCTATCTTTGCTATTGAGGTATGATTTTGCCATGGACTGCTGAACATAACATTCTATACTGCGCAAAACTTCTTTTATTTGAGCTTTTGCAATTTTTGTGTCATTAAATTAAAGTAGAAAACGATTATTGTTTTTTTTTATCATATACCTGCTTTGTGTCGTAAAACGTCCAACAGTTAGCTTCTTAGATCTCCGAGAAAGCCTCATTAGAGATTATTTTCGCGAGTGTTAATATATGCTCTAAGATACTGAAACCATGAGTGTTATTTACTTATTAAGGTGCCATTTGAAAATAAAAATTATGGTATCTCAAATATCTGAATTAAATTATATGGAAATTGTAAAATCCTTAATTCAAACAAATTGACTCAAGTACAAACCATAATCCACTGCTAGATATTTTAAATTTTAAATTAAAAAATGTGTTAATATAAGATTCAATGTTTTATTTATAGATTCAAAAGCCATAATTTTTCTTTTTATTAAAAATTTTACTTTTTTTTAACATTATTTTTTCTGCTTTAAAATCGAAAAAATGTCTGCTGTAGAATAATTTGCGAGTGTAAAAAGACCTTTTCTCTTAAAGAAACTCCCGTTAGTTATTAAGTGAAATTAGAACATGTAATAAAATAGATTATCGTATAGTGGCTTTTTTACAAAATTATAAATTTGAGAAAAACACATTCTGAGACATGTCTGAGAATAACTGAAAGAAACAAACTCAAATTTAATAGGTAATGTTAACATTTAATTTCTCTTTCTTTTACTTAAAGTTATTTGTATCCTTAATTACAAATTTTCACAGAAAACCTCTGGCCTTAAGGCTTCTAAGAATCGGCCGAGTAGCATGTTTTCCTTGAATTTAATAACCTCCTCGGAATCAGTGTTTGTAAATTTTAAGTATTTTGATTTGGATATTGTCTGCTAAATTGGAAACTGACTGACCGGGAGCTTGTTTAATATTTAGGAAATCCTTCTGCAGTGTCGAAAACGAAGGGGATTTAATAAATTTATCTTGTAAGGCCTGCACTGATTCCTTTTGAGTAGAAATATTCTCAAATTTTGGGTCATTCATTAGAAAATGTAACACCTTTCCTGTCAAAAGTGATTTTAAAAGGATGTATTTTTTTTCACCATTCAATTTTTCTAATGAGGCGATTTCGTCAAAATGATTTTAAAAAAATTTACAGTTCTCCTGTGAAGAACCACCAAAAGAGGGCACAGAAATCATAATACTTGCTGGTGCTATTAGATTTATAGTATTTGAATCAGACGCTGAAGGTGATGGGGAGGACTAGCCTGCCTATTCCTAGTTCTACAACCTTTCGACATTAAATTTCAGCAAACGCAATTTATAAATTTATCTTATCAAATGAACAATAAAAAAATGCCTAACTCAATTTCATAATGCAATACATACAATTCAACAATTGAAATATATTATAAACATTTTACATGCAATTTAACATTTACTCATACAATGTGCAGTGATTTATATAATTACTTTTATTCTTATTTATTTATAGATTCAAAGATCCCAGAGCTCGAAGAAAATATTGCCGATTCGAGAATGGAAAACCGAAGCGATTCGAATTCAAAGGATCTGTTCTTCAATTTCACAAGAGATGAAGCTGATCGTATTGTGGACGAATATCTGAGGGATAATGTGCTTGAAGGTAATTTTGATGTCCATAATTTTCATACAGTAATAACTTGAAGTTCCTCGATAGGTGGAACAGATGAAAGATCTCGTAAGTCAAATTCGAGTAAATCGGGGTACAACTTTGCCTACAAAAACATATAAATTTCGTCTAATCGGGACCAAGAACTTACAAAGGTGGGGTCGAGGTAGCCTTGCGGTAGCGTGCTGGATTTCGGTACTGAGGATGCTTGGATCGAATCCCGGAACGCGACGTTAAATACCTCCGTGTCTAGGCCGGATATGGGCACGTTAAGTCCGTATACCGGAAAGTCCCTCTATGAGGTCAGAGAAGGAAAAAGAGAGTACGATGCCCACAGATATCGCCCCTGAAGGTTTCTCAGTCAAAACTGAGGTGGCAACTACCGAAGACGGACTCCGACCCTTGTGGCGCTATGTATAAACAGGAGCCGCACACTTCAGCCCGAAGCCTATAAAGACCTGGTCTGGAATTTCCAGCCAGGGGGCATTAGGAACAAGAACAACATTTACAAAGACACCAATTTAAAGAAAAAATATTGTATGAAAACAAAACTATTGTATTACATACTAATATTATACATATGTACAAAATATCAAAAAAAATTATGTTGACAGTTTTAAAAAATCCAATAAAGTAGTCTGCCGTACTAATGAAGCATAAGTGCTCATTTTTCACATGAATTATAAAAAAAATGTAAGGAATTAAATTTGTATCTATGGAATTATGGACCTGTTAAATTGTTTTTGAACGTCCTCGCAAGATCATGTGTTGTCTTATACAAAGGGCAGCATGGCCTTGTCAAACTAGAGTGGGGGGGGGGGGGGAGGGTAAAGGGTAAAATCAAAAACCGTGAATTTAAAACTGAAAAAAAATCTCTAATTTCTTAAGTACAGTGGCTCCCAAAAGTGTTCGTACACTTACGAATTTCAATGAAATAGGGGTCTATCCATCAATTAAAATGAATATTTCAGAATGGGTATTAAATAATAAGATCTATAATCTATTCTTAACAAAACTACATGAAATATTTTTGAAAACATAGTAAAACTTTAATATTAAGAAACCAGTAATCAAAAAGTAACAAAAACTTTATCTTACAAAAGTCATCGTACACTTGTAAAAAATCTCAACATATCAGCAAATATTTTAATTTTTCGTTAAATTAATTCTTAGTAGGATATTCTTTAGCATCCATAACAGCTTTTAAACGTCTAGGAATAGATTGCACTGGTTCTTTAGTAATTTCTGCATCAATGTTCATCCACTTTTCCATCATAATTGTTTTTAGTTCGCTTTTCGTGTGAATGTCGTGTTTTCGTACTCGAACCTCCAGTTCTCTCCAAATATGTTCTATTGGGTTTAAATCTGGCGATTGAGGTGGTGTTTACAAAACTTGTGGACAATTATAGAGACACCAGATGCGAACGTTGAGAGCCGTGGGCTTAGGCTCGTTATCTTGATAAAAAACAAAGTTGTTTCCAATACTCAAATTTTGGGCTGATAATTTTAAATTGCCTCTTAAAATATTCATATAAACAGCATGATTCATTATGCCATCAATAAATACCAAATTACATAGTCCTGATGCTGACCTGCATCCCCACACTAGGACACCTCCACCGCCATGCTTAACTGTTCCTACTAAGTTCTTGGGATTAAATTCCTCATTTTTTCTTCTCCATATAATTCTACGCCCATCGGAACCAAAAATGTTAAACTTGCTTTCATCGGCAAATAAGACATTGTTCCAATACGTTTGGGGTATATTTATCATTGATAGTGCGAAGGAAAGCCTAAGCTTTCTGTTTTTTTCACTCACAAAAAAAAAAAAATTCTACGGGCAGAACGCCCATGGAATCCAGATGCTCTGAGAACTCGTTGAACAGTTTGAGGTGAAATTGAAGTAGAAAATGTTTCAATAAATTCTGCAGAAACTTTTACAGAGTATTCAAACGTGGATTTTTCACAAATTTTCTAACTATAAATCTCCGACCACGTTTTGTTAACTTTGCCCGACGACCTTTTCTTACCTTGTTTCCGATCCAATTTTCTTCTTTAAAGCGTTTTTGCACATACTGCACATTAGAATGGGATAAATTAAGTAACTTATAATCCGAACTGATTTACCACTACTATGATGAAAAATAATCAATTTTCGAATGCTGTTTGTTGTTTCTTTACGATTACGAGCCAGTTTTAAATAATAAATAGAATATTACGGAGTAGGCAAGGAAAAATTAAAGCCAACCGATATTGTAAATGCCACCACAATTCCAAAATCAAAATAAAGCGCCAGATGATAATTTTAATTATGAATTTATCCGAAAATATTTCAGTGTACGATGACTTTTGTGAGATAAAGTTTTTGTTACTTTTTGATTACTGGTTTCTTAAAAATAAAGTTTTACTATGTTTTCAAAATATTTCATGTAGTTTTGTTGAGGATAGATTATCGATCTTATTATTAAAAACCCATTCTGAAATATTCATTTTAATTAATGGATAGACCCCTATTTTATTGAAAATCGTAAGTGTACGAACACTTTTGGGAGCCACTGTTTAGTTCTTTAAAGGACTTGAAATCAAATCGAAAACATCTGATAAAACTTTATGCATGTGAAATTTCTCTAGCAAACTTTTTCAGTTGCTTGTCAACAGTCTTGACTGAAAAAAGTAACTCAATAAAATTTGAATAGAACTTCTAATATCCATTACGAGGGTGTATTTATGTAAGTTGCTAGTTAGGGATGAAGTTTAGCAAGTGGTAAGAGGGTATGAACAACATAATTTTGTGAGAGAGAAAAAAATCTCTGATAGACGTACTTTTACATTGTATATATTGAAACGTACTTCTTGCTGATTGCAAAATGGATTTTTTTTTAATCAAAGAAAAGTTTAGTTTTAGAAATAATGTGAGTTTACTTTTAAAACGAGACAATATCTTTGTTGTAAGTCTTATATATCATGCAGCTATTAATTAAATGTTCATATTACCTATCCAAAATAATCACAGATATTTTTCGTACAAAATCTTTTTAATTTGGTAAAAAAATTCGTCAGTGAATGAGGATTTCATGAGAATTAAAGAGACCCCTTGCTTGCTGGTTGTTTACTCCTTTTATGACTCCAGGTATGTCCGCGCTTACTGATGGACAAAAACGCAAAATTCAATCAAGCTTTAATTAGTAGAATACGAACGTAACAGTAACAAATGTTAGTAACAAAATTTAACAATTTCTAATTGATCTAGCTGAGATAAGCTGGAAAGCAGGCGACTCAAGGAACGGGTGCAGCTTGGAGGAACAGGCGAATACAGAACGAACTAAGACAGGAAGGGAACTAAACAGTATCGGCTAGCTTTGCGGATGACTGCTCGAGAGAGAGAGGAGTACGCCGAGTCTTTTGTTTAGCTTCTCATTTGCTTATTGCCGAGTAATGATGCCAGAGCATCCAGCTTGACGCATGCAGCTCGGAAACAGCGTTCGAGAGCACGGCCTTCAGTCGGCGCCGCTGTGAGAGCGTACTGCAGGTGGCCGACGCTACACACTCATGTCCAATATTTTATTCAATATAGTTTCAACAGAACACCTATACCTCGCTATACGGCCGCTCTCTATACGGCATTTCGCTATAACGGCCTTTTTTAATTATGGCACTTAGAGATTCTCCATGTTAATGTTCGTCATCACATTGAAACAGTTTTTAAACATTTTATTTTATGTTTTTTATTATATGTATACATATGTGCATATGATTTTTTTTGTCTTTTTGTTTATAAGTTTACTTTTTGAATTTCTGTTTATTATTATTGTTTTGTACTTTTATTTTTTTGCAAGCATTTTTTTAGGAAATAAAAAGCATAAAATGCTTTATGAACTAAACCCCCCCCATTATGTATAAAAAATTGGAACAGATCCAATTAAATTTGTATGGGTTTGCATCAAAATAATGGATTCGTTATACGGCTTTTCGCTGTACGGCCAACTTTTCGGGAACGTTTCTAGGCCGTAAAGCAAAGTATGGGTGTATACATAAAAAATTTATATAATGATTTGTAAGGAATTTGTTATACAATTCCCATGATCATAAGCAATTTGAATATTTTCTTTTCTCTTTCAGGGTCAAAGAGAGCTGCTGTTCTCAGTTGCTACATCATGTTCATCGTGACAGGTTTGTGCATAAATTTATTTGTTTCATTAGTGATAATTAGTTTCAATTCCAAATTACCTGCCCGGAGCAATATAATTACTTTAAACCTCTTCCTTTGCAATTTCTTGCTCTGTCTCTTGTGCATGCCCTTCACACTAGTGGAGCTTTTCTATCGGGATTCGAACTTGGGATATTTCCTCTGTAGAGGAATTTCATTTCTGCAAGGAGTCACCATCTTTGCCTCTTCGGCTACTGTTTCTGCCATTGCTATTGATCGCCAGAACGCGATAATTAATTTCAACATCCGAAAAAAGACGGAACCAGAGAGAAGCAACATGCTTCTAGTCACTATTCTTTGGTTGTTGTCGGTGGTGTTGTCGCTTCCAATAATTTTCTCCAAAACGGTTACACCAGTGTACATTGGCGAAATGTTTCTGTACGAAAAATGTATTGAGCAGTGGCCCTCAAGTCTTCTAAAGAGATTATACACTATACTCATTTTATTTGCTCAGTTCTTTTGTCCCAGCATCGTTCTCACAGTCACCCATCTGCGAATCAAAATGTATCTCAACACACGTGTCCCCAGGCATGACGCTAGACGCTCCCCAAGAACCTCCGAGCACCAAAAAAGACTGAAACGTAACAATAGAGCTACCGTTGTATTGTGTTTCATTTCAGTGGTTTTTGCTTGCAGCTGGCTCCCTTGGAATGTTCTGAATTTAATGGTAGATTTTGGTATCTTGCCTGACATGCCAACCGAACATTTCCATTTTGCTTTTGCAGTGTGTCACCTTTTAGCGATGTCTTCGAGTGTCACCAATCCTATTTTATACGGATGGTTCAACAGTAATATAAGACGAGAGCTGAGGCAAACCTGGTTGGAGGCTGTTCGGAAAGTTTTGAGATCTAATCAGAGATCGGTCCTTTCTGAGAATGCATACATAAGATCTTCAGCAAGACAAGATTTACAAGAAAGCCAGCTTTAAGAGCTATATAATACAGTACTCATTTCAGAGATTAAAGTATTTATTTTGAACTGTAGAGCTCAAAATGACGCTCAGTTATTACTTAATAAGTATAGTGTATATGATAATAAAATGAGTATAGTGCATAATGCTTACAGGCGCCCGTAAAAGATTGTATCCGTAAAAATGATAAAACTCGAATTAACAGTATCAAATTGTCTTTAAAAAGGTTATTTATTCCATCGATAAATACTTTTTTTTCAATTTCCGATGGTCCATTTTAAACTCATAAGCATGCTAACAACAATTCCTTAGACATGATTGTATATTTATAAAAAAATTATAATTAAATTTGAAATTCTCATTTATAGCATGTCATATGAGAATTTTTTTTGGAATATATATTTGGAACTCTATTTAAATGATTAAATTTCAAAAGGTACTGTAATACTCCAGCACTTAAAGCTTTTAAAATAATACTAAAATATTGTTATCAAAATATAAATTCTTGTTGTAACAAATACCCCTAGTTACTAGTAGCTGTATATATGTGATAATAACGGCCCACCATTAGATGTCTAAAGCGTATTTAAAATAATCCTGTTAATAAAGCACGACCCTTTTTCCAAAATTGCAACCAAAAAGTAAAATAAGATAATTTATCGTAGCCCTGCTGATCATGATACAGGCATGTGAAGCAGCTGAACTCAATAACATCTCCAGATATGAGTGTTAGAAGTTATGAGATTCCGAATGTCAGTATAGTGTCAAAATTCTTGAAGAGCCCTCGAACCACTCTGTATTTATGGGGTCTGTAACGTCAAAAACCACACTTTATAAAAACTTTATGGCCACTTATCCTGCACTCAGGTCAATAGTTCGCGGTTCTAACAAACGCGGGATCTAGCAGTAAAATCCCCGGACAAAAACTTAAGTAGACACGTGAACTCCACGAATCTAAAGACTCCCAATTAAAATATTAAGTAGTTTAGGCCCTCTGGTGTCAACATCGAAAAGCACTCATTTACTATTTGCTTGAACAGAAGACTTCTGTCTCTTGGTGTCTAACTCTCATTGCTGTCGGACCTGCTGTCCGATATGATGTAAAATCGGTGTTCTGAATGCGGACCAGTGGCGTTGCTATTGTGTGTTCAGTTGTCAAGATACCTGTGTTTTGCTGAATAATGTTGGTCTACATTATAATCCGGAATAAATTAATATGCGTCGCATCTCTGTTCTGTGTGTCCCTTCAATGCCTCGCATCTATGTGGGTTTCTTCTCCGATGTGTCAACAGCTCTCGTGAAATAGTCTTCATCTCCTGACCTCCGGCTACGTCTACATGTTTGTGTTTCATCTCCTCTACATAGTTTAAGTTAAAGTTTATCGTGCGCGTATGCCTCTCCTCCACGGCGTGAGGTACGAGGCATCACTCATTCATATATATATATATATATATATATATATATATATATATATGAAATAATAACCTTTCGTTATCATTAAAACGTCTATTCAAAATTCTTTCATCTTATCGCGAGAGAATACTGTCCCTGATTTGAATTTGACCTAGAAATAGCCGAAATAATCTAGTAGTTTTCCCCCTAAAAGCCACGTGCGGCCAACAGTTATATAAGACCGAATGTTCCACGACATTCGAAATCATGCCCTCATATGACGTGTTAAAGTCAGCTGTCAATTTTGACCAATCACGAAGTTCAATTTAATCGTACGCGGGCGAGAGATTTTAGTTTCGGTGGTGCTTTTGTGTGTTTGCCACGGTGTTGTTTGTATGTAAAACTTGGGCGCGCTGCGTCCTTTTTGTCCTATACATGATGATCCCGACAGAGGCTGGAATAGGCCATAATGTACGGATTAATGTCCAGCAACGATGGCGTGTAACTGAGGGAAAAATAAAACCAAATGATGTTCCCAGGAAAATCCTGAAAAATAAATATAAATCGAGATGAAAACGCCTATTCCTTTGTGGTGTCGGATCTAATTTCTCTCCAGCGTGCCTGCAGCCATATGCCAGCCACTCATTTTGCTGAAAACAACGTCGACTACCCTACTCAGACTCTTTTAATCCCCCAACCTGATGGACCATCGGCTACCTAGGTCATAATTCGTTGTAAACATTACATATATATATATATATATATATATATATATATATATATATTATATAAATATATATATATATATATATACATATATATATCCTGTCAAAATTTAAAAAAAAATTATATACACGTGAACACTTAGTATTTCTTGTACACAGCTCAAAAACTTCATGAAATGTTCCTAATTCTTAGTAAAAAAATTTACTCATGTAACCGCTCCCTTCAGTACAGTTGAACACTGTCCGCTCAAGAACAGTGCCCTCTGGCGACAAGCCAAAAAGACATTTCAGTAAAAGCCAAGATGTCGACCCAAATGCATGGTTTTACATTATTGTCCAATATTTTCCTAAAATTTTTGTCTGCACCGTGTGTAACGTACTTTGTTTGTTAATAAATAATTGTTACACTATGTGACACCTTTTATGAACCATTAACCTTCCTACCCTGAATGGGTCGAATCGACCCATTTTCGAAATTTAATTCATGATAGCTCCCATGGATTTTAATTTTGACAGTTTATTTTTTGAGTATTCCTCAAATAGATAAATTTGCATAGTTTACAACTTTTTCAGATTTGGAGAATAGTTTTTTTTGACAAACAAAAAAAGTGACATTTTACCTGAATGGGTGTAATCGACCCATTTCAGTAATATTCACAGAAATGCATAAAAAGAAATTTATTATTTTTGGATGGCCTGTATTTCGAATAATCATTAATAGATAGCGCTACGATATTGATATACACATATAAAGTTCTACTTGTTTGACGTTTTACCATTATATTTTACAATATGGCGCCTAGTAAGCGTGGTCTTACTGAAGAAGAGATCAGAAAGCTTTTGAAAGAGCTCAGTGATCGATCTGATGAAGGAAGGGATAATTATTTGAATGAAACTGATGAATCTGATCACTTATCCATCGAAGAGGATAATGAGAAAACGGATATTTCTGATACAGAAGAAGAAACTGTGCGGTCACTATCTTCCTTCGTTAGTCGCAACAAAAGCGAATGGTGTAAATTCCCTCCATCTACATAAAAAAACGGTATGTACTAGCACATAATTCCAATTTGTTATTATTTGATATTTATTTTATTTTATTTATTCTTATTTATTTTACTATATTTGAAAATTTCTGACTTCTGTTCTGACTTTACAGACAACATAACATTATGAAATTAACCCCTGGTCTTACACGTTTTGCAATTCAGCGGAAAACTGAACACCCCGTGTCAGCAATGAAGCTTTTCTTGACAAATGACATGATGAAATTAATTCTGGAAGAAACTAACCGAGAAATGAAGAGAGTGTGTTCAGAACAGAATAAAACCCACACATTGATTTCTGCTGAGGAACTTGAAACTTATATAGGTATAAAAATCTGAAATTTTTTCACAAAAATTTATTTATAAATTGAAATTAAATGTATATAACTGCATGATTTGAAATTCATTTAATTTTTTTTCATTTTTGAGTTATTTTCATTCATTTTTTGACAGGTTTGCTAATTTTAGCTGGAGTCCATAAGTCAGCAGGAAAATCTCTGAAAGAGTTATGGAGAAAACAAGATAGTTGGGACATTTTTCGTGCATTTATGTCTCTACAACGATTTGAAATTATAAGACAGTTTCTTAGATTTGATGACAAAGAAAGTAGAGCAAATCGACGTCGTGTAGACAAAGTATAAAGTAGCTGCAATAAGATCAATATTTGACATGTTTATTGTACAATTGCCAAAGATGTTCGTTCCTTACGAAAATGTAACAATTGACGAACAGCTTGTGCCTTTCCGTGGTAAATGTGCATTTCGACAATATTTACCATCAAAGCCAAGAGGGAAATACGGAATTAAATTGTGGGTAATGTCTGATGTTAAAACAGCGTATGTTTGCACTGCTGAAACCTATACTGGAAAGCCTTCTGATAGTGAAAGAGACAAAAATCAAAGAAGAAATGGTGTATTGCGCCTAGAAAATTCGATTGATGGTACCGCTCGAAATTTTACAGTTGATAATATATTCACAGATTATATCCTTGCTAAAGAATTATTCAAGAAAATATTAACCATCGTTGGAACCATCAGAAAAAACAAGCCATTTATTCCGTCTCAATTTCAAACATCATGTGATAGAGAAACATTTTCCTCAACATTTGGTTTTCAACCAGATATGACTCTTGTTTCATATGTGCCGAAAAGAAATAAATCTGTAATCCTCCTTTCAACTATGCACCATGAGGCCAAAGTTTCACACGAGAAAGAAAAGAAACCAGAAATAATTGTATGTTATAATGAAAATAAAGGTGGAGTAGATACTACTGGTAAATTAGCTGCCACGTATACATGCAAAAGGGGAACTAGGATATGGACTGTGTGTTTATTCTACAATATAATTGACCTTGCTGCAATAAATACATTTGTTGTTTTTATGCATGTAAATCCTTCTTACAATCAAAACAAGTTATACAAAAGGCGCCTTTTTCTTAAGGAACTTGGCAATCAGCTGATCGATCCTTACAGAAATGTTAGGATGAAAAAAAATAATTCCAGTTACAATAAAGAAGAAATTGGCAATTGCAGCTTGTGAAAAACCAGAAAATAGCAGTACACTGAAACGAGGAAGATGCAAAGAATGCGGTCCAAAGAGAGACCTAAAAACGCAAATGAGGTGTGCTTCATGCTTATGTTTTCTTTGCCAAGAGCATGTAAATGTGTAGTGTAAATCTTGTTTGTCTTAAAAAAGTATCAAGAAAAATGTAAGTGAAACATAATATATTTGTAAAATTTCTATTATTTCCCAAGTTTTTAACCCTTAACAACGCTCCTACAAACAAGAGATTGAAACGGACGGGGGCCGCAAAAATGAAGGGGGGATTATAAAAGATATAAAATGTGTTGTTTCTATTAATAAGCACAGAATATATAAAATAAAGCTATATAAAAATATTTGTTTTGACGTAGAAAAAATATAAACCAAACTGGGTCAAATCGACCCATACAGGCAAAACGTAACTTTTTTTCAACAGGGTAGGAAGGTTAACACTCCCCACAATTGGCGCCCAACACTCTAACGTTACTAAATTTTGGGAATGTTCTCTTGGCTTTTGCTAATTTTTTTTCAGCAAATTTTAGCATGATATCCGCACCTGTCGGACTGTTGGTTATTTATACGACACCTTTCCCTTAGGATTACGATATATTTCGGTAAGTTGTTGATTTACTAAAACTTCCTACCCCCAGGATATATATTGTTAAGTGTTTTATAATGTTTAGTATCTCCGTATGCTAAGACAGAAAATCCTTTATTGTTGTTTCTACTGGAAACTAATTGGTGAATATATGCTAATTATTTCATACATGTTTCATGTAATTGAATTATTTATATTTATTCACAGTATTTATCAAAATAATTATCTATTCAAAAAAATAAATAAATAAAGGAAAAAGTATATAAATGAATGTATATAATGAAAGTAAGACGTATTTGAATTATTTATATTTATGCACAGTATTTATCAAAATAATTATCTATTCAAAAAAATAAATAAATAAAGGAAAAAGTATATAAATGAATGTACATAATGAAAGTAAGACGTATTTGAATGAAAGTATATAATGAAAGTAAAAAGTATATAAATGATAGTATTTCTCTTCATGACCTTAAAAACTACAAAAATTCTTGGTTTTGATTCTGTCAAAAGTAAAATTAAATATAAAGCTCGTTAAACATTATACTGTGGTAGCCAAATTTTAAAATATAAGACCTCATGTAATTATCGAATGGAACAATTACGAAATAATTAAGTAACAGAGCTATCCAATATAACTTGGTCTATGTCAGTAATGTGTAATTAAAACTAATAGCTTATACAACACACTATATTAATAATCAATATTTGATTGTCTTTTCACATTTCATGTGAATTTCTGGGAACTTCATCTGACAACAAGTTGTCGTTCTTTCATGAGTTTCCTTGATGTATGTCAAAATTTTTTTTGTGTGCACTTCTTTGTATACAACCAGTGATATTGCAATCAGCCATATTAATCTCAAATGTTGTCATTTAAAAAATGAAGTTAAGTTTTTTGTTTGCAAGGCAATTGTTTCAATTCTCAGTAGTCTGTCATCATTCTTATGTAAATATATATATTATGTAGATTTATTCTTTTGTGCATTTTTTTCTTGGTAACCAACTTCCCACAAAGTCATCGGATACTGTATTATACACTGCATACATGTTTCAAAATTGCAGACCTCAACATGGTCACTCTGTCTCGCACCCTTTGTTCATCACCTGCTGCATATTGGTGAAATTTTTAGATTTTTCTTATTTTATGTACCTTTCCTGCCAATTTGTGAAGTGGGTAATGCATAAACATAATTTTTTCAAATATAATCATCATATAATTTTGCTATACTGTATACGTTTTTTTAATAACATGCTGTTATATTTTTCTATAATTTGTAATTTTGTAAAATATTCTAGGGTATATACTCATCATAACGTGTATATCCCAACACAATTTAGCAATTGTTTTTTCTTATTTTTTAAGCACATTTCCTTGTTGGTGCTATGCATAATACAGTGTGATACAAGAAGTGTTTTGTGTGTCTTTGTGTATAATGTACATCATGCCCTGTATAATTCCATCTTTAACTGTCATGTTAGCTAAATTAGGAGAACTAAAGTTTTTTCCCCCCCATTGAGGGTCTCCAATGTATTTCATTGTAACTTTGACATAGTATGACCAATAATGTTGTTGTTTTTTCTCATATCTAGGGTCTTCAATGTAATACATTGTAATTCAGATTGTTTTTGATCATTGTTTTTTTCCCCATATATAGGATCTTCAGTGTAAAATATTGTAACATTTTTGTAAGCCTGCCAACTCCCACTCCCAGTACCTTGATGGTTGTGATTTCTGATGCTGTGCATCATACAGTGTGATAAACTGTGTTGCAGGTTATATTCTGAGTTCCAAGGTGTCTTCAATTTTTATGTATTGACGACGCTCTTGTTTCTGTGAAACCATGCTGTCAGTCATAATGTTGACTTTTATTAGTGCGTTTACTTCTCTACCTATGACACTCATTTTTTTGAAATTATTGTTTATATATTTGTGACACTTATTTAAAATTTTTGGTAATTTTTGTAGACCAACTGTTCATGTACCTTGAATGTATAATTTACAGGGGTGTTTTTTTCTCGTTTTTTTTTCAATCGCTGGCCAGTAGGGTGGAGCGAAAAAGCTTTTTCTCGAAATTCCCATTGCCTGAGTCACTATTTGGTGTAAAACTGGCTGAAACGAATTTTCTCCAAATTTCAGCTCAAAATGTTGCTATCTTGAGGTTCCACAACTCAAGTGAATATTTGTATTGCCCTTTTTTAAAGTTTTTAATGCTTTTTTTATCAAATAATAAATAATTAATTGAATAATTAATTTGTAAATTAATGTTTATTAATATTTAATAATAACTATATAATAATTAGTATTAATATTAATATTTACCGTCATATGTCAGTCCTAGAAATGGCATTTGGTACATAAATCACAATTTTGTACTTCAAAAATCTACTAAATGGGAGCACGTATTCTATTCTGATAACTATTTTATCATGACATAAGCAGGCACGTGACTTTTATTGTGTGGAATGATTCGTTTTTGCGACTGATGTCTTTGTCTGACGCTTGTCTCTGTTTCTAATTTGTAGTTTGAAGCAATAAGTTGTATCAATCGTGATTTATATTAATTCGGACTTTTAATTAAAACATAAGCATAAACATGACCTCAACTAGAAGTGAAACTCTTTTGTAGTGTTTTTGAAATCCAGTACATCTGAAAGAGACTGTGTTCCCCTCGTATGCTGATTTAATGAAGCATTTCCTATGATATATTGTGGAGGACTGGGAACAAAAAGGATCATTCTGTAAAAGATATCAGCGAAATCGTTTCTCACAAATTAGGAACTGGCAAAATTAGGAAAGAGTTTTTAGACCAAGCAAAAAGTACTTTACTTGATATTTCTGTATGCAAATGTTTAAATTACGAACAATGCAAGTATTCCGTGAAAGTTCCAAGTATGGAACGAAACTTTTTAGCAGACCAATGGCATGAGAGCAAAATGGCAATAGGATCAATTGACATTTCTGCAACTCAAAAACTGAAGCGTGTAAGAGAAAGGCAATGTATAAGGGAAAATCAGGAAGCTAAAGCAAAGGAATTGAAAGATATGCTTCTTCATCTAAAAATATTACAGATTTAGAAGCAAACGCCGTCTGATTCAGAATTGGAAGATATCTCTGAAGATGATGCCGATTACGTTAGTCATGAAGCCAAATATCGCAAAAAACTAACGATAATCTCCCTCAACCTCCAAGACAGGCCAAATGAGAATATCACTGCCAAATCTAACCGTTGCTTGTGATAGAACGGGAGTATCGGATAGGTCAGCTGCTATCATTGCATCCTCTGTGCTTCGTGATATAGGGATTTTATCCAAAGCTACTCCATCTAAAGTTATTGACAGAAGAAAGCTGAGGAGAGAACATCAAAACGTACGATCACAGCTTAATTCTACTAAAGTAACACAGTCTTTGTACGCCATCAACTTCGATGGAAGAAAGGACAAAACAATATATTGCATGAAAAGAAGGGAAGTTCTTTATATAGGACTATAGCTGTGGAAGAGCATATTGTTTTGTTGTCAGAACATGGTTCTGTTTATATAGGACATGTGACTCCGGATTCTGGATCTAGTGTGGATATTATACGAAGCATCATCCACTTCGTTACACAGAAAGGGATTACACTTTCAGAACTGTTTTGCCGTTGGGTGTGATGGAACGAACGTCAACGTTGAGAATAAAAATGGCGCAGTTAGACGACTTGAAATCTTTGTTGGCCATAAATTGCACTGGTTTGTATGCTTATTGCATACTAATGAACTACCTCTTCGTCACCTTTTCCAGAAGATTGACGGAAAGGAATCTGGGCCACACCAGTTTTCTGGAAAATCTCTGGAAACGTGCAAAATCCTTGGTGTGACAAGTTTTGTTTCGATTCCAGTTGCTCTGCCTGAAATTGATAAAAAAGACCTCAGTGCAGACCAAAAACACCTTTTCGATATTTCTAGGGCAGTATCCCCGGGGGAGTGCCTTCCAGATTTAGCAAACAGAAGTCTCGGAACGATGTCTCATTCAAGATGATTAATTACAGCCAACAGAATTCTGCGCCTATATGTGTCGACTGCCGAACCAACAGAACACTTTAAGCTCCTAGTAGAATATGTCATGAAAGTTTACGTATCATCCTGGTTTGAAATAAAGAAAATCCAAAGAGCTACTCATGGAGCACGTCACCTGCACGGAATGAAAAAAAAAACTCATTCTTGCCAGAAGATTTTAAGTCAATCGTTCACAAAGTTATTCAGAGGAACTCTTGTTTTTTTCACTCTGAAAACATTCTGTTGGCAATGCTGTTAGATTAACGACATATATTCTAGAACTTGGCCTCAGAAGAATACTGAAAGCAAGAAAAAATTGACTGGAAGGGGAAAATACTCCAATTTGATCTTCCAAATTTAAATTTCGAAGCAGAGGAATATTTTGAGATGATTAACTGGGACAATCCTTTGAAACCACCATCTACCATGAACCTCAGTGACGAAGATGTAGAATGTATGACCAGAAACAGTTCACAATTTGAAATAGAGAAGCTCCCTTGCCATCCTCAAGCAGTAGAGAGGCATGTGCGACTGGTAACACAAGCATGTGGTAACATGTGGCGCAGAAGCCAGTGATGGATACATTCGCAGTGGAATGAAGTCACGAAAGGAACTGCCAAAGTTTGACACCAAAGATAATTATTTCGGTCCTCATGAGAAATCCAAAATTGAAGACTGATTAAAGTAAATTGCAGGTTAATAATATTTTTTTAAACAATAATGTTTAAAATTTTTTTTCTATAATTAGAACTGCTTTTAAGTCAGAAAATAAAGCTATGTAAACATTAAAATTAAATAACAAAAATTGATTTTTTTAAACTTTTGACGTTAATATTCCTTTCTGTGACGCCCTGTGTGGAACCTGAAGATGAGTGATCGAGCTGGAAATTTTGCCGTGTCATTTTTGCCAAACAGCACCATATTTGTTCAGTCAAGAAATATTAAAATAAATTTTTTTTTGCATTTTTCACTCCACCCTACTATCCACCCGAAGTGTTTTGTGTGTCTTTGTGTATAATGTACATCATGCCCTGTATAATTGCAACTTTTTCTGCCATGTTATCTAAATTAGGAGCACAAAAGTTTTCCCCCCCCCCTCATTGAGGGTCTCCAATGTATTTCATTGTAACTTTGACATAGTATGACCAATAATGTTGTTGTTTTTTCTCATATCTAGGGTCTTCAATGTAATACATTGTAATTCAGATTGTTTTTGATCATTGTTTTTTTCCCCACATATAGGATCTTCAGTGTAAAATATTGTAACATTTTTGTAAGCCTGACAACTCCCACTCCCAGTACCTTGATGGTTGTGATTTCTGATGCTGTTCATGACACAGTGTGATAAACTGTGTTGCAGGTTATATTCTGCGTTCCTAGGTGTCTTCAATTTTTATGTATTGACGACACTCTTGTTTCTATGAAACCATGCTCTCAGTCATAATGTTGACTTTTATTAGTGAGTTTAATTGTCTACCTTTTTTGAAATTATTGTTTATATATTTGTGACACTTATTTAAAATTTTTGGTAATTTTTGTAGATCAACTGTTCATGTACCTTGAATGTATAATTTACAGGGTTGTTTTTATCTCGTTTTTTTTCAATGGAAAATATTGTAACCTTTTTGTAAGCCTTTTTGTACTGTTAATTTCTATTTCGTTATAAATAAATAACTAGTTTTTGCTCCTTACATAAATGGTCTATGTTCCTCTTAATTGTCTTAATGAGTGATTTAATTTTCATCTAATATTTGGTTCTATGTACCTAGTACCTTTTTAGCACGTGGGTCGAGCAGTCAGTCACTTAACTAGGATACATGTCTTTATTCTGTAACTTTACTACAAAGCTTAACGTAGATGTTACCAGAGACAATAAATCTGTATTATTGCTAAAGTCAATATATTAATATAATTTACAGTAGTAACAATGCAATTTACTTATCGCTACTTTCGGACAGAATAGTTTCTTTAATGTAACACATATATATGCATTCATTTATTTATATTTATGCACAATATTTATCAAAATAATTATCTGTTCAAAAAAATAAATAAATAAAGGAAAAAGTATATAAATGACTGTATATAATGAAAGTAAGACGTATGTGAATGAAAGTATATAATGAAAGTATATAATGAATGTAAAAAGTATAAAACACTACACATGAAATTTTTATTGGTAATATATATATATATATATATATATATATATATATATATATATATATATATATATATATATATATATATATATATATATATATATATATATATATATATATATATATATATATATATATATATATATAAAATTAAAAAACTAGTAATTTCTTAATTCAACACTCTTAACATTTAAAAACTATTAATTCCTAACTTTACTATTCAAAATTGCATACCCCTTTTTAATCTTAGTAAGTACTTAATTTTCCCTTCAGCATTCGTGTTAAATTCCATTGTTACAGTCTTTGGCAATTTCATTAAAGATGGTTGACTTTTTAACGAAATTAAGCTCGACGCGGCTTGGCTACCGAATTAGATCAGATCAGAGCATCAACAAATAACTTTTATCCAATCAAAATCACGTCACACCTCTGTGTCACGTGATGGAATGACTTTATAAAACTATCTGATGTCTAAATTTAGACGCACTCTGTAATATTTTGTCTGCTACGAAACACCCGGCAGAAGCGCCAGCGATTTTATAAATATGTAGTTCGAGAAATTTGTAATATGATTTGTGTGTCCGAGGGTTGAGATGAATTGCGGGAACTGTTTTAAAAACGTTTGTGATGCACGGCCGGGTGACAAATCATCCATTTTATCCTCAATTAGATGAAGCAAGAAGAATCATAATCAAAACTATGCCACTCAGCCCTTCATTCTTCGGCCCGCGTCCGTTTCATTACACACACACACACACACACACACACACACACATATATATATATATATATATATATATATATATATATATATATATATATATATATATGTGTGTGTGTGTGTGTGTGTGTGTGTGTGTGCTTCAAATTACCAGTAACATTCAATGATTAACATAACAAAAAGTAATTTTATAGGAAAGTTAAATTAAAAGATATTTACCAAAAATTTATGCATGAAATTTTACGAAACAAGTAATTCCTTCCTTTAGAAAGCATAATGGAACTTTTCATTCCTTGCAGATCCAACCTCACCGTTCAGGGTCTTTTTTAGTGCTACACATTGCGCAACACCTTCGAGAAGATTTTACGGGAAAATGTTCATTTACGTTTGATTTTTTATCCTCAGTTATGAAACGTTTACGTTTTTTGTTTGCACAGGGATCTCATGTTTTGCTCTTTTCCGAGTATAAGAACCCATTGCTATTAGGCTTTCGACTAGACAGCGTCTGAAGTTCGTCGAGAGTCTGAAGTTTTTCAGTGTTTTCACATAATCTTTTTCGGTGGGCAAATGTTTTCAAAAAATTTATGAATTTTGCACATAATTTTTAGTTCAGAAATATGTTTTTTTATGAATTTTTGATGGAAAAACTAAGTTACCAGTGCTTCCACCTAGTGACAGCAAACGCTACATGCGTGATGGTCCATATTTGAACTACCAGCATTGAAATTACTAAAAAAAATAAGAAATTATGCAGATAAATTAAACTTTTCTATTTAAAATAAATAAGTAACAAACGTAAAATGAAATTCCAGAACTTCCGTGCATCTGTATTCTAACAATTTAGAAAAACTGGAAAAAACTTCATACTACAAATTTTTGACTTGAAATAGAAAATTATCCTCTCTGAAAATATAGACCCGTAGAGTGCTGCCATCTGTTGTATCTGAAGCACACTAATGTGTTAAATGTTTACATGAATTTACAGATAAATTCAATGAATGATTTAGCTGCTATAAAATAAATAAAATAGGTTGTTCAAAAATGAACCACCGCCCCTGAAGGGGTTAAAGAAAGTATTCTTGTTGCTATTGAGTAACGTATTTAAAATACAATGTATCAAAAGTGAAAGATTTTTAAAAGTATATATATTTTTTAATTTGATAATTCATCATATAGAGTATTTCATTTTAAAGTGCATAATATGAATGCGATCAATCTTTTATATGCACATTTAATTAACTTGTTTATGCATTTACTTCCGTTTTCAAGGTTGGAATCCCGACACATTCCAACGCAGAGCGACTCCATGTCTGCTGAGTTTTCTTAATTTTGTTCTGTTTATTGCGGTTTTCTTCAAATTCTCTCTTTAGTCACCGGTGAATCATTAAATTTTCTCCATTTTTTTCCCTTTTGATGAATCCTTTGTGATAAATGGCATTAGTTTTTTCTTTGTAACATTGAAATCGGAAAGGATTAAAGATATGATTCTGCAAATCTTCAGACATTAAGATATAATAAACATAGTCAGAATTTATCTTTGCAATTTTATATGGTATTAATTTTTGTTACGTATTGTTTTCAAAGTGTAATATATGAATTATATATCCTTCTTTTTCTTCTAAAATATTTTTTTGTTGGTAAATATTATCAGATTATTTTTTTCAGTTGTGAGAAACTTTAATATTTTAAAGACCATTTTGGAAATAGTTAAGGACAATTATCTTTTGACAATAACTGCCAAAATGTCGTTTCTTGGTAAGGGGAAAAAGTGTGACCTCGCTTTGCTAGCCCTTGAAATGGGTATACAAATTCCGAAAGATGTCCGTGTATTTGAGATCAAAGATCTCATTACAGAATCATAAAATTACGGTGAAGATTTTTTCATGATTACTTGAAAAATATTATTGATGAGCGAATTCGCAAAGAAGAACATGAAAGCATTGAACGGGGAAAGGCAGAGATAGAATCGAAACTTGTTCTAGAAAAACAAGAATTAGAAACGAAACTTGTTCGAGAAAAACAAGAATTAGAAATAAAACTTGCTCGAGAAAAAGAAGAAAAAGGGCGAAAACATGCCTTCGAATTAGAGAAACTACGTTTACAAATTGACGCTGAAAGGTTCGTACAACCATCTGCTGGTCTCAATGGTGCCATCCCAGCTAATTTTCACTTTTACATTTACATTCCATTACTTTTACAAAACACTTAATTCCTAAACTTGATCCAAAAGAGGATGATTTTTCTTTATTCATTAATTTATTTTACTGACAACTAAAATTTTTGAATGTAGAAAAGGAAAATTGGGTTGAATATCTCCTTGGAGTGTTGCCAAATGACGTTGCACAACTGCTTGCAAGAGCACCTGCAGAAAAACCTCAAATTTTGACCACATCAAAAGTATGTTACTACAGAGATTTAAGCTTAGTGCAGACAAATTTCATCAGCTGTTTGCCACTCGCAAAAAATTACCTAACAAGACGTGGAAAGATTTTCATTTCGAGCTTCGAAATTACTTTGAAAGTTGGTTAATAGCCCAGTCAAAATAGACCCTATTTTGCCGAATGGCTAAAAAAATATGAAAGTTTTGAAAATTGGTGGAGATGTTTGTTTGGGCATACTATTGAACATACTAAAAGTCCCCACCGATCAGACTTGAGCTTTCGCGTCCATCTTGGAAAATGTGTAGACTTTTTTGGTTTTTTGCAAGTAACTTCAGAAATATTGATTTTATGTAAAAAAATTGAATGCAAAAATTGAAGAGCATTAAATTATGAACAAAACATGATTTACATTTTTTTTATAAGTCTAACACGAACAAAGATAATTGACTTTGAAAATAGCGGACGAACGGGTCATCTAGATCGCGATGGGGGGATGACCCGCGTATGTGCCCCAAAAGTCTTGCACACTCACGTTTGTCAAACCTCTGCATATCAAAGCTCGAGATAAAGTTGCAGCAACATCCAATCCATTGTTATCAGGTTGTCTTTTTATGTCATACTTAGGCTGCATTCGGTATATAATGACTGGAGGTGGGTAAAAATAAATACTAAATTTGATGTATGCAACTACGTCAGTAAAAAAAAAATGTTTCCTGGCTATCAGAAATGAGGCCTCTGTCGTACATTTCCTGTTGCCTGTCAGCAATAGTCGCCAGAATGTTTTATGTATGTTTATGTAGGGGGCGACGCAGTGCTTGCTGGGAAGGCGCAGAGTGAGTTTCAATCCCGCTTCTGTCTGTGGTCTGTGTAACATGTATGTGTGTGGTGCGTCTAGTGAAGTGATAAAATGTGTTTCTGTGTAGATTCGTCTCTTTCTTGAGTTTTTGGCCTCGACCCTTCATTTTAGAACGATGCGTAATATCGGGTAGAAATTACGGTCGTATTTGTGAAACTGGCCATTCATACGCTAGAAAAATCCTAGCTCATTTTGTTTTTTAAACATAGATTTAGTTTTTTAAACAATGATTTTGAGAAAGGAAAATTCTTTTTCAAAGGAAAGGAATTTGAGATATACTGTCCGAAGATGTGTAGGTATAGTTCATAAAATTCTGCAAAACATATTTGTAAGATTTTAGCTAAAAAATTAGCAATCCCAAAATAAATTTTTTTAAAAATAAAAAGCAAATTTTCTATTTTGATAACGATCAGATATTACATACATCCAAGAAGCGTCTAAGCAGGAATTCCATTAGACTACGCTCTCAGTAAAAGAAAAAAAAAACTAATTAACTTTAAATCATCAATTATTCCTCAATCTTACTGAGGAATAATTGATGATCTAATTGGAGCAGTTTCAGTGTCAATTAATTTATGAAAGGAACTTTAACAGAATATAAATTTTAGGAACAAACTCTGAAACCGTTGAAAAGTAAGAAAACATTAGAGTAGCTCCAAATGAGGAGCATTAACTTTTACAATTACTAATTTAAAAGAATAGGTCATCCGAAGAGAAAGGCGGATTCTTAGTGTAAGTTTTAAAATAAAGCCAAAACTTTCATGCAACTTTCACCAAAGGTTTATTCATCAATCTTATTTACAACTCGTTCCTATCTTAAATGCTCTTTTTGCATTTCCTTGATAAAATTTATATATTTATCTCTTCTATTCATTTGTAAAAAAATTTACCGAAATTTAGTTATTTAAAACAACTTGAAAATTATATTTAGCATACACAGATTAAAATAATTGAGGCGTTCCCGTCCAAAATTTCAGAAGAGTATTTTTTCAGTGATACAAGGATTTTTCCAAAGCTAATGGAGTGGAAAAGGGAAATAAATGGTTTGGTTTAGATCTTACCTCCTTTTTCACGCTATTAGCCTTGGAAAAAACCCTTGTATCAGTGAAAAAATAGTTTTTGGCTCTTTTCAACGGGAACGCCTCGTTTTTTCCCATAGCGGCATGTACTTCGCCCTCACGACATTAATCTATGTACAGCACGAATCCGTTGGTTATTTTATTAAGAGGGCGACTGATTTGTAACAAAACATTTTAATGGATCTCAAATGTAATGTGGCATCAGCAATCTCTAGTCAGCTCCTGAAAGCGATAAACGAGCCGAATCGCTTAAGGCTGTTGTGTACTAACCCTACTGGATTCGGTCACTTCAATATTAACCTATGGAGAAAATGTCTCCAAGATTTGCCGACTTGGATTGAAAAATTTTTTTTTTTTAAATGTACTCCGTAATAGAGAAAGAAAGTTTACACCTTGGGGCGTTTTTAATTTTTTTTAATGCAAATAATATTTTCAATTATTAATTATTCGGGGAAAACATCTGGTTTAGTTGTTTTAAACGCTTCTAAATTCCGTTGGTGGATGAATCCTGTCGCAATGTGCAGGCTATCAGAAAATACCATTTTTATTGGATCATGAGCATTTATGTAGTTGTAAATAGTAGACAAAATTTCTCCATAGGTTAACAATGAGGTGAGCGAATCCAGTTGGGTTAGTACACTGCAGCCTTAAGCTGAAGAGTCGTGCTCCAATGTACTGCCCGTATTTTCGCGAATCTTCTTGATCGTTACATTACAAATGAGTGCAGTTCACACTGAACTGACTGAAGTGCAGCAGCTTTTGAACCAAGCATTCAAAACAAGCATTCGCGAAGCAACATTGGTACACTTGTAATGTAATGCTCGTGGTCAGCATTACATTAAAATGTTACGTTACAAGTTACTCGCAGCCTTTATGGGAGCACCATATAGATGAGACAGGACTAATAGCCCAGTCAAAATAAGTTTTATGGCTAAAAAAAATATGAAAGTTTTAAAAATTGGTGGAGATGTTTCTTTGGGAATACTTTTGAACATACTAAAAGTCCTCACCGATCAGACTTGAGCTTTCGCCGCCATCTTGGAAAATGTGTAGACTTTTTTGGTTTCTCGCAAGTAACATGAGAAGTATTGATTTTATGTAAAAAAAATTGCGTACAAAAATTGAAGAGCATTAAATTAGGAACAAAAACAAAACTTACATTTTTTCTATAAGTCTAACACGAACAAAGATAATTGACTTTAAAAGGAGCTAACTATCACACCTGTGACGCGTGTGAGCAGGTCATCCCCGTCGCGAGGGGGGGGGGGGATGACCCGCGCATGTGCGCCAAAAGTATTGCATACTTACGTTTGTCAAACCTCTGCATATGAAAGCTCGAGAGAAAGTTGCAGCAACATCCAATCCATTGTTATCAGGCTGAATTGGGAGGCTTGGTGGATTCTATCTTTTTATGTCATACTTAGGCTGCATTGCGCACATAATGGCTGGATGTGGGTTAAAATAAATATTAACTCAGATGTATGAAACTACGTCAGTAGAAAAAAAATGTTGCCTGGCCATGCAAATGCTAGAAAAATCCTAGCTCATTTATTTACCTAAACAGCTTTAGCTAAAATTATTTTTAATGCCATGGACATATCTGATTCCAAAAGCAAAAATCTCCATGAGTTGTTTACAGAATTTGAAGGGTTTTTTGCGTTTTTGCAAATAACTTGTGAAATATTAACTTTATGTAAAAAAAAAGTTTAATACAAAAATTAAAGAACATTAAATTGTGTACAAAAAATATTAAATACATTTTGTAGTAACCCTAACACGAACCAAAATATTGACTATTAAATGCGTGTTGATTATGGAAGTAGCATCCAAGTCTTGTTACAGGCGTTTTCCTTTGAATTCTCCCCTCTCCCTCATCGCGGCATTCTTCAACACAAGAAATTAGACTTCAATGTTTTTGGTATGTAGATAGTTGATTAGTATCAATTTTATAAACGAATTTAATAGACTTGGATGTATTCCCTACCATATTTTCATTGTGTATATTTTTTAAGCTTACCTACATTATGGTTAACGTGCTTTTTTCGGTAAGGGATTGTTCGCGTCGTCAGTCTTGAAAAGATCGTCTATGGGTCAGTTAGTACCACCTCATTCATCAGTTCCTTTTATCGGATCGTCATGATCTGCAAGGCAATAACTGCAATGGGGTATGTCATTGTGACATACCCCATTGCAGTTATTGCAGGCCATTATGGAGTTGATGCCTGCTTTCCGACTCACGCATCTTTCTCTCCAGTCAGTCTGAAAGTTGCAAAACACTATGCTTAAAATTGAATCGGGAGCCACTGCATCCATAGTTGTGTTGGGCACGAGGGTTTTCTCTTGACGTTTCCAGCCCCACACTTCCGGATTCAACTCATTCCCAAACCACTTCTGCACTTGGTGATACAACCGAAAGGAATGTTGCATGGCTGTCTCTTCAGTTGAGGAAAGAGACGAAATATGTGGAGTATTTTAGTCACAAATTTTTCCAAACATTTGTACCTAAACTTATTTAGGGACTGTTCACTGAGATGTGCTCCATACCAGATCAGAAAAAACATTCTCCTGCTTAAGCAACATCATTATGCGATGAGTTGCATTTATTAACTACTGTCACGTTGTGTTCCAAATATTTACTTTGGAACTTTTTTACACAAAGTTTCTTTTCTTTGCTGAATGCTGCAGAAGTAGTATCGCATCCACTGAACGCATGGAGAAAATAGATACTTTGGTATGTCCCGATGATTGTAGTTTATTTGATGAATATATTTTTTCTTTGCTTTCCCTTTGCATGGTTTGACAAAGAAAATGTATTTTTTCTGTAGGAGTGAGAGCTGTTAATAGATCGAGGTGCTCAACATCTTCACCGATGATTATAACGACGTTGTTACCAGAACATGCTTCATTTATTGCAGTAGTTACAATAAAAATGTCGGCGTCTTCATTACTTTATCGGAATCGAAACCCATTGTTTTCCAGCTCAGCTGATAGCATGCTGATGAGTTTGCTCTTGTTGTTTTCATTCAAAAGGAAATGTTCTTGTTCAGCATTAACTCGAAAGTTTCCATCAAAATTTATGTCTACACATTTTTACACAATAGTCTGTAGATTTTGTTCATTTTTGGAACGAAGTTCTTTTACGCGGCTTACAGTAGAGGGTACTGGCAGGAATCGTCACGTAACGAAAGAGCGTTATGACCCCTTCATAAGAGCTTTTTCTCAAAGACTCTGTGGCTGAATGGTTATCGCATCGAACATCGGACTGCAGTCCGATGCTCCGCAGTACTACAAGGTCCCCGGTTCAAATCCCCGCACAAGCGCTACCGGCAATTTTAAAACCCTTCACTGCACACTGAATCAAATTTGATACATAAGTTATTTTTCCCCTTTATATTCAAAAGCAATATTTTTTATCCACTTGTGTACATTGTATTAATTTTGAAACATCATAGCAAAGCTTTTAATCACTGTTAGTTACATTTTCGTAAGATAGATGGCAGCAGGAATACAACTGCGTACTCAGTAAAAGATAGCCGTTCAATTCATACCAGACCTGCCTTAGTATTAGCAATATTTTCCGTATTTTAAAGTCAGTTTACATCTTTGAAATTTTTATAAATATATTTTAGAGGTACGTAGCTTTATAATTATTAATAAAATACTTCTTTAATCTTTAAAAAAAATTCAAGTATGATTTCAATTTTATGTATCAAAATTGATACATAGCGTGCTTACGCCATTTTTTTAAGGAAATGGCGGGAAGAAAGTTTTTAACACAGAAAGAAATTGAGGAACTTATGAACAGATTGGGGAGTGATCATAGTGAAGATGGATCTGATTCAGAAACCGATGGCAGCACAGGTGATCCTAATTTACACCACTCGATCGATAGTTCTCCGAATCATCGTTTTCCCGAATGTGTCGTTCATTTCAGTTGGTCCCTTGAAAAACAATAGATCGAGATTCCACTGTATATATATATATATATATATATAGGTATATATATGTATATATAATTAAACATTAATTTTAATTTTAATCACGAGTAAATATGTTAATTCTCGAACAAAATAAATGGATTACTAATTTGATAGAGATATCAATAAAATTGATAATAATAATTATATTCAAGATTATTATAACTGTAATTATATATTAATTTTCCGCAATAATTCTAAGCTTTTACGGGTTAATTTCAATGCCCTTTCGGAAAAAAAGTGCGTAAGACACATTTATCTCAAAACAAAACACCGATAGCAAAAAGTTGCCGAATTGACGAAGGTACACACACGTAATTATATATACATATATATATACCTATATATATATATATATATATATATATATATATATATATATATATATATATATATATAGGTATATATATATGTATATATAATTAAACATTAATTTTAATTTTAATCACGAGTAAATATGTTAATTCTCGAACAAAATAAATGGATTACTAATTTGATAGAGATATCAATAAAATTGATAATAATAATTATATTCAAGATTATTATAACTGTAATTATATATTAATTTTCCGCAATAATTCTAAGCTTTTACGGGTTAATTTCAATGCCCTTTCGGAAAAAAGTGCGTAAGACACATTTATCTCAAAACAAAACACCGATGGCAAAAAGTTGCCGAATTGACGAAGGTACACACACGTAATTATATATACATATATATATACCTATATATATATATATATATATATATATATATATATATATATATATATATATATATATATATATATATATATATATATATATATATATATATATATATATATATATATAGGTATATATATATGTATATAATTAAACATTAATTTTAATTTTAATCACGAGTAAATATGTTAATTCTCGAACAAAATAAATGGATTACTAATTTGATAGAGATATCAATAAAATTGATAATAATAATTATATTCAAGATTATTATAACTGTAATTATATATTAATTTTCCGCAATAATTCTAAGCTTTTACGGGTTAATTTCAATGCCCTTTCGGAAAAAAGTGCGTAAGACACATTTATCTCAAAACAAAACACCGATAGCAAAAAGTTGCCGAATTGACGAAGGTACACACACGTAATTATATATACATATATATATACCTATATATATATATATATATATATATATATATATATATAGGTATATATATGTATATATAATTAAACATTAATTTTAATTTTAATCACGAGTAAATATGTAAATTCTCGAACAAAATAAATGGATTACTAATTTGATAGAGATATCAATAAAATTGATAATAATAATTATATTCAAGATTATTATAACTGTAATTATATATTAATTTTCCGCAATAATTCTAAGCTTTTACGGGTTAATTTCAATGCCTTTCGGAAAAAAGTGCGTAAGACACATTTATCTCAAAACAAAACACCGATAGCAAAAAGTTGCCGAATTGACGAAGGTACACACACGTAATTATATATACATATATATATACCTATATATATATATATATATTTATATATATATATAGGTATATATATATGTATATATAATTAAACATTAATTTTAATTTTAATCACGAGTAAATATGTTAATTCTCGAACAAAATAAATGGATTACTAATTTGATAGAGATATCAATAAAATTGATAATAATAATTATATTCAAGATTATTATAACTGTAATTATATATTAATTTTCCGCAATAATTCTAAGCTTTTACGGGTTAATTTCAATGCCCTTTCGGAAAAAAGTGCGTAAGACACATTTATCTCAAAACAAAGCACCGATAGCAAAAAGTTGCCGAATTGACGAAGGTACACACACGTAATTATATATACATATATATATACATATATATATATATATATATATATATATATATATATATATATATATATAGGTATATATATATGTATATATAATTAAACATTAATTTTAATTTTAATCACGAGTAAATATGTTAATTCTCGAACAAAATAAATGGATTACTAATTTGATAGAGATATCAATAAAATTGATAATAATAATTATATTCAAGATTATTATAACTGTAATTATATATTAATTTTCCGCAATAATTCTAAGCTTTTACGGGTTAATTTCAATGCCCTTTCGGAAAAAAGTGCGTAAGACACATTTATCTCAAAACAAAACACCGATAGCAAAAAGTTGCCGAATTGACGAAGGTACGCACACGTGGACCTACATACATATTGGTACAACACAAAAAAAATACTTTAAACAACTTAAAAATAAAATCAAACGAAAGCTATTTATCTAAGTATATATAAAAACATAAATTTTAAATCATAATTAAATAAATAAAATTTAAAAATTACTTACTTTTTTGAAAACGCTTTGAAGACACCATTTTACATATGTCACAAGTTTCTTGCTTTGATATTCTGAAAATGAAATTCTGTGCTGTCATCTATTAGGGAAAATGTATTGTTCAAACATTCACCTTTGTGCCAGTATGGTTAGAATTCAGTAAAAATTTATTATATAGTTTCAACAGCGAAATATCAAAGATCCACATATGTGGACCTCAGCAGCGAAGAGGATATATATATATTATATATATATATATATATATATATATATATATATATATATATATATATATGATATGTCCGGATGGACATCTCATGAAATAAGAGCATACATCGTGGCCGGAAAATAATAAAATCATAGGAACAAACTTCAGGAACAAACTAATTTATTAAACAGTAAAGCAACACATCTTACTCGCTTCGAGTCAGGCTAGCGTCTCCCGCAAAAAAGCGCCAAAATAGAATTAAGTCAGAGAGGTTGCCAGAATTGGCGGAGGAAGTTAGTATGTGGGAAGGTGAAGCGTTTACGTCAAGACAAGAAGGACGGGTTACCATGGCAGAGATGAAGAACAGAATGGGCGATTATAGGTACTTAGTAATATTATCACAGAATATCCCCCCCCCATCTAAAATGGATTGGAGCCGCGGCCGTCGACTCCAAGACACTCCAGATAGTGAGAACATGAAAATTAGTAGTTAGAATATTAGGTTGAAGCTTGCTCGAAAATCACAAATTTTTATGTTAAATTGTACAATTGAAGGACATAATAATATGAAAAATGGCGTAATTTTAAAAACAAATAGCTAGAGTAAAATAAAAATGGAATGGAACACTTAAATGAAAACACTAACAACAACAGATGTAAAGATATTCCAAATACAAATACAAGTAGAAAATCGTGCATGTCTCAGCCCCTGACATGTGTCACAGTCTAAAAGTGTTCAGAGTCCTGGACGGGTACAGTTCATCTAGTTGAAAAACACAAAGTAATTATTATTCACAGTCTTAGTCGTTGAATAATGTTTAGTTCTTTTGGAGATCTCCTGGGATGTAGTCACTTTTTTAGAAAAATAATGTTCTTTGTTGTTTAATATTATTACGTTTAACATTAGTTATTGACTTTTCTTTGAGCAAAACACTATGTATATTTTATTTTTTTCTAGATTATGTACACAAAAATATTAAAATTATTTTTTCAGCAATTAGTAGAATAAATTTACCAAATGCTGTCAAAATTAACTTTCAACATCAATACCAAAGGTCTGGTACCTGATGTTGCAAAATTCGAACAAAATATAAATTCAACAACTGACACTAGCATTCAATTATTGTGAAGAAATAAAAAAGCAAGACAATACAAACATAAATTTGAGGTATGTGTCCTGTTGTGAGTACATCCTCGTGAGCGTTTACCAAAGGGAAGGTGCCTCCAACCTAAAACTCAAGTTGAGCAAACTGCACAAAATGAAAAGGGGCAGGCAAGTTTCTCAAACATGACAGGGAAAAGCAATTGTTCAAAGGGAACATTTGACAAGTGCGAAGAGACAGGGAGGACAGTGAGTGGAAACCCCCGTATAAAAATCAATAATATTTATCTAGTACATAGTATTTTTCATATAAAATGTAGTAAGCTTCAAAAAGTTTTAAAAAAAATATGCGAGTTTCACTTACACTCACGGGGTTTCTTCAAAATTAACTAGGATGGCGATAGGACAGGAATGCTAAAAAGAAAGATTAAGGATAGCTGAATGGTTTACATATTGGTGAATTACATCATCATTTCACTACTTAAATTTAACTTTTTTTTCCGATTTTTAATTTTCTTCTGAAATATTTCGTAATTATCATCATGTCAAACATCTATTTTGGTAGTTTTCATTTTGCTTTTACTTTTACAATACTAAAAATTACAAAAATAATATAAAAACTGACCTGCTTAAAGCACCAACTTTTGTGGCATAAAATACAATACTAAATAAGAACTTTTTTGAATGTAAAGCACTCTGTTGGTAACTTGAAAATTTGTTTTTATGAGCTTCTTTGATTTGAGAGCAGCGTTCGGCGTTCACTCTAAATTCGTAATTATTTTCTTGAAATTGAAATTTTTGATGACTGTCGCTCACATATAAAATCTTGAATCACTTCTTGGAGGCCTAGTTGAATCGGATACTGCAGCACTGGTACTTGACTTTACGATGGCGTAGTCCAAAACGGGAAGAAAAAATGGTGAGGTCAGGCGGAAACGAAACTGTAATTTTTGAACAATGGCATCTTTACTTGCTTCGTCGCAGTCGTAATTTCTGTAGCACTTTCATGGTGTTGGTTGAGGAATACATTAGCACTGGTCATTTTCTTTCAAGATGGCGCATTCAGGAACGCATGCGGAAAATTAAGCAAAGTCCTGTAGAACAATGGCGGGAATCCAAAACGAAACTCGTATAGAACGAAGACTTTTTAACTTGTTCCATTTGCATTCGCATTTTTAAAGTCCAGATCCTGTCGAGCTCTCTGAGATGTCCGGATGGACATCTCATGAAATAAGAGCATACATCGTGGCCGGAAAATAATAAAATCATAGGAACAAACTTCAGGAACAAACTAATTTATTAAACAGTAAAGCAACACATCTTACTCTCTTCGAGTCAGGCTAGCGTCTCCCGCAAAAAAGCGCCAAAATAGAATTAAGTCAGAGAGGTTGCCAGAATTGGCGGAGGAAGTTAGTATGTGGGAAGGCGAAGCGTTTACGTCAAGACAAGAAGGACGGGTTACCATGGCAGAGATGACTTACAGAATGGGCGATTATAGGTAGTTAGTAATATTATCACAGAATATCCCCCCCCCCCCATCTAAAATGGATTGGAGCCGCGGCCGTCGACTTGTTTTCTTTGCATCCAATTTATTTGTTTATTGTAACATGTTTATTAATGTTTTCTCTTCCTTTTGTTTGATTTTGTATCAATGTTTATCACCGATTCATGCCAAACTATGCAGAAATTAGAGCTTCTCTTAATAGACTATTGAAAATGAATGTTGTGTGGCATTGGGATGAAACCTGTCAACAAGCTTTTGATGAGAACAAGCTTTTGATCAAGACCAGTATTACAGTTATACAATTCTAGTAAACCATGTCATATTTATGTTGATGCTTCTCAAAGTGCTGTTAGAGCTGTTTTGAAACAACCAGATGAAAATAATATTCTTCATCCTGTATCATACCATTCTAGAACTTTAAGAGATTACGAAAAGAAATACGCGATTACAGAATTAGAATGCTTAGCAATTGTAGATGCATTAGACAAATAACATTATTATCTCAATGGGCAAAAATTTGTCATACATACTGATCTTGCGGCACTTTTTTGGTTAAAAAATGTTAAAAATTTAAAAGGTAGGTTATTCCGCTAGTCCCTTAAATTGAGCCTGTATGATTACGAAATTAGATTTCAGAAGGTTTCAACAAACATTGAGGCGAATATACTTTCAAGACATCCCGTTTCTCAACATCTGCAACACTGTGTACATTTACTAGATAAGAATGAAATAATTTAACAACAGAAAATTGACAATGTGTGTGGAAAAAATTATAAAGAAATTAATGACATGACGGTAACTATGAAAAGAACTTTTGTAAAATTGTAGTACCTAAATCCTTAAGATTAAAATTGTTAACTGATACCCATGAAAATTTCGGACATCCAGGAGTTCAAATTATGCTAAATTTAATTACCCCTCAATATTATTGGCCCCATATTAGTGAAGATATAGGATATATATATATATATATATATATATATATATATATATATATATATATATATATATATATATATATATATATATATATATATATATATATATATATATATATTGTGTGTGTGTGTGTATATTTTGTATTTGAAACCATCGCCATTATCGTTCGAATTTACCGACGACGACCGAGAATCTCATGTTATGTACTCCAAATATCAAAAACATTTCGAAAATTTAAAATAGTTTTCAATTGAAAAGCATGCACATTAGGTTGAGATAATTTCTTGATTGCAAACTCCATTTGTAAAAGTATACATAAATTAAAAACTGTTATTAAATTAACAATTAAAACACCATATGGAGCATAGCATTCAGTTAAGTAATCTGACAAATTGACGGTTCAAATCGATTTTCTCTTTCGACATCAAAATCTATATTCGGTTGTATACTATTACGTTCCAGAGTAAAATTCCTCTGATTAAATTCACATTTCCTATGAATTTAAGGTGAAAATCTAAATTTATTTAGAAGAGATTTTTGAAACGCTCAAACAAATTTTAGGTGAATTTTAGGAGATTCCGTTTGGCGCTATTTAAGCGTGCTAAAAGAGAATCAGCATTTTTATTCTCTTTTAGCACGTGTATATAGCGACGAACGGAATTAGCAACAAAAATAAGCTTAATTACCAACTGAAATATAATCTTGTTTTGAAAAGAGAAGAAGCTTTCGGTGAAGTTCGTATTTGAAAACGAAAAGCTTGTGAAATTAAAAAAAATAATGTGAGTAGATAAAATTTTAAGTACATTCGAAAAATAAATAAATAACGAAAACTGGATTTTGGAATTTGAAAACCTATACACTTTAATTTTAATTCAGCATTTTTAAAAATATTAATATTATCTTACTTACAGATATTCTTCCACACGAACAAGATTTAAGGGAGTTCGGGACACATTTTGAAATTTTTTTTATTTATTGAATTAAAATTTTAAAATTTTTTTGTGAAGGTTAACCATATAATTTGTAAACAAAATCACATCATAAAACTTCTCATAAAGTTTTAAAAAATTTTAAAATTTTAAAATTTTAAAAAAGTAGTGTAATTTAAAATCCTTATAACTCAAAATATTATTTGTCGAATTTCAAAATTTTATTCATTTAATTAAACAGAAATATATAAACTTTAATTTTAATTCAGCATTTTTAAAAATATTAATTTTAAAAAAAATTAAATATTTATATTAAATTTTTAAAAAAAAATGATGTAACTTATTTTTAAATAATCATATTTTCAAAAGTAAATATTTTTTTCAAATTTTATGAATCGCAATTAAAGTAAAATAATTGAAAATGATATGTTCCAAGTTTGAACCATGGTACAGATGTGTTCACGCACCTTTTTCAATTTGGCGATTTTTTTTATGTTTGGCGATTTTTTTTATTGTTAGCAATTTTTTTTTGGTCTGGCAGCCATCCGATTTGGCGTGATGTTTGTTTTTTGTTGCAACCCTGAATAGGTGTTGTGGTATTGTGTAGTGTTTTTCGAAGTTTAATATACCGGTGTTCGATATTTTTGTTAGCGTTTCATAGTAGCGGTTTAGGATTTCTGTAATGGTTTTGGAAGTTTAATGTCTTCGTTTTTTGATATATTTTGCGTATGTTTTAAAGTAGCGGTTGAGGATTTCTGTTTAGGTTTTGAATTTTAATATAGCCGTTTTTAGATATATTTGCGTATGTTTTAAATAAGTGGTTGAGTATTTCTGCTGAGGTTTTGAAGTTTAATACAGCTGTTTTTAGATATTTTTGCGTGTTTTAAAGTAGCGCATGTTTTTGAAAGCTTCCCTTCCACCAGAGGTTCCCACATAATTTTTATCACAATGTAAAACATGACCTTCATACCACGAGGTAAATTCTGGCGAATCTTTGCTGAGAGTTTTTTTGGCTTGCACACGGTGATAACAAACTTTGGATAAAACTTGGTGGTTAGTTCCGAAGCCCGTTAGCACATCTATCACACACCCAACTGCATAATTGGATGTATGCCCTCTTTTATGCCAAGTTGCATCGTAGCTCACTAATATATCAAAAATATCTGACGGAGTTACATTTAAAATAGAATACGCTTCTTTAACGTTTGAATAAACTTTTTCTTGTTGCTCACGTAAACTTTTTATGCAGGAAGAATGCAAATTTTTCAAGTGGCGAGTAAAAGTTTTGGAATCCATGCAAGGCAAGTTCATAACACATGATAACTTTTCCAGTGCTACATGCCCTTTCCCGAGTTCAGTCACTGCAGCAACAGTTCTACGATTAATATCATAGGAATTTCCCTGGCCTGGTGTCTTGCCAGATGAATTGTTTCTAAACACATAATTACAATTTTTGCAGACAATATTAATAGATTGAGCAAAACCAAACGGTTTACCAAAGTTTACTTCCAAAGTCATTTCTTCACACTCTTTAGAACAGTAGCTTGAAATTATAGACTGTAAAACAGTTTGTTTATAATCATATAGTTTTCCTTTAGTCTTTCAGTCAAGTTTTCTTTTCCTGATGAAGAAATTTTCTTTCATCAAACCGCTTTGCAATGTCACTTTTCTCACTTTTTGTAGGAACTGAAATACTACCATTTGATTTCGCAAGTCGAGTTTTCTTCATAATTTCAGCCCTCAAAACTTCTGATTTTCTTTCCCTGGGTATTTCTAGAGACTTATTTTAGAAAATCTTTCAAAATTTTGAAAGTAATCGCAAAAATACTTATAAATACTAAGTTTGAAATATCAGGACAATGATTTGCACGCACACCTAAATTCAAACGTAAATAATTTATCACTTCATTTCACTTCCTTGTAGAAGAAGTAGACGTGTATATTCATAAAGTTAAACATTAATTCATTTAAAGTTTAAATAATAATATGCAGTAATTTTGGTAAAATTGTGCTGCAAAAAGTTTTTTTAGACTTCAATGGTTACATTTCAGAATGTCGTTCCCATGACAACCACTACTTGACACCTCGATTTTGAAAAACAGACCAAAACGAAAAAATGAATATCTCCGGTTTTACAGCTCCGATTCAAAAAATTAGAATAATGTAAGAAAGGATGGGTTTAATGTTTCTAAAGTGTCAATTTGCATACTGTGTTCAGAAAAAAAATATTAAAAATGTCTAAATATCTTCAGAACATTTATAAATATAACATAAATATTTATTTTTATTTGCTATACTAATAATTAACTATTTAAAAAAATATTAGAATTATTTAAAAAATTAGAATATCTGGACAACATGGTTAAAAAAATTAGAATATGCAACTATTTTCCTGTTGGTTTAGAGAACAGCTGTGGGACTAACATGTGCGGGACTACAAAATGTGTTCCGCAGAAAATGAAAAGAAGTTAGGCATTTGATTTTAGTTCAGTATTTGTTTCTTATGGGACGAAAGAGTGACTTATCTGAGGGTGTAAAATTTCATATTAAGCACTTGCACAAAGAAGAAAAAACGCAACTGTTTATGGCAAAGGAAGTGAAATGTTCTAAAGAAAATGTGAGTAGAGTTTTGAGAGAATACTGTAATAATAAGTGTTTTCAAAATAAACACCTTAAAAGTGGTCGAAAGCCAGTAACTTCAGCAGGAGATGAAAGACAAATGAAAAAGATTGTGAAGAAACATTGCTTTCGAAGTGTGAGATATTTGAAGAGAAAATGGAAAGAAGTGTGTGTAAATGCCTCGAAATCTACAACATTACGACGACTTCATAAATTAGGTTTTAGATCACGTGTGCCTAACACAAAGCCACTCTTATCATCTAAGCAAATGGCTGCTAGAGTTAAATGGTGTAAACAAAGGCCATTTTAGGGTCAAGATGACTGGAAAAAGGTACTCTTCAGCGATGGAAGTATGTTTTGTGTGTCCCATGGGAATCAAGGTATACGTGTTTGGAGACTTAAACAAGAAGCTTTCGATAGAGAGCGTTTAAAAAGTTCGGTTAAATTTCTGATCTTTGTCATGGTATGGGGCTGCATGACTGCAGAAGGCCCAGGTAGGTTGTGTATTGTTTACACGAAAGTCAATTCAGAAGTGTATCAACAAATTCTTGAACACTTCTTGATTCCTTCTTCTGAGGATTTATGTGATGACGATTTCTTGTTTCAGCAAGATTTAGCTTCTTCTCACACTTCCAAATCGACAACTAAATGGCTCCAAGAGAAGGAAATAAATGTACTCACCTTGGCCTGCGAACTCCCCCGATCTAAACCCCATCGAGAATTCGTGGGGAATTATGAAAAAACGACTTCAAGAACTTGCACCAAGAGACAAAAAATATCTTATTTCTAATTTGAAGAAAATATGGGCGAATATTGATAAAAAAATTTGTGAACCTTTAGTCTATAATATGCCAAACCGTTTAAGAGCTGTCATTAAAGCTAAGGGTGATGCAACAAAGTACTGATTGGCATGTAAAAACCCTGCGAGTTTAAATTGTGTACAATATATTTACATTATTCTAATTTTTTTAACCATATTATGAAGTATTTTAATATTTTGAATTAATTTTTACTTGATGTTTTAAATATATTTTCTATTTCATTGTAAAATGTTTATATTTTTATAATCTACAAAATATGCAGATTTATATTATGATAATTTATATTTGATATCATTGATTATTTATTTGATAAATTCGATTTGCAATTCCCTTGACCATATTTTCTACCATTATTCTAATTTTTAATTGGATCTGTAATTAAGATAGAAACAGAGTTTAAACGTCATTTTAAGCGGAAAAGAACAGAACATTTTTTAATGCAATAACATTTTTTTCAAAAATTTGAAGAATTTTGTGTCCTGGACCCCTTTATAGCAATAAAAATTTTGATTTCCGTCGTAACTTGTAAACCGTACTTGTTCCGCAGTCTAATTGAGATAAAATAACTAACGGTTGAAATTTATGTAAAAAGAGTAAAAATTCTAAATAGAATAACATGTGGAAAATTTTACAAACACACAATAAGATCCACGGAAAACTAAACTGACGAATTTATTGAAATCGAAATCAATTCTTTTTGATTCCACCTAACCTACTTATGTATTTTGAGTTATCAACCCTAAATAACCATGGAGTTATCAAATTTTTCGTAAGTCATGAAATCTTGATGAAATTGCTTCGCAGGCACAAAAAACTTTTCTGACCGTTGTCAGGAAGAATTAGAAATCTATTTGAGGAATATTATCATAATGACTACAATATTTCCCAAACTACAACGTTAATAGATTATTGTAATTGAAAAATATCTGCTTGACGCCATTTTGATGTATTTCGCAATTTTTGTTTCTCCATATACAAACGTTTAAGTTCAATTGTCGCTCATTTTTAGGAATCCGCAAATTGTTAAAATCCGTAGCCAATGATTGTATTCCCCCTCGAGCCCAACGGCACTATTTATTAATTCCATAAAGGATGGTAAAACAAACAAAAAATCAATGGTAGGGCTGAAAATCGTGAATTATTCAGACCGGTTTTCCTTTAAAAATTCAATAAAGCACTTAATTAAAACGAACATCATTAAAGTCTTTACTAAATTTCATGGCATTGACGTCATCCGCGTCCTATCATTGCGGAATTTAATTAGTCCCAGGATCTTAATACAGTGCCCTAACAAACCCAGTAGCCAATTTTCTCAAGTCTCAATTATCTCAGCTAACAACTTGTTAACGACTTTTTTAACGACCATTTCAATCTTACTTAAAATGGTCGCATTTGGGGAGGCTGTTTCCATTTAAAATTGGGTCCAGGCTCCTCACAGTCAACTTGTGTGGGAAGGTACAAACCATCCAGGTGTGCCGCTCTTGTCGAATTTGTGGTGGCACCTGGCCAAGTCGGACTCCAATCCCTGTGGGGCCGTTTAAAATTGGAGCCGCTCTCCTCTGACCGCTGCCTTCTATGGACCTGATCTGGAGTTGTTTCGACCTGGGGGCATAAGCAAAAATAAAAAGATAATTAAAAAATTAAAAATTGAAAGTTTTTTGTGTAGTTTTCGCTAAACTCATGTTGTCGCCAAACGAGAAGGAGCGAGCGAGCGTAAGTGTGGAGACGCCACCGTGGGCAGACGGGCCCCGACAGCGAGTGAGGAGAGAGTCGAGAAACACTGTGTTGAGCAGACGTGCTCTGGCAGACGTGCCATAAGTTTAATTCATTGTCTATTATAACTGTTAAATGTATATGTTCGTCGGTATCGTAATAAATGTAGTAGTTGTCTAAAAGAAAGTGGAATTATTGAGAAGAGTCAGAGTGAATTAATTGAACTGTTAACCACCCCCTTGCCATCCTTGACGGACGTTGTTGTTTTTAGGATTCTCATTCTCATAACGCCTTAGAGCCATGATTCCCTCTGAGTAATGTCATAACGATACAAAAAACTCTCAAAGCCTTATTATTATAGATGGGAATGCATTTCAATTAGTCTCCTCATCTAGGAACTCACAAAATTGTGCGATTGCGTACATGGGTGATGTTTCTACGGATTTCTATACGTTGCATTTGTGTCAGGTCCACTCTCCTGGTAATTCTGTTTGTCTCGTGGAATATTGCTTTACGAATTCCCTGCTTTTTTAATTTCCAGTGGGCGACAGATATCGGGACTAATACAGGCATAAATAAGATGATAGAACTGTTTTTTGTGAAATTAGTAATAGTTAAACAGAAACTATTTAAACATTTTATATTGATTTAAACTTCTCATTGAAGTGGTTACGACGAACAATTAACAAATTTTGGATTAATGATTTTTTTTCTAAACTACGGCTTCATATTCTCGTACTTAGGGTTCAACGCCGCCCATCATTGGACGTGAAAATCTTTCTGTGTAGTAGTGAGCTTCCGTCCAGTGGTCTTCCTTTCCAATCCCGGCTAAGGCCCTGTGTTGTCAGGGGAGCAATTTCGGCCCCACTAATGGGCGCTGAAAATAGCAAACGGTGTCGTCAAGACAAGTGCCTGCCACGCAGGGAGAAAAAATTGAAATGATATTAAGATAAATTTTTAGTTAAATTGCACAAGTATTCAATTTACGTAACACGGAGTGTACCTTCATTTACAGTTTAATTATAAAACCGTTATGCCTCTGTTGTTTTTTCCTATTTTCCCCTTTCTCTTGAGTACGATGTCGTTTAATTCTTCTGACGAAATTATCTGCAATTACTCAAAGAATAACAAAATGGAGAAATTTGTTGTGAGTCCATAGTGTCATTTTCTCTTTCTTGAAGCCATTTATATAGGAGTATTCATCAGAAAAATTATGAACGATGCAGAAATTTATGCAGAATAAAAATTTTATGAATATTTAAATTCTGAATCATTACACTTGATGCTTAAAAAATCCATCTTTTCACTTCCGCTGAAATACGGGGTTGCGCGTTTATATTTGATGTTGTGGCTGTATTATGCCCTGCTGAAGAGTGTTTAAAATATTAGTGGTTAGCACAAGTAGGACTGTAGGGTAAAATAATATTCTCATAATTATAAAAATCGAAATAGTAGCATAAAATTGATCGAAACAAACTTTATTCGAAAAGTGTATTGGTCATATGAACACATCGTACACACCTACTTTACTTTTTAATTACACAGTGCAGACTAAATATAATATAACAACTTCAATTGTAATTCCAAATACTGTTATGTATTCCCATGAAAAGTAATTTCTCCAGAAGCATTTTTATCATTATATGCAAATATTTGTAATTAGAACGTGAGGAAACAGGGGAATTTTTTAAAATAAGATAATTAACTTTTAAAAAATTTCTTACCTTTCCTTTTTTTTCTAACAAAATATTTTACAGATTTTTCTATTACACCCTTACAGAATATCCATTATTGTATACATTTCAGTATTTTTTGTCGCTCTATAAAGAAAAATAAATAATCACCTTTAGTAAGTACATTAAAATACAAGATCTTTTCTGTCTCAGTACATAAACAAATAAATAATGGAACATTTACAACTTTGTGTATCGTAGCATATGACCTTTAAAAACTGGTTCATTATATTAAACGCTATATGCCATTTAAACTTTGCTTCAGAGAATTTCTACATGACAAATGAATTTATCCCTAATATATTAAGGATTTCAGATATTAGAGATAATATTTAACAATGCAAAGCTCATTTGGTGGGGGAGGGAGAAACTAATAGATAAAGGGGAGGAAAACGGACGAAGTACAGTGCTTTTGCAGTTATACAGACAATGGGTTTAAATAAATGATTTATTCACCAAAAAAAAATTTATTCATAAAATGTAAATAAGTTATTTTCATACAAAAGAAAACAGCCAAATGAATTTATTTAAAGATTTATAGTTAACATTAGTAGAATATTTTTCAAGTTGTTTTATTTTTTAAATAGTTTTCAGATCTTCAACAATGATCTCCGATTTTTTCTCCGAGATATCATAAACATAGATGGTGCAAATTGTTTTTATAAAACCTCCAGCGAAACGTGGTCCTCGTTTTGCTCTGCACACTCACGGTTCTGCCCCATATCAGCATCTCGGCAGTCAAACCTCTTGCCCTTTCAAAGACTAGAATATTGGGTGTTCTATACCCAAGGTAACATTTGCATTAGAATTCAAATCAGACAGGCTTACATGCAGACAAACCAGGCATTCATTTCTCTGTCACCCAACCCTTCTCTATTTGCCTTTTAAATTTCTTTGATTTTACCGTTAAACTGCTAATGCTTTAAACCTTTAGCATGCGCGACCCATTTTTCATATTCCCTCTTTAGAACGGGAAATTTCATACCCCCTTTGTAAGAACTGCCCTTAAGGGGATTATATATACACACACACACACATATATATATATATATATATATATAACATTAAAAACCCCATATAAAAACCTCATTGTCCAGTATGTTACATATATACATATATATATATATATATATATATATATATATATATATATATATATATATATATATATATATATATATATATATATATATATATATATTATCATATACTGAGGCAATTCGTCTTCACTGCCCAGTCTATTTCGATAGCGCGCCGAACTATGGCTAATTCCTAGCCACCCGGTTCCCTCAGAAATCACCGAGAATACGCTGGATTAAGGAACGTAAAACAAGCACCTTTATTCTTTAGCGTATTTACATATTTACATTAACTCCATATGACTTTTGCACCTCCAGTGCATGCATGGCCTCCAGCCAAATCAATTAATTCACCTCTGTAAGGCACTCCGCCAAACAAATCACAGTCGCCTCCACGTGGCTTCCCTGCACACGTACCACTCTGGTCCGAGACAAAATCGACATCCACGCAGGACCCCTGTCTCTCTCTGTCTGCCTTGTCACCACACTAGCTTGCTCTCTCCTGCACAAACGAACACCAGTCTAAACCGGTTCTCCTCCCGCTGCCTACCTCCGGAACCAGTTGTCCAGCCGGTTGTGTTGAAAACCATTTGCACATCCGGTCCTGGTTGTCATCTGTTTACTAGCGAGCTGGCACGCCTCTTGACTGATTACCTGGACTCGCCTCTGGTAAACATTCAAAACTGAAAAGAAACTTCACCAAATTTTATATATAATATACCGGGGGTTAAGCAGAGGGCCCGCCGCCATCACAATATATATATATATATATATATATATATATATATATATATATATATATATATATATATATATATATATATATAATATATATATATATATATATATATATATATATATTTATATATATATATATATTCAGCTTTTCATCCCTTAAGTGGGTCGATAAAATGAGGACCAAGCATGCTTGGGAACTAAACTCTGGGGGTCCCACGTCAGGTTGACCATCTGACTGAGACATATGCTGTATGGCACCCCAAGCTCCAAGGTGAAGAAAGCGGAGATGGGTACCGCCGGCCCTGGTTCACATCGGACTGTAGCACCGTGAGTTTATATATATATATATATATATATATATATATATATATATATATATATATATATATATATATATATATATATATATATATATATATATATATATATATATATATATTCATTCATTGTTGGGCCCGTATTCTTGGGATACATGCTATCCCAGACCGTAAGGAAAAGGTTAACCTTTTAATGTATCACAGTTTATACCAGTAACTCTTTTGATCAATTTTATATATCATCGTCTATATCACCTTCATATATCGTCGTCTATATCATCTTTATATACCGTCTCTTTTATATATCATACTTTTGTCACCTTTATATATCATATTTTATCGCCACTGCACATCATTATCATCACCCTTTACTAAAAAGTGTTGTTCTTAAATCTGTAATTTCCGCTGTTGGTTCGAGCGTAGCGTTTCACAGGGTGCACGAACCCAGCTGCGTGCTTATCGGAATACCATTTTCCAGTTCCCGTCGCTTCGAATACGTGCGTGGATTGCGAACGGATTAAAAAACTGATACCAGCAAATGCGGCCAGAATTTTTGGCCTGAGGCTAAGTCCAGGCATATCTGTTTCGCAAGCAAGCTGTGGGAAAAACAGAAGCGCCTCGTTCTTAGCAATAGCTCAATACGAGTTTGAGTGCAATATAGATGGCCGAACTATGTATCGATAAGAAGAACTGCCACCAACAAATCTGCCTCTCTGGAAGACAGACGCATTTCGAGGAATAGGGATGGACGCCGACAAAGAAAAGACCGCGAGATATAGTCAGAGATTTTTTAGAGAGATCCCTCGAGTAACGGTCGGCTAGGCGGACGTGTTTTTTAAGCCCCTTTTTATGAGACTGTCCGAGTCTTGGAGCGTGCTCCTAAATCTGCACTTAGGTTAAAATTCAGTTGATCATGTTGTACATGGTTTAATGTTAAATGTTATTCCATTTTCGTTAAGTTTTTGTTTTAAGATGGTGGCCTTATCATTTGCAATTAGGACTCTGTCTTTCTTGGTCCCGAATTTAGTAATTTTAATATATATATATATATATATATATATATATATATATATATATATATATATATATAAATGTGATAATAATCACATTTGGAAATTTTAGCACAAGGGGATTGATGTGTAGAACTTGTGGCAGATGGAGTCGGCACGAGGGAGTGATGCAGTCGGGCAAAGTGTTGATCTAGGAAAGCACTGAAGAAATTTAGGAGAGTAACACACGCGGAGCCATAGAAGAGGAACACAGATTTCAGACGATATCCAGGAAATCACCTTTATTCAATCAGTAGGCATTACGAAGGTATTAGCTGCAGTTGCCGCTGGACTTGTCCGGCGTCCATGCCAGGACGGGAAGTGTTAACAGCAGTGTTTACATGCCAGAGTTAAGAGAAGAGAGTTGTCACCACCGGACTGTGGACAGGAGGTCCGACAGCAACGAGAGTTAGAAACGAAGAGAGAAAAGTCTTCTGTTCAGGCAATATTAAATGGGTGTTTTGCGATATTGACGCCAGAGGGCCTAAACTAATTAATTTTTAATTGGGCGTCTTTAGGTTCGTGGAGTTCACGTGTCCACTTCGGTTATCCCGGGGATTACTTTATTGCGCTTGTTAGAAACGTGAACTATTGACCTGGGCGCAAGATAAGTGGCCATAAAGTTCTTATAAAGTGCGGTTTCGACGTTACAGAATGCATAAATCCAGAGTGGTTCGAGGGCTCTTCACATTATACACTTCACATTATACACTTCACATTATACACGAGGGCTCTTCACATTATATTTATTTAATTTTGACATTATACTGACATTCGGAGTCTCATAAACTTTGAACACTCATATCTGGAGATGTTATTGAGTTCAGATATTTCACATGCCTGTTTAATGATCTGCAGGGCTAGTATAAATTATAACTTATTTTACTTTTAGGTTGCAATTTTGGAAAAGGGGGGTCGTGCTTTATTAACAAGATAATTTAGAATACGCGATAAATGTAAATTTAGAGAAGGACGGGATTTCATATTACACACACACACACACACACATACAAACACACACACACACACACACACACACACACACACACACATATATATATATATATATATATATATAAATATATATGTTGGACTTGGCGTCTACTCCCATATTATTTAATATAAATCCCAACCTCTTTTGAATCATCATTCAGTCTGTGTACCGATGGCGATGACACTCGTCATAAGAATTTAACTCTTCTAAGAAAGGCAATAAACCAAGCTGAACACAACTGATAGACGACTCTAATTTAAACACACTGAACTTAATTGAAATTCTTAAAAGTTCCCAGCTCCAATTTTGAAGAATTACGCCCCATCCCCTGTTAAAAACACGTCCCGCCAAGCGGAACGTCTTTAATTTTCCTAACCCTCCATGTCTTTGAAAAACATCCTTTGTTCCCAGCCTTTTAACCAACGCTTAGTGACGCTCATTACTTATAAGTGATGTCATATCGAATGTTCTATGCTGACTAAACACTTTCTACTTATAGCCAAGCTCAAGGCTATACGTCCTTTAAAATTCTCCCATGTAGATCTTCGAAGATGAATCAAGGTCGAACCTTAAGCGCTACTTTCACTGCAGTACCTTACACCGCTGATTTGAACTCCGAGACTTGTGAGCCTATTTTTAATAACTAATATCCCGTTTTAAGGTCGCGCGATCGCTCCCCATATTTTATAGTCTTACATATATATATCTATATATATATATATATATATATTTATATATATATATATATATATATATATATATATATATTTATATATAATATATATATATATATATATATATATATAAATATATATATATATTATATAGATATACAGAGGCTGTTCGCACATTTTTTAGATGATTTTGGTAAGGGGTAATAAAAAATCGTTTGCTGCAAAAGAAATAATTGCAATTGTACTATGTTTTTAAAAGTCAAAATTATCGTCTGCAGCTTGAAATTTTTGTTTTTATTCAAAATGTCGTTGTAAACGACTACCGATTTCCTTGAAAGATAATCCACAATCTCGGTAGGCCACTATCCTTCCTCTGTCGAACTCGGATACTTGATCAAAAGATGATCGCTGTTTTCGACGAGGCATAATTGATCGTTTTTTTGAAAAAACCACAAGAAAAACACAATTGCCGAACTTGAAATCGTAGAAATCTCCAAGCCTTAAATAGCGCTTTGAAGTGGCGCCACAGGCGCGCGTGATGTGCGTCTTTGCTGAAATTCTAATCATTTGCATATCTCACCTCCGCTAATGCATGTTGTAAATTTCATGTTGTTTGCATGTTTCCTTCAGGGTGTTGCATTTACAGTGGCCAGCAGTGTATTTGATATAACTTTGAAGAAAATCTTCAAAATAAATCAAAAGCCTTGTTTACCATTCACGGAACAAAATTAAAGGTGTAACATATTTGTAGCTAAGGCCCAAAATGTAGTTGTCTAGATTCCTTTTAAAAACATCGCATGCTGTTTTAAATTTGTTTTTTTTATTTAATCTAAATTTTGTGCCAAGAAGTAAAAATGACCGAATAACATTGTCTTCTATGACATCCAGATCACCTGTAACTACATGTTCCAAATTATCATCTACAAATTTTGAACCAAAATGTATATATATATATATATATATATATATATATATATATATATATATATATATATGTATATGTATATGTGTATCTACAGAGGCTGTTCGCACATTTTTAGACGATTTTGGTAAGCGGTAATAAAAAATCATTTGCTGCAAAAGAAATAATTGCAATTGTACTATGTTTTTAAAAGTCAAAATTATCGTCTGCGGCTTGAAATTTTTGTTTTTATTCAAAATGTCGTTTTAAACACAAGCAGTGGTTCGAAGGCTACATTTATGCTCTTTCCAAAGAGAATATGCATACTCCGTTATCCAAAAACCATGTGAGAGTCATGGTTTTGTGATATCTAAAGCGGCAATAGGTAATATCGTCAACAAGAAAGGAAAAAAAACGTCAAATTGGAGCCTTAAGTGGGACAAAAATTCCAAAACAAGTATCCAAGGAAAAAACGGACATCTTCGACTATTGCAAAGGTACGTTGTTTAATGTTAAAAGAAAATCCCTCTAGTCAAAGGACAGTTGCAAAAATCATTAAAATGCTCGGTGTCCACTGTAAACAAAATGAATAAACGTTGATTTAAATCTTAGAAAGCGAAAAAAACACAATGTGCACCGTCTTTTTCCAATCATATCGCTGAACGCAGGACACGCTGCAGAATTCTATATGAGAAACACTTATCCAAAGAAAATAGGAAAACAATTATCACAATAGATGCATCTTGGGTGTATTTAATGATTGCAACAAAAAAGAGCCATTTATTATCATAAAATGGGAGAAAAAATTTAAGTACATGGTTCAAAGAATCGAACGAAAGTTTTCTAAGGGATTCATGACTGTTGCTGGTTTTTCTTATAATGGCAAGTTTAAAAATAAAGATAGTATAAAAAAATGTCAAGATTAACTCCAAATACTATCAGAAACATATTTTATCGCCAATTTTTCTGAATGAAATACCATCGCTTTACCCACAGTGCCATCAATCTGTGAGACTCCATCGGGACAAAGCTAGCAGTCACACATCAAAATCCACTGTAAATTTCCTAAAAGAAATGGAACAAAAAATTGGTATCAAGGCCATACCCTTCACTGATATCGCTACTAATCCTCCCGATGTATCACCTATGGATTTTTGTGCTTTCGGACTTTTAAATCTGCATTATCCAAACGTCGTCCCAAAACCCCTTACAGGACTCTGGAAAGCTGTTCAGGAGGAATGGGATAGAATACCTCTTCTGTCACTTCAAAAGGCAATATTATCCTGGAATTGCGGGTTGTCGAAAGATAGTTCAGAACAAGGGATGTTCAAATGGAACATTTAAAACATAAGAATTTTAGTAATTTAGTTTTGTGAATACAATATACATCGTCTAAAAAACGTTGTGAACAGCCTCTGTATATATAATAATACTATTATGTTTGACTCTTTATCTCCTATTTTTGATCTTGCGCTAATAAACCTCAACCGGTTTTCACTGCAATGCACCAGACAGGACCCGACATATCTGCTAAATCACTGCCGGGGAATAGGCAGGTATTATAATTGAGACCGATCACCTATAGGCGCAACATCTGGGACGTCCGTACCCTTCACCCATCCTTACAAACCCCACTAATTGACTTTCCGACCCCAACGATTTAAAATGTCCACTTACGAGATCTTTCAGTGGCTGGTGTCGGGACTCGAACCATGCACCCTCATTACTGAACATCTACCCTCTCCCAGTATGTTTTTTCTGGCCGTATAACATTACTCATAGATCCCTATATATTTGACGGAAGGTCTAATATATTAGTCTTTATATTTATTCTTTCTATGTAAACGCACTTCACAAAAGCATTCTCGACAGTTTACAGGATCCCGAAATACAACATTAAAACAAGTGAATTGATTCTGCCGTACGAAAGAAAATTAGTTTGACGCTCATTCTTCTTCTCTAGTTTATGGCACTTCTAACATAATTTGGCCGTAATAATTGAATCACCGCAGTTATTACTACCCAGCTAAGAGGTAAGTCCATTAGAGACTTTTGGATGTAAATAATTTTCTTACGAATTTTCAGTGACAAAATGTCAGGTTGAGTAAAAAGAACATTTTTCTCTCAGAGAGATTTAATCAGAGCTAATTCTAATATTTAAGAATTGTTTATTTTTTACAGAAAATATTCCTTAACATTGATAATGTATAATTAATCTCAAGGAAGAGCAAGGATAAAAGCAAAAGTTTGTCTAAAACTAGAAGAAAACTCTTTTGTTTCAACGTGGATATACGTAGGATTCTTTCACTCAGTTAGCCTACATTTAATCTTAAAATAACACTGGACTGCAAAAAATAGCCCCTGACACCATTCTTATCTGATTGTTATGTAAAATGACCTCCTGAATCTGAATATGACCCTCGTTTTCTCCCATCACCGTTTCGGGCAAGGCCCTCCCCACCTATTTTTATCACTTTTCGATAATTTGGATGTATCTGATCCTTTTCTTTTCTTTTGAGGGGCTAGAGAGGTAAAAGTCTAAAAACATGAATATTGTATCAAGGAGGAGATTTTGGGGGATTTCCCCCTTAAATTGTAAAAAAAAAAATCATTAAAAAGGATAGATGTTACTGGTTTTTTACGCAATTTTTCATTAATTTTTCTACACATTCCCGCTTCCAGCCGCCCTCATTATCCCCCAACACCCGCAAATAATAAAAATATATAACAACAATAAATATATATATATAGTAACACCTCGGAAGATTCACTGTACACGCTGGCTCTTTCAATACCTCGCGCGCACAGGCCAACACAGAATTTTCATATTTTGACAAGTTTAAACTTGCATTGCTATTGTCGTTATAGTCCTGAAGTGTAATCCTTATCTTCCCTCAGTACATCTCTAGCGATCGTAGAGTCACACTTGGCGGTGTTCTAGGCGGAAATTCTGTGTTTGCAAGTTGTTTAAATTGTGTAAACGGTAGAATTTTATTTACTCGACTTTTTCCAAGCGAATTACAGTACGTGAGTATGAATTGTGATTAATGTCCAGTATTGATTTACTGTATGCCACGCGAGTGTCAAAATCATCCCGATAGCTTTTGCTATGTTTGCGGGAGTTGACTGTAAAAGCGCAACGAAACCCCTTTCTCCGCTTCTTAAAACTGCTTTTAAATTTTACTTTGATTGTCAAGTTGGCGATCAGGACTAGGCATGTGCTCCAACAGTTTGCTGCACTACTTGTTACAGTAGCTTGACCAAATGGCTCAAAAGTACCAGAATTCAATGCTATTTCCTGTGCCCATGGTTTGGCGCGAATCTCGCTGTCATCTCCAGATTTGTTGCTTTTGTATGACTTCCACTGCGGGTTACTATAGCAAAAGTAAGCATACAATTCACTATTCTAATATCCCTTCTGCTCTAAGACCAGTTTCTCACAACGAATCTTTGCCAATCACATTGACCTAGAAAACCTATATTCTAGAGCCAGAAAACGGTTTTGAAAGACTTTGAGCCACAGCCTGGACCATCAAATGATACTTTCACTGATGATGAAGAGTTTTCAACTGATTCTCTGACCTTGTTACTCAGTCAGAATTGAGTGATCTCCTCAAGGATTTAAATTTACCTAAGAAAAAATGTCAGCTTCTTGAATCTCGACTTGAGCAGTGGAATCTCTTAGACAAGGGAGTAAAAATCTCTTCTTGCAGGACCAGGCAGTCAACCCTGAAATTACTTTTTTTCGGAACATGAACACTTAGTGTTCTGCTCTAATACAAATACATCGGTGATGGAACTGAAGATGCCATGTGACCCAAACAAATGGAGACTGTTTATAGACTAATCAAATACAAGCTTGAAAGTTGTACTGTTGGCCAATGGGGATGAGTTACCATCAGTCCCGGTGCCTACTCTGTGGATATGAAGGAGACTTACGAAAACATCAGCCGAATCCTTGATAAAATCAGTTATCATGATTATAATTGGAAACTTTGTTTTGACTTAAAAGTTTTTGCTCTACTCACGGACCTGCAATCAGGCTTCACAAAATACTGCTGCTTCCTATGTGAATGGGATAGCCGAGCCCACGACAAAACTTACCTCGTATGGAACTGGCCTCTGCGAAACGTTATGCTCCCGGTAAAAAAATGTCGCTCACAATCCTCTGGTCCCGAAGGAAAATAGTATTAACTGCCCTCCTTTGCACATTAACTCGGACTGATCAAACAGTTTGTGAAAACAACGGACAAGACAGGTTATGCATTTCAATTTTTTGAAAACTAAATTTCCTCGTCTTAGTGAGGCTAAAATCAAGGAAGGAGTTTCCATGGCCCCAGATTAGACAACTTTTCCAAGATTCGACGTTTATTGAACACTTGAATCGAAAAGAAAAACGAGCTTGGCGTGCATTTCAAAACGTGCGTGAGATCTTTTTGGGTCACAACAAAAGTGATGATTATATCGCTCATGTCGAGGAACTGCTATCAAGGCCATCGGGTGTAACATGTTTCTCAAAGTGCATTTCCTTTACTCACACCTGGACTTCTTCCCTTGAAATTTAGGAGCAGTTTCAGATGAACACGGGAAACGGTTCCATCAAGACATCACTAAGTTCGAGAGGAGATTTTCAGGAATTCACTTATATATATATATATATATATATATATATATATATACTAGCATTATGCCCGGCCTTTGCTCGGGTAGATATATAGATATAAAATATTCATGCATTCCATCAAAAAAATACTGGGCTGCACTCCCGCTCTTCATGTTCATCTGGCCAGACAGAAGCGCTTAGCACGTTTCTACTGAAATGATATACAAACAATAAGAAAGAAAGAAACTTTGAGCCTGCGGACCTTCGTCTCATTTAAGGTCATTCCCAACCCTCTTTCTCCGCGCATTGGATTTGACCCCCCCCCCCCTCCGTCATCCTCAAACCACCCCCTCTTAACGCAGCTGGTCGAGGGGAATCCACAGGGGGTAGACGCACCTCTATCGGGCACAAAAACATTAAAAAATTAATTTTAAAAACTAATTGAGCCCCAAATTTCGTTTTTCCTGATTAAGTTTCTCGGGTCCAAAACATTAACTGTGCCGAATTTGGTTCCGGTGGGTGAAACAGTCTATGATTCTATAGCGGACAAACAAACAGACAAGCTCTTTTATATATATATATATATATATATATATATATATATATATATATATAAAAGTGAAATGCGAGCTGTTGGTAGAGTACTGCTGGTTTTCGTACGAGAAACTTCTACCTCAGGGTACAAAAGGAAAGCAAGCACCAAATGAAGTATTTTTATCTTAGTTATTTTTATTCTTTACATTTATTCTTTTACATCTATTATTTACTTTTTACTTGTTATTCTTATAGCTAAAATAATTCTTTTCACCCCCTCCAAATCAAATTCATGGCCATAAAATTACTATCGAAAGTGATAAAATAGGGGTCCCCCATTCCCCGGAAAACGGCGGGTAATGGGCAAAAAAGGGATTATTTTCGGATTTAGGAAGTCATTTTACATAAGAATAAGCAGAAATGGAGTCAGGGCTCGAAAAAAAAAATTTTTTGCAGACTAGTGTAATTAATAAAATACAGAAAGTGTTCAAAGTTTATGAGTTTCTTGGGAACAATTTGTAGGTGAATTGTGACTTAATTGTCGCGAGAGCAGAGTTAAGAAGTATGTTCGAGGGGAGATTTTTAAAATCTCGAGGATAAAGTCGAGAGAACAGAACCTCTCAACGATATCGATCCTACGCCGACTATGGACACGTTAACATTCTGTAAGCGGAAATATGTCTCCTACGGTTTTGCAGGGGTGGGAAGAGGTGACGAGCTCACCAAGTGTCGCTTCTGTAGTTTCTCCGATCTTGAAAACCACGAGAGTCGGACTACGAACTCTCGTGAGTATCATAAATTCTACTTACTGCTAAGTAAACTTTTTGTTCTACTTTTGCAGACAACTTTCTTTTATTAGATAACTCTCTCTTTCCTTGCACTGCTCTTTGAGCATTGGTCCCATATGAACATTAAACTTCCTTCTATCTACAAAATCAATGTCCATTCTCCCGGATCCAAATATCAACCTATCTGCTTTCATCTTTATAACCATTGGTCAATTACTATGCACTTCTACGTTGGCGGGCATGGCCCAATAACGTATTACATCAATGACTCTAATGAGCTCCAACTCTCGTGGTGCGAAATCGCAAGGCCTGAATCTGAGTCGTACCCCTAGGGCATAACATAGAGGGAGTCCTGGGGAATAAATGTTTCCGAAGAAGGGAGAAATGCAAGGGGGCAAATGTCGAGGACAGTTTAAGGGGAAAAGTAGAGGAACTTTTCAGCGGTTGTCTATTCAGTTTTCATTAAACTGTTTTTGTAAACTGTTTTATTGAACTTTTTCACACCAGAACACATTAGAAAGCATTATCCCTGTCACAAAAGCTTCCCTAAAATAATATTTTTTCGTCGTATAAGAAACTGAAACTTTTATAAGTAAAATTTTTATAAATACACTATTACAAGCTCGTTATTGCAAACTTTTACAGAAGGGGCTATTAGTTGCGCAATTTAGCCCACCTGTCAAACCATTCCATGAAAACCAAAATTGGCACCCCAAGAAGTTAAAAGAAAATTGCACTCTGCGCAATCAAACAATGAACGACACATCTTAGAAGATGGATTGAGACCTTAGCACAATGGGCATTAAAGATTATATAATATTTATGTTTTTTCTTTTCACTTAAGATTTATCATATATATATATATATAGAGAGAGAGAGAGAGAGAGGAGAGGAGGGTAATATGGAATACCGAGGTTTCAGCTCTGTTTGGTACTGCTATCACGTGGGAATACCATGAACTACTCAAGAAAGACTCCCATAATGTAGTACGCCGAGAGTTGACCGCTTGTTGTTGTCGTACCACTTGCTACAGAACAAAATGTGTTTTTGTGATTTTCAAGAGCTTTTGCAGGTAATTTTTCAAACATTTTAGACTTCTAGTACACATGTGACTTAAACATTGGTGTTAAGCATAATGTAGACTAAAAGAACTGTAGTTTGTTATAATGTGGTCGTATTTTAGCTGACAATTTTTTGTCCATCAATTTAAAGGTTTATTTTCCATGATGGCGTGTCGGGTATTATGGAAATACTAGGTATCCATACTCCCCTTATAGGAAGGAAAGCTAGATCTTCTATAATAACCTACTCCCCATATAAAAAAAAATTAGAGGATGAACTGAAAGAAAAGGACATAAAGGAGGAACCAGAAGCTTCAAAATAACCAAATAAACTGAACATTCAAAGACCCCCGGTTAAGAAATTAAACTTAGACCAACCTTCTAGACCTAAACCTACTAGAGATGATTCCAGTGTTAGCAGCGATGAATCTTTCCATTCTGATGTATCATCTGTAATGGACTTCATGCCCTCAACTAAAGAACCGGAACACAAAGACGCTGAATGTATCTTCTGTAACGGAAAATTCTCCGAAGACAATGAGGGGATATATCGATTCAATGCTTCAGCGGTTCTCTGCAGGCTCACCTTGACTGTACCGGAGCAGAAAAGAAGATTATATCTGTGACCATTTGTAAATAGACTAGAAGTAGAAATGACACACATAATCTTACAAATATGGTTTTTAGAGTTAAAAATAACTATGTTTTACGAAGTACAATTAGTTTTTCAATGGTTTAAACCACCTATTCCATATTACCCGACTATTTCATATTAACCGCCATTTGTAACTTTTTTTTAAATATTTTTTTTTCTCTCTATTCTAAAAAAAACTAACTGCCGCTGCCGCCGCCGCCGCTGTCAAAAGCTTGTCACGCTATCTCCTCCGAAACCGCTGGGGGTATGGGGTCGAAACCGATACCAATCGATGCAGAACAATGTGGGGAAGAAAGTAAGACATGTCTCATATTAATCGGACTTTAAGTTTTTTTTTATTTTATGTTTTGTGGGAAAATATTGACTTTTTCATGTTCAAATTACGATAACTCGCCAAAAAAGGATCGTAGAATTTTTTTTTTTTTTTTTTTTTTTACAATTTAAGACTACAGACATTTCTCCTTCAAACAAGACCTAATTTGTTTAAAAATAATTTAAAACAGACTGATATTTTTATTAAATTGAAAACCCACTTTTGGAAAAATTTATGCGTTTCGAGATATATAAATTCGATGCTCTCAGACTTATTATGTTACAAAGAAAATATTTATATCAACGGGAAGATGAAAGCTTTCTCATTCATATAAACTTCATTTCAAGTCTCTATCTTAAAATTTCGATTTTAATTGAATTTTAAAGGAATACTTAAAAAAAATCTTCTCATTCGCTTCCTTTGCAGAAGGGCATGAAAGAAGATCCGATTTTTCACCCATAGCCGGGCTTCATCCATTTCGCCGGGCGGGGGATCGCTGTAAACAACTATTGAGTCATTCATTCACTTGATTCACCAGAGGAGCCAGCCTAGGGGCGAAGTCCCCTAGTATAACAACAAAATAAATAGTATTTTTTTACGAGTGACAATTCGTTACAGTTAGTTATAGTCTGTACTCATGATGATTTGGGGATTTTTATTCAAAAACCAGTGAAAGTTATTTTAGAAATGTAAATGGTATTCCATAATACCCTCCTCTCATCTCTCTCTCCTCACTATATATATATATACATACAGGGTGTCCATAATTAAAGTCCCACTTTCAAATGGCTGCAAAAAAAGAACCACTGGTCAGAATGACTTCAAATTTGAACTGAATATGCTGGAAGAAAGGGGAACCGATTCGGCATGATAAAAAAAAGTTCCAACCGCTTACAGCGCCATCTATTGATACATTTTGGAACTTTTTATTATGCCAATTCGTTTCCCCCTTCTTCCAGTATATTCAGTTCAAATTTGAAGTAATTCTGACCAGCGGTTCTTTTTTGCAGCATTTTGAAAGTAGAACTTTAATTATGGACACCCTGTATATATATACAATGCTGGCCACCCAAATTGCAACACCAAGAAATACAAGAGATATCACAACAAAATTTATTTTGTAGATAACATGTTGACCAAGTATCAAATGATTAATTTATAGACTTCTGTGAAGTGTGGTTCCTGCCAAAATCAGTAGCCAGAGTAGCCGCCATTGTTGGAGATCACCGCTGCCACACGCATCGGCATTGATTCAAAGAGACTTTGGATGAGTTCTTGGGGTACAGCAGACCAAGCAGCTTCCACACCTTGCCAAAGTTGATCTGCTGTGGCAGCTGGGGATGGAATCTGGGTCAATCGTAGAGCAACCATGGACCACATGTTTTCTATCGGCGAAAAATCCGGAGAGCGAGGTGGCCAGGAAGCAATTCAATCTGGCGATTGACGAAGAACCGTTGGACAATGCGTGCCACGTGTGGTCGCGCATTATCCTGTCGAAATATGGCTGTGGGCAAGCCGTGAAGGTAAGGAAGGACAACTGGCTCCAACACCTCGGAGATGTAGCGCTGGCTGTTTAAAGTACCGGCAATGCGTACTAGAGGTGTGCGAGAGTGATATCCAATACCGCCCCATACCATAATACCCGGTGCAGGACCAGTCTGGCGGTGCATAACGTAGCTGTTCAGCATCCTCTCTTCACGGTGTCTCCAGACTCGAATGCGATCACCGTGGTGTTGCAGACAGAAGCGTGACTCGTCAGTAAAGACAATTTCATTCCATTCTGCCGTCCACATCCTTCTGTCATCGCACCATTGGCGGCGGAGACGTCTGTGGTTCTGCGTCAAGGGTAGACAAAGCAATGGACGTCTCGCGGACAGACCACATGTGCTACCATGTGCTGTGCTATGGTTCGTGATGTGACTGAGCGATCCGTCACTGCCATGCGCACAATTTGCCTGTCATCACGTGAAGTGGTGCGCGGAAGTGGATGCGATCGAACACACCGGTCCGTCGTACCCTCCTGCATCCAACGATCACATATCCGCATTACAGTTGTTTGGTTTCGTCCAACACGACTACCGATTTCCCTGAAAGATAATCCACAATCTCGGTAGGCCACTATCCTTCCTCTGTCGAACTCGGATACTTGATCAAAGATCATCGCTGTTTTCGACGAGGCATAATTGATCGTTTTTTTGAAAAAAACACAAGAAAAACACAATTGCCGAACTTGAAATCGTCGAAATCCCCAAGCCTTAAATGGCGCTTTGAAGTGGCGCCACAGGCGCGCGTGATGTGCGTCTGCGCTGAAATTCTAATCATTTGCATATCTCACCTCCGCTAATGCATGTTGTAAATTTCATGTTATTTGCATGTTTCCTTCAGGATGTTGCATTTACAGTGGCCAACAGTGTATATATATATATAAGATATAATTAAAACAATGATATAATGATACACCAAGATAAGTTAAAAAAGGATAGTGAATTTCTGAAGCAAAAATGAAATTTTGAAACATAAACGGAAATTGATGTACTTGAAAAGACGTGAGGGGGATTAAGACCCCTGTATCCTGGTTAAAAGATCTTTTTACATAGCTAAAACTTTCCCAGCATTCGTCATACATCAATTAGAAAATATAAAACTTTTCAAAAAGTTTAAAACAAGAAATAGAAAAAGTGAGACATATAAGTTGAAGTTTTATACTATAATAAAATAAAGTGACATAATGTCATCATAAGATAATCTCTACAAACCACAGACACATACACACACACACGCACGCACGCACGCACGCACGCACACACACACACACGCACACGCACACGCACTCATTCATTCATTCATTCATTCATTTTTTTATGATATTAGAACTACTGAACTTAAAAAAACAACCATTTTTTGTTACCTCCCAGTATACCTTTGGGGAGGACGGATTATCTTTTGGATTTTACCCCATAGTATCCCACTCAAATTGTATTCCCATATAAATGCTGGATGATCAGGTTCAGGTATATCAACTTGTCGGAGCTCCAAGACTTTAGCAATAATTAATGGCGGATGATCTTTATCTCCGCATGATCTTTATGGAACAAAATAATTATTTAATTATCGTAAAACTGATGCCATGTAGTACTTGACAATTTTTTGTATGAAAACGATTATGACTAAAAATTATGCTTTATCGGATTGTGACGTCACTTTCCAAGCTTTGGAGACAAGAATTGTCAGTTCCCATGATAAAATTCGTAGGGAACATGAATGATATTTTTTTTACACGCACATGCATTATTTTACCGTGAAGACGATTATGCTGAACGAAATACGCAATCGAAGTATGACGTCAATATCATCATTGGAGACAAGAGTTATCGCTTCCCGCCCATAGAGATAATTTAGATGATATTTTTTAGAGATAAATTAAACGTTATTTTCTCCCCTTTAAAGCCAGTATTAATTAATTCATGAAATCGAAGGAAATGTGTTTAGAATAACGTTTTCAGTTTTGGGAGATCAGTATCTCGCCAGGGCAATTCTAAGTTAAGACGACAAATTGGAGGGATATTATGTTTCTGGCTCAGAATTTTCATTTGCGATTATCGAAAGAATTTCAATTCAAAATTTTTCTTCTTATTATTTTTTTAATTTCACGTATACCTAGATGTATTATCTTATAACCAACGTATTTCTTTCAAAAGTCTTTATTTACTGTTTTGCTGTTGACTGTAGTCACCAGAATTGAAAGCACACCTGCTCATTTTTTTTTCCGTTACCCATTGGATGCACAAAAAAGAAAAAAATTACAAGATAAAAAGATTTTTTTATATACCATGTTTTTAAATTTTCTGTTGAATCATATAAACTTGACAATTCTATGTATTAATAAATACTTAAAAAATTTTTTTTTGATGAATTATCCAATGAACTTGAAAGAAAATGTTCAAATGCGTAATCAAACGTTTAGCTCAAGAATTGGAAGTTAACTTGCATTTAACTTTTCGCTCTCGTTCGGGCCGATAGATGGCTGCACCATTCTACAAAACAAAATTAACTGAAAATGAATTCAAACTGCTTAAAGATGGATGAAAGTATTAAAATAATACATTGTCATCGTGTTCTGAGCTATTCTAAAAGTTTCAAATGTCTAGTTATTCGGGAAGTTAGTTAAAAATCGATTGCAAGATTTGTACCGGACAAACGAACACAAACAAACAAGAAAGCGAGTAATTAAAAACATGGAAAAAATTGGGCTGAATAGCTTTGGTTAGTATTTCTTCACTCTATTCTAGTACGCCCAGTGGTATGAACTCGGAGAGTCCTGAGGTATATATTAACATGGTGTTGGTCTTCCTTTAGCATCGATGACAGCCTGCACACGTCTGGAGAGACTTTCTACCAGTTTTCGATAGGTGTCCATAGAAATGGACTTCCAGGCGTCCATCACAGCTGAAATGAGTGCTGGCAGTGAGGATGGTCGATATGGCCGGCTACGAAATCTTCTTTCTAATTCGTCCCAAAGGTGTTCAGTGTGATTTAGATTGGGGCTCTGAGAAGGCCAATCCAGTTTTTGAATACCCATTTTGTCAAACCATGCTTGCGCAGGTTTCGATGTGGGAATGGAGAAGTTATCCTGCTGGAAGAGAAATGAGCCTTTCCCGAAATATTGCCATAGAGTTAGGAGAGCATCATTGTCCAGAATGTCCAAATACATTTCAGAGTTCCTGTTTTCAACCAAAGGAACTAAGGAACCCAGGCCAAACCATGAAAAACACCCCCACACCATGATGCTGACACCACCAAACTTAACAGTCAGCACAATGCAGTCGCATAAGAAGAGATCGTCGGGCATGCTCCAAGCGTCCATTGGACTGCCAGATTGTAAAGCGAGATTCATCACTCCATAGGACATTTTTCCACATGTCCGCAGTCCAATGACGGTCAGCTTTGCACCACTGCAATCGACGCTTCGCATTCTGGGGAGTGATGTTCGGCTTGTGAGCGGCTGAACGACCATGGAGTCCCAGGTTTTTTAACTCTCGACGAACAGTCCTGCTGCTAGCACTAGCGCCTGATGAACTTTGGAACTCCCGAGTGATTTCAATCAACGAGGACTCGCGATTTTGCTTTACTACCCTTTTCAGAGTTCTACGGCTGCGTTCACTAATTTTTTCGGCCTGCCACTTCGTTTTTCTGCAGTTTCACTGCCTCGACGTTTCCACTTCACAATCACATCACTCACAGTGGATTTTGGCTTCTGTAGAATGTCCGAAATTTCGCGAACTGATTTCCCACAAAAGTGGCATCCCACTATAATGCCACGATCAAAGTCACTAAGCTCCTTTGACTTACTCATTGTCTCACAAACGCAAAAATTATGACCTGACCAACACTTTTATAGCCTTCGGTTACGCATCAAATTACGTCACCTGCCAGATCCATTTCTTTAGGGGGTGTCCGGATACATTTGGCCAGATAGTGTACGTTAAATAAAAAAGAGAAAAATTTTATAACTTGGCCAGAAAATCCCGTTTTGCATAATCAAGAATGGAACGGATCTCGGGTAGTCTCAATTCCATCTGCCAGTAAACCAAACATGGGACCCCCAAAGTACCAGAATTAGAATTTATTTTTCGAAAATCAGAATCGCTAGGAATTAAATCTCCTTATCTGGATTAATTACGGATAGCCATGTAAAAATAGAAAAATCCAAAAGTAACGGACGCATGGCGAAAAAAAAAATTGGCAGAGGCAAATAGACTTAGGGTCTGTTTCCATAGCAACAGTCAGCGTGACTCGTATTGACATATTTTAAACCAATCACAGGCCTCAACAATTTCGTGGCTAATCGTTTGGAGGTTTGTCATTGGTTAAATATATTTCAATACGTGTATCGCTAATGCTGACGGATTCTATGGGGAACAGGCCCTTACCAGAAATCCGCCTACAGGCGAAATGTCCGGTAAAAAAAAGACTATCAAATTGTCAACGTTTAAAATGACAACGTCATTAAAATTAAATCGATTGGCCTCTCTATAAACCACATGATCACGTGTTTCAAAAACTGCTATACCACAAATATAACTAAAAGAAAATAATCCAACTGAGTAAGATAATTACTAAAAGGAAGAATGCAGACAAAATAAACCGAAATCACGCAGTTAGAGCCAAGCGCACCATAAACGCAGATTCTTTACCAGTAAAAGAACTAAACCATATAACGAGGCAACTGACTGGTCTCTTCATCAGCAGGCCTCACCAAATCAGTTACCTCAAGGGGGAACTTTCTGAATGGGATGCAGGTCTAACCAAAATATATCCCAAGGCCCCAAGATCCCCACTGAAAAAGATAGTCAAATCAAATGAAAATAAACAGAAATCCTGCACTTAGGTTTCTGCTAAGTGCAAAAACTAATGTTAATGACGGTCCACAATTTCTTGAGTTCAGTTTCTGCTAGCTTAAAAGTTCTGGCCTTCAAAATTTGAGAACAGAGACCTCACCGAGCAGCGAAGCGCCAGAAGAAAAATTGCTGTGCTCTGGCTGCCAATAAACTCTAAGTAAAGATCTAGCGTAACTCCACAAGTAAATAACACAATGTAGTTTTTAGAGTGGACCACGGAAATTTATAAGAAACTACAGAAAACGGTTCTGTTCGAGTAACTGGCATAGGAGCAGTAACTTGAACACCGGGCGACGAACTGAATCGCTTGCATTTTCTTAGGATGTTCTTGTCTTCCTTTAATCAGCCAGTACTTTTGGCGTATTTCAATTAAAGTTTCGGAAATTCACTTTGCTGTGTATATCCCATACTAACAAACTTACTAAATGATGTCTTGCAGGCATAATAATAGGATGTTTTAGCTAGTTTTGATTTTTGGCGTCTTTCGCCAACGTGCATTATCCCATCCTCATCGAGGAAGGGATTCAATTCTAAAATCGCCCAAGTTTTTGAAATTGTTGTGCCTTGTCAGTTCTTCAGCAAAAACTTCTCCCCGAATGGTTTTTACCCAAATCCTTTCGGCACCATCAAGTTCTTCAGCACTTAGTTCATGGCATCGTTTATTTTTATTTCTAGTGTTGTAGATAAATCATAGTACCCAACATGTAACACGATATAATTTTCGCAAGTTACTCGTTCAGGTCAAGAGCCTATGCCATATTTGACTGAACTTCACCACCGAATGATGATATTTCATCTAGTTCAGTTCCTCTTTCACAAGATACTTCTGTAGAAATTTCGTGATTAAAGCCCTTTGGCCACTTTTCCTACGTCCATTCCGGTCCTTGAAGCCAAACCGGACTGGACATAAGTCTTTCAACGGTCGCTCCTCGAGATATGTAATCCGCAGGGTTATCTTTTCCTCTACAGTGATGCCAATTAGCAGGATCAGTTCCTGACTGGATTTCTGAAACTCTAGAGTTTCCACTTTGAAGCTGTCCCTTTAATCAAGTGAAGAGTGATTAAGGAATCACTCCACAAATATACTTCAGAAACTGGGAATTGAAATTTAGTTTTCAAATATCAATTTTATTTTATAACGCGCATCAATTTTGATTATCGTTTGCTTGCAGAATGGCAACGATTCTTTAATAATGAAAAAAAATGCTGATTGTATTATTTTTTGCTGTTCTAACAAGTCTTTAAGGATTGTGAAGCAGAATATGTGCGATTTTTTATTGGGTTTTCTTTCTATTCATGCGTATAACATTCCACATGTTTTTTTTCTTATGTTATTTATACTGTGTTTAGTTTTTAAATTGATGTTGGTTAACTTTTATTACACAATTTGACATTATTACATTATAGCTATTAGTGGTACAGTTTGCAAAATGTTTTTGTGTATTACTGACGAAAGAGCTTGTTTTAAAGTTTTCACGAATCTTAATGAAAATTGATAAGTAATTAACTGCTACTAACTATTAGTAATACACTTTTAAAATTCAATAATTAACTTTTTAACTAAATTTCAGTTTAAAATTCAATAATTAGTATTAATTTTATAAAGTTTATTAGTTTACCTAAATAAAATTTTCTGCTTAAACGTTTTTGTGAGGGGTTTGTCATTATTTATCGTGTTTATGACCTCAACATCTAATAAAACGGATGTGCTCCCCTGAAATATTAAAAATTTAAATTCATTAATTTCTTGAAATACAAGCTTTTTAATGCCCATTTGTTTTAATGAACTATAATTATCGAGCAAAATATTAAAATTTTATTTTGCACGAGTCTCAATAGGTTAATGCTGTTCCGTTAGAATTCAATTCCAGACTGGCACATGAAAATTTATCTTTTCGTAATGCAGGTATGCTCATATCATACCAGGTGGTGGTGGGTGTTAATACGAATAACAAATTTTTCTTTTTGTGGGGTCGCAAATTATTAGTGCCTGTTATGAAAATTCTCCCTCTCACTGAATCAATTCAAAGCCGTCTGTCAGCCTAAGCGTAGCTGGCCTAAGCCCGGTTAGTGTTTAATACAACAGCACGAATAGAATGGAAGTACAAATGGTGAAAAATACAGAAAGAGAGGTACTTCCCAAGATGTTCAGTAGACCAAAAATGGAAAATTAATTCACTGGATACGTAACAATACATGATTGTTCCTGCCTAGGTCTTTCCCGTACACCATGTGTCCAGTTTCTGCGGAATGTTTTAGAATTGTCTCGTCTTCTTTCTTTATGCTTTCACCGCCCCCCTATTTTCGTTTAACGCCCCCAATTTTCACCCGGGGCTACTACCGCTCCTAATTTTTACCCGGGGCTACTACCGCCCCCTTGGATCGTTCCACCGCCCCCCGGGGGGCGGTATCGCTCACTTTGGGAACCCCTGTTCTAGATGCAGGTCTAGGGGCGAACTGAATTTTCTTAGTTCGCAGCGACGCAACTCGCCCTCCTGGCTCTACGAATCCTGAATTTTAAAAGGGTTTTTAATTGGCGCCTTTAAAGTGACATCACTTTTCGGCGGTCCGATTGGTGAGCCACTTCCTTCGTCATCGGATCAGCTGATCATTTAAGACGGTAAAATTTCCCCGATCATCATGGATCAAGGAGCGGACCTTAACTAATGTCCTTTCAACTTTATGTCTCAATCTCAGACATACTGTCGCCTCTCGTAAAGGTTTGCATTGTCGGGAGCGCTGTGTGTCGCCGCGCCTGTTCTTCGGCTTTTTCGCCCCGGGAACCCTTTGTCGAGCCTTCTGATGTATCGTGAATTGAATGAGAGGGTTTTGCTCTAAATTGGGAGAATCAATGGACTCTTCACAATATATATATATATATATATATATATATATATATATATATATATATATATATATATATATATATATATATATATATATATATATATATATATAACTTGCATATAGGGAGAGAATAAACATGTGGAATAATTTAGATATGCTCAGCGTATGAATGTTTTTGAAGCATGGTGTCACAAGCTATTTTAGAACAATGCTGTTACCAATTATGGCTAAAAACTCTCAAAAAGACACAGGAGAGTTTTAGGAATAATTTACAAAAAGACTCAGGACCCAAGTGAAGAAAGTTTTCCAAAAAAATCCTAAAATCCTGATCAATTTATGATTCTTTAACGATAATTAGTGTTTTTATTGCGAATAATGTTATTTCTAATACTTTTTTTCAAATTTATCTGGTGTTCAGATATTTACAGTTGTGTTAAACAGTGTTCAGATGTATTTATACAGATATTGTGTCTTAAGTTTGAAAATATTTAAAACCTCATTCTTTTTTCTTGCTTTCGTTGATAAAGAAAAAAGTGGAATCGTAAAAAATATTTATTTCTATTGTTCTCGTAAATGTGTCTTTTTGGTGTACATTATATGATGTTTCTCCTCACACTGTGGTTGTCTAACTACTCCGCCTTCCGTATCTATGGAAATATATATTTCTTAATAAAGTTAAATTTTATCAAGTATTGAAAATATTCTAATCTAAAATGACAGTGAAACAACAGGATGTAAAACGTTTAGGGTCAGGTTGAAAAACCGCAAATTCGTCGTAACTGTAGACAGAGAGGAAATTTCTGTTTAGATGCAGTGAATATTTGTTTTATTGTCATAACATTATGTCTTAAACTTCCGTCCATAACTGCAGAGTGTTTCTGGAATTCTGGTTGGAAATTAATTGATAGTATTTCTAATTGAAGATTTTCTTTCAAAACAGTTCGATAAATAATTTTGCAAGGCTTGGAAGCAATCCTTATTTTTAGAACATGTACAGCTAATACTAACAAAAACAATATCAAGGTAAATTCTGAATCAACTCGTTTTACTGTTGTGTAAAGGTATTCCCAAGATAGGCTCAAGCTAGAGTCAATTTACAATGACCCCAGAAAGTTTTCTGAGTTAGTTAAGTATAAATAAGATTTTCAAGTAGTTTTGAATGATTTTATTTAATAATTAATTTATTAAATAATACCTGAGCACCAGAATATAGGGAAATATTATTTTTTTAACGGTAACTAGTACCCTAATTAATTTTTGATTACTTGGACTATCTCACTCCAAAGAGGACGTAATAAATGATTTAGGGAATATAGAAAATCGAAACAGCATTACTCATGCGTGACTTAATCTCATGGAGTGCCTAGAAGTATTACTTTTCATCGAATAAAAGGTAAAGAGGTTCTACGAAAAGATTAGATGTTGGCTGTCCTGTAGCATTCTCGAATCAAGATGAAATAAGTTGCTGAAGATGGTGGACCAAGCCTAACCGAGACCTCGTAACAGACTTTGGTAGATGAATTAGTTTAGGTTTGTGAACTGCATTGAAGCTAGAGCTCGAAAGGGATATCCTTGCAATAAATATAACATTGTTACCAATATTGTTGTAAATATGATATTGTTAATATTTTCACTGAATATGTTAAAGTAAAACAATCTCAGTGCAATATTTAATGATGATGTTCCAAGAACTAATTAGTACTACTGCTTCATACAGCGCTATCCTACTTTATAATCTAAAATTGTAATTCTAAACGTGCGGTTCAGTTTTAAAACACAACATAAAGCAATACATTGTCATCTGCTTTAGAATAACCTCCATTTTTGCAGGTGCATTTTATTCAACGCATAAAAAAAAGACTTGTTTACAGTTACGCCTATGTTTTTGGAGTAATTGTAAATTGCATTTTAGAGCTCAGTAATATTGATTATTTATGAATATTTTATAAGCAATATAATAAGCAATTAACTGTTATTGATATTTATAACCGAAAAAATATTATTTTATGAATTAAAATATTTTGATCACTCATATACCGTTTACAACTACCTCCTGTCTCTGTATTTCTTAATCCTAATTACCTTATCGAAGAAAAAATAAGAAGAATTTGGAAATGGTATATGATGAAAATGAATGAACAGTTTAAATTTACTTTAAGCATGCTTTTCATTTCCTAATTTATTGCACAATGTAATAGTACACAATGTAATTGTGTGTGAGTGCAAACAAAAAAAATTGCACTTAAAAGCGAGTTGAAAATCCTATTTGTGTGTTGATGAGATTTCCCCTTTTCCTGAATCGTCCGAAGGGGAATTTATCGGGCCTAGTCTCAGGCCTTTCGAAAAGCATTCGATATCGAGATTATCCCCCTTCCAGATGCAGTTCACCTCGAAGGCTGTTCTCGTTCGCAAGCAAAATTGGTAGTCTCAGGCACCTTTTCCGAAGGCAGTGAGAAAGCTTTCACCGGTCGAATTCTGGATAAGCACCACCCACTAGCTACTACATTTTTTCTGATAACGATAAACGATAAGCCAATAACATTTCTTTATTTTTCTGTAAATTCTATATCGTTACTATGGGAACAATAAATCGCTATGTCTCGGAAAAGCATACAAGTGACTGCAGAAAAACAGCAACTTGAATTATTTCGTTACACATTTGTTTAATTTTATTTTTATACATAAGCGAGCATTTATATAGAAGAGGATGAAAAATTGATATTAAATTAAATCTGACCAAAAGGAATTGAATAACTAGCAAAAAAATTGTATTTAATAGGTAGATACAAAGTTAATAAAAAAGGTTAAAATAAACAAAATAAATTTATATATAAAAATTTTATTCATGTGTGTACACATAGATGAATACATTTTCCCTATGTGTGCGTGGGTGTGAAAGTAAGTATTTGTAAGTGTATTTACATATATTCATACATAAATTAAATAAAAGTAGAACTATATTTTTTTTTTAGTTTTATGTACTCATCACAGTGATATTTCAAACTTTGTATGTCGAACAATAATGTTAAGATAAAACTTCTTCAGGATTGCAAACATAATTAAAAAGTTCATTTTTGTAATGGACTTTCTAAGGGGGTCCATGGTATTCAGGTTAAATGCTGGGGAAGCTAAATAAAAATAATAAATTTTCCTTAATACTTTAAAAATGTATAATTCTTTTTTTTAAAGAAAGATTCTGCTTGCAATTACTTTTATCTAGAGGTCATCTCCAAGATAATACTTTTCAAGTGATACAGAAGAAAAGCTCTAATGAATTTCACTCAAATTAACTTATATTATACGACTAACTTCATGTTGAGAAAGCCAGCTGAATAAGCAGTATCAATCCCCTTGATTAAAACCTGTGTCTTTAACTAGATGTAATGAATTAAGATATAACATAACATAGACTGACAGGTAAATAACAAAACATTAATTTTTAATAATTTATTTATTCTCTTTAGATATTAAAAACAGAAATATAGAGATCTGTGTGCATTTATGCTGAAATATATAAATTAAAGCTAAATATGTGTAAAACTTTCATTGTTATCCTTAAATAAGATCAAGAAAACTGATATTGCATACAAATAGAGGGTAATGCTAGCTACCTTTACGGTACCCCCTTAAATGAATGGCCAGCAGTGTATAATTTGTATGGATATATTTCCAAAAAATTGCCATATTTAACAACAACATACAATCTAAATATTATGTTTTTCAAACTACTACAGCAACGGGGAAATGCAATCAACATTTGTAAGCTTTTACTAGATACAAAATTTTCAAGGGCAAAAAAAACGAAAGCTTGCCTTATTGAAAAAAAATTTACACAGGGATATTAATTTTCCTATAACTTGACATTGATTGGTTAAATAACAATAGAAAATCAAAAATAGAGAACATAATTTTTACTATAATTCCTGTTAAGCATGTTCATAGTTCAACACACGAGTTTCTTAAAACTTTTAACGTGATATAATCTATTAACATCATTCAGTAACTCTTAAAGTATTTCATCCTAAAGCTTTCTTTAGTCATGAAATTGATGAAATTGCCAGCAAGATTAAAACCTCAAAACAGAAAATTATTTAATTCTGTTTTTAAAGTTTACACCCAACTAGCAGAATAGATAAATTTTCAACTAAGGTCCTTTCATGAACAAGTATCAAAGTGAAGAAGCATAAAATGGCAATCAATATTACAATATGGGAAGAAAATATTGATTACAATTTTTTAAACATCACAACAATAGCATATTTAAAAGGTTTTAGACATTTTAAGCAACATTAACACACAAAAGGATCAGCAACAAAAAAGCTAATTATTCATTTGATATTTTTATATCCATTAGCACAGTTATACAATCAAATGTCAACTTTTTCAGACATTTATCAATTATAAACTTAAACAAGATATTTATATATAGTATTATGTTCATATGCATAACAGCGTAATGTAAATTACATATAATCTATGTTTATCATCCTTTTGTTTAAAATACAGAAATACATTAAGTAACATCTGAAAATTTATGATAATAAAACTTAGCAAAAATAAACATAAGATTATAAAAAAACTGTATGAAAAAAAAGCCTTAAAATATGTAACTTTCTTGCTTGAGCAAGAGAAACATTTCATGTTTTCAATACATTGTTCATTATTACAACTAACTTTCATATTCTATAACAGCCATAATTCACATGGGAATTATGAAGATCATGAATTTTTAAAAACAGATATTGTACAAGTGAAGCTATTAATTAATTTGAAATGTACATAATAACTTCAGGCAATTTATTACTAATCTGATACACTTAATATTAAATTCCAAAAGGTAGATCTATACACAATAATTTTAGAATTTAATCTTTCGAAATTTTTGGTTAAAAGGTTAAGATCAATCAATCAACTTTCTTAAAGCTTACTTTAGTCAATAATATCACATTTTGTGTACTTTAGCCTATTTCACAACAATTGTAAATTTAAAATTGAAGGCAGGGGCATTTTAAATTGTCTCTTTCTTCACTCCTTCATATAACAAAACATAGTTGATTCTGTTAAGTACATTCAATTCAGTGTCTTAACAGTGAACAATTTATGCATTTCTTTACAAATTAAATTCGTAACAATCTTAGTATAATATTACTTTAGATTAGATTAATTTATTTTTCAAATATAACGAAATATCACGTAATATAACGAAAGACATGCTTTATATAGAGACCAAAAACATTACTTTCAAGAAAATAGTTTCATCTAAAGAAAAATTGCATGCATTTAATACATTATTAAAGGCATTTCATCAATCAAATAAGTTTACTTATTACTAAAATGCGTAACCAGAACCTTTTATTTATCTTAATTACAAAAATGAACTTACTTTCATTTGAACACAATCAACACGAAATCGGCGGCCATCTTAAACTCAAAAGCGAAGTACATTCTCCCCGATTCAAGTTTGGTGGAAAGTTTTACCCGCTAAGTGAGAAATACGAAGTGAGTTTTGCTCCCAAGAAATGGCCTGAGACTACCGATTTTCTCCTACCTTGCGAGAACGCCCTCCTCGTGATGTCATTTCTGACGTTTCTCGATAGCGAGTTCATTTCGAAAGGCCTGAGATTAGGCCCGTTTGTTTTTGAAAGATGTACTTTGAAGCAGTAGCTTTTTGGCTCTTTTGTAGTTGTTTAGGTGTAAATAAAGAAACGTCGCTCATCAACGAAAGGAGTGTCCCCGTAAATGTAATAGTAAATGTAAGTACATTTTTTAATCGTTTGAATATTAAAATCTATGCATAATTCTTCACGTAAATCCGAATCATAGACCATACTTCAACATAATAGAAATTTCAACACTTGTAACGAAATATTTACTATTGTTTAAATTTGGAACCGTTGTGTAACGACATCCGCGTAAGCTATTGCATGTGCAACATGTAACTCAAACATGACAAATGACTGTTTATAATTATTCATATGATGAAATTGGGTTTTTGATGTCAAATTTTACGTGGGTGGGTGTGTGCGCGCGCGTGTGCATGTATGTAATATGTAAACATTATGTATTAAAATTATTTTTACATTACAGAATAATCGCATCATAGGAAACTCTTAATTTAATGTAAATTTAATCAAAATATTAGTTTTAAAAATTTAAAAAACAAGAATACGATTTCAGGACTTCTAAAAGTAATTATCGACATCTACCTTTATAAGAGAAACACACAGATCTTAATATCCACAACAAAAAAAATCAGGCTAACTACTATTTTTAGTATAGATAGTTATAGGCTGTGTGTTACTGTTATGCGTTTTCTATGAGTTTCATTAATAACTCATCAATATTTAAAAACATTTTAGAACCACTGAATTAAAATGTAAAAAATACAGTTTTTTCCATGTAATGCTACACGTAGTATAAGTATTGTTACGAATTTTGTAAATTAATGTATGTCTTTAGCTTAAATTTCCCTTAAAATTGTTCTTCTGCTTGTAAAATAATGTATTATTATCGTTTGTTCCAAGTAAATAGTCTTATTAGCTAAATTTCTGCAGTGCCATGCATTTAACATAGTGTTTCTATGGTATCTCGCCAAATTGACGAGATATAGGCTTGTTGATGACGTTTTTCGCGACTAAGTTTTTGGCGTGAAGTTAGGCGACTTTTCCATGCCAGGTATTTTCTGGAACATTCTTGAAATCCCCAGACTCTCGAGAAGCTATAAATACAGCCGCCAGTCGGGGTTCTGGCAGTAGAGTTCAGATTTCAGTTTTGAATTGTGTTTCGAGCCTGTCAAAAGCGCCGCTTTTAGCTGTGATATTTTCTTCGGAGAATTGCTGAGATTTCTGCCGTGATAAATGCGACTTCGTACCGCTTCGTGCTTGCGTTGAGTTTTCCCGCACTTCTGTGAACTAGAGATTGTGTTAGAAGCACTTTAGTCAGTTTCTGACGATTTATAAGCTGGAGTATTTCGACTTTTTGTAAATAAATCTTTGATTTTATTCTGTCTTATTCAATGTCCATTCAATCGCGGAACCGGAACTCAGAATTCGCAACAGTATGTATATCTATTTGTGTATATATAAGTTGATATTGCAAGTCCAATTCCATTCCACAATCAAAATATACAGATGATACCAACTGGTGATAGCATTTAATTATAAACTCTTTTAGTATGGTCGAAATTAGAAAAATGGATCAACTAAAGGTTGGAATCTGATTTTTTTAAAATTAAGCTATACATTACACATAAATATCTTGCAACTGATGGAAATCTATCTAAATAACTTATTCAAAGTCTTATGAATTCCTTTCCTTTTATACGAATAATTGCATGTTTGTAAACTTATTTATTCTCTTATTTTATAAATTTTATCTTTATATAAATACCTAAAGAACAGAATGAAATATTCAATGATAATCAGGTAGCTGGCAAAATCAACTTCAATTACTATTTATGCAGATTGGGGAGGAGAGTTTAATGGTTTTGAGAATTTTCATAGCTTGTTTAAAGTGAGTGCAAATATTTCTGATTTAATATTAAAAATAAAAATTGAAGTTTATATATTTTACAAATTAATATAATTGTCCTGAGTTATCATTTTAGCTGTATTAAAATGCAAATTATCTATTTTGAGTAAAAAAAAAATTATCATTAAAATTTCGCTTCAGACTAAATATTTAGGCATTTTACAAAAATGCAGGCTAATGAACTGAAAAAATAAAAGATAAAAAGGACTATTTTAAATGTATGAATTTATTCTAGTTTGGAAGTATGGTTTATAATTTTTAAGGACAACATTTTTAATGTTCAATAGATGAAAGAAGTACTACTGTTCATTGTAATTCAACACAAACAATGACGTCTATATATATATTTTATAGTTTTCAGGATGACGAGTATCAAACAAAGGTTCATGGAATAAATTATAAATCACTTGCTTCAAACAGAGATATATGCGTTTGGTTGTGTATGTCAGTGTGGAAATTAAGTATTTTGAATTTTTCGAATTTATTTTTAGCTGCTTCGAATTTATTCTGCCGAATGAATTATTCATTTTTTAGCTGCAGAAGGAAAGTATTTTTGATAGCGGAAAAAATAATTTGATGTTTCTAGGAAATTTAATAGCCTTTGAAATGGAGGTTAAGAGTTTTCAACTTCGCAAAAGTAATTTGCTTTAGGCTAAATAAAAGTACAAATCCATCTCTTTGATCTCTTCCCCGGGAGCAAATTTTCATACCGCCCTTTCATTTTCTGCATGAAACCGAGGGATTAAAAATATTCAAATCTGGGAATTCACTGAGCTGCCACCTACTTTCTATTTTCGGGATGAAATATTTTTTTTTTCTTTTCAGACAGAGAGAGAGGGGGGAGAAATACACAGCGCATAGATCGCAGCGGTGTTTACTAAGAGAGGGTTACCTCGCTTTGCCTGCATTTCAAAAGATTTGGCATTTTGTTTTTCATGGAGAATTTTCCCAAGTAGCTTTTCCTTTTTCGGAAACCTGCCTCTCCGTGGCAGATAAAAAATATTCTGCTTTTTCTATTTGTTATTTCAATAAAGCAAAGGGAGCACAAATATTTGTTATTCATATAGAGAATGCAGCAGTAGATTTATACAAATATTTCATTACTTGAAGTCAGAAATATTTCAAATGATATTCTTTGTATCGCGTGTTGCATTTGCAGTTTATGCGGTGGATCAGTTCCCAGAACATCGGGCTTAACGTAAATGAGCGGAGCCGAACCCATATGGGCGGCAATGATAGCGATTAACACAATCGCTACAAAATAAATATCGTTTTATTTTAATTCATTTGAAATGGAAAGATTTCGGAAAATCTCGTGCAGGTCTGATTTTCAAATGCAGCAATTGCAATTTAAATATCTGCATTGACCAGCCCGTAATTAGAAAATTCAGAGAGAAAAATTCTCCCTCCAAAACAAATGAAAAATATGCGATTTCTAATGATGTGCCACCTTAATTGAAACATACTTCTCGAATGAAAGCTAATAGCATATTTTCGGTGTTAACAAATAGTTTTTTTCCACGTGCAAATACCTTCTTCCATGGTAACATTTCGTGGTTAACCATCAAAGTGGTAATTAATATTTTTTTCAATCTTACATTAAATTCCTCAATTCTTCAAAATAAACTAAAAAAAGGACATGCTTAAGTCCTTTTTAAGACAAATTAAAAAGGACTAAAATAAATCTAATTGACAAAAAGGACAAAAATAAATCTAATTGAAAACTAATTGGATTTATTTTTCAACCGTGATAAATTTACGAAATAAAGCAAATGCTATGTCTGTCGTGTCACAATTCCGAGTGAACAGGGCTTCCATTATGAAATTCGGCCGTATTAAAAAATGTCGAAATCGATGTATTTTTTTTCCATGAAAGTACATAAATGTTACATATTTGGAAAGAGCTTTAAAAACTGATAATTTTTTCTGCATACACTTAATCAGTTACATTAATAGGTTTAGAGATATTTCAATTCGAAATGCATACTCCACTGAACAAAACGTAAACACACCGTGATTCTCTTTAAAAAATAAATCACTGACAAGATCTATTTTACCATCACGTTTTGTTTTTCTAATATTGAAGTGTGTATAATGTTTTTCATTGCTTACTACGATTTAAAATAATTTTTTGTATTATTGGTAACTGAATTAGTTGCATTCTATTCTTTTGGTTCTATTTTTAATATGTAGTGGCTTGGCTGGTAGCACACTAAATAACTATCTTTTGTTATTTATATTTGTGTTACATAATTTTATTTTATAACGCGCATCAATTTTGATTATCGTTTGCTTGCAGAATGGCAACGATTTTTTAAATTGAGATTTTTACTTTTCAGCTTTTAGTGGTTTATTATAAATGTATATATTTTATGTTTTGCTTTTCAGGTTTTTTTGCTCCAATGATGAAAGGCTAAATCTAGCTGAATTTTTAGGACTTTAGTTATAAATTTATATTTTTTATACTGGGTTTTCTTTTTATTCATGCGTATAACATTTCATATGCTTTTTTTCTTGTGTTATTTATACTGTTTTTAGTTTTTAAATTGATTTTGGTTAACAATTATTCCACAATTTGCCATTTTTACTTTACAGCTTTCAGTGGTACAATTTGCAAAATGTTTTTGTGTATTACTGCCGAAAGAAATTATTTTAAAGTTTTTCACGAATCTTAATTTAAATTGATGAGCAATTAACTGCTATTAACTTTTGGTAATAAACATTTAAAATTCAATAATTAACTTTTTAATTAAATTTTAGTTTAAAATTCAATAATTAACTTAGTATTAACTTTATAAAGTTTATTAGTTTGCCAAAATAAAGTGTTTGTTAAAATGTTTTTGTGAGAGTTTGTCATTATTTATCGTGCTTATGACCTCAACATCCAATAAAGTGGATGTGCTCCCGTGAAATATTAAAAAATTTAAATTCATTATTTTCTAAAAGAACGAGCTTTTTAATGCCCATTTGTTTTAATAAACTATAATTATAAAAAATATTTAAATTTTATTTTGCTCGAGTCTCAAGAGGTTAATGCTGTTCCGTTGGAATTCAATTCCAGACTGGCACATGAAAATTTATCTTTTTTTAATGCAGGTATGCTCATATCAAACCAGGTGGTGGTGGGTGTTAATACGAATAAAAAATTTTTCTATTGTGGAGTAGGGGGGGGGAGACTGCAAATGAATAGTGCCTCTTATGAAAATTCTCCCTCTCACTGAATCAATTCAAAGATGTCTGTCTGGTGGACGGATGGTCCGAACATAGGCGGGCGAAGCCTGGCTAGTGTTAAAAAAAAAAGCAAAATGTTGAAAAAGACAGAATGTGAAAAAAAGTTGAAAAATAAATAACAAAATTTGAAAAAATGATATTTTTTCTTGTGAGACCTCAACAACCAGTTTTCCTAAAAAATTGAGAATATTTTAAAAGGGGAGGTACTCGTTCGATGATTAAATGAAAGGGAAAAATATATCGTTTTCATCTGATTTAATTATATTTCCATTTACAATTATATTTTAGGAATTCCATTTTTAGTTTTTCAAAATGAAATAATATTAAGATTAGAATTGGATATAAGATGAATGACACTGAAAATTAATAATTAGTCCGAATTCATGAAATTATGTTAAAATATAGCTGTATTTAAAATTCATGGGCCATGTATCGTATTATTTAGGTACAATCAAGCTTAAGTAATACATATAAGGGAACCTGTTGTTCCTTGGACCGGATATACCTTGGTCCTGTGTAGTCGGCAGTTTTATCTGTTTATTTTCTTTATAAATGGTACGCGTAACTCATGTATTCGCCAATAGAGCTCTTTAATGTGCATTTTTTATAAATAAACTAGATGAATACCCATGCTTCGCTATGGAGTACATTCAGATTAAATACAATAGTCAATGTAAGCAATGAATGCCAAAAAAAAAAAAAAAAAAAAATTAAAAAAAAAAAATATATATATATATATATATATATATATATATATATATATATATATATATAAATCGTAACGGATATTTTTATAGACAAAATAATGTAGAAGAAAATATTCAAATTAAATACACCGGTCAATATATGCAATTAATTTGTATGTTTAATATCCATAAAACATACTAATTTGAATTAAATTCTTAAAAAACATCCATCTGAATTAGTCTAGAGGGTAAATTTTATCTTTTACCATATTTTAATATCTTTTGTCCATTTATTTAGTTGTTACGCACGTGACGCAAAACTAATTTAAATTATCACAAAAAGAAAAGAAACCAAGTGATCAGCATTTAATAAATCAAATTCTAAAAATTAATTTTTAAAAATTCCCCAAAAATTAGAAAATAGAATAAAGATTCGAAAAAGATTTCATTTTAAAGGAATTTTTATGATCGTTCTCGTGATATAAATTTTATAACCCTTAAATTATAATTTTAAATGCAAACTTTAAAAAAATGTGACAAAAATACTTTAAAATTTAATTTAAAAAAATCTAAGAAGAATTTTTCAAAAACCTTTCTGAGTGCACCCCTACACTATAAGAATAATCGCCATGCAAAATTTCAGCCCTTTAGGTCCAGAGGTTTGGTCTATGCGTAATTTGTCAGTCAGTCAGTCAGTTACGGAACTGTTATATATATATACAGTAAAAACTGTTTATAAGAACTCCGGTTATAAAAACATATCGCTTAATAGAACGGAATTATTAGTTCCCGGACAATTCTCATATGTAATGATGGATATAAAATCTGGTTATAATAACATAGTTAATAAGAACATATCGCTTTTATTGACTTAAAATTAATTTGTTTCTGGAAAAATAAATCTCTTATAAGAACGTGTTAATTGGGAAGCAGCAGCACGTTGTTCTTCAACTATTTTATCCCTTTTTTATCTAAAACAAATGGACTAAAATCAAAAAGCTTCGAAAAACTCCACATGCTGACATTTTTTTTAAAATATCAATGCGGAGGCACTTGTAATCAAACATTCGGAATTACTAAGCCGCAGTTTTACTGCCCATTTTAGTATGGGGGCAACATATAGGCGGACACCATTACCCCCTATGAAGGGACGACACGAACGGAGGCATTTTTCGTGGCGTAACGCCGGGATTCGATCTGAGCACCCTCAGCACCGAAAACCAGCGCGCTATACCACAGGGCCGCCACAAGCCCCCCACATGCTGACATAGAAGAAGCTCTTTTGCAATGGTTTAAGATTCAAAGGAGTGTCAACATTCCCCTTATCGGACCGATTTTGCAAGCGAAAACAAATGAATTTGCGAAGCTCTTTAAAAAACATGATTTCGTTTGTTCAACTCCGTGGATCCAGAGATTTCGGGAGACGCATTCCAGTGTGTTCGGAAGAATCAGTGGAGAATCGAAGGCCGTGCCACTAGGTTTGGTTTGGTTTGGAGAGCTACGGCCAACTTTTTGCTACAAGAGGGATAATTAGACCGGGACCTACAGTTTAAATCCGATTCCGAACGGCTACAAACAGCCATGCCAACAGTAGGACTCGAACCCACAGGATATGAACCGAATGCCAGTGCCCTAGCCATTCGGCCATCAACCTGGACGCCGTTCCACCAGGAGTTTCTGATAACTGGCTTAAAACCGTTTGGACTACGTTAAGAGAAGGTTATGAAGACTATGAAATCTTCAATCTTCATTTAAAAAAAATTCGAATTGTTTCCTGCATGTTGGTTTTCTTAGGGTTGAAAATCCTCCCCTTTTTTAAACTCAAGACGATAGAGATGAAATGCTTCAAGACAGGATTCGAGATTTGCCAATTAAACAAGATTCACTTCAGGAATATGAAGACATCGATTTGACTCTTGCAACTAAAGGGAATGTAACGGATGAAGATATTGTTGCAGGCGTAAGTGCAGAGATTTCTAGCAGAGATAATGATATTGACGACAGTGCCAGTTCAGAAGATTTTTTGAACGAGTTTCCTTGTCCGAGTTTAAAAGAATTGTTTCCAGCAATCAATACTGTAATGACTTGGTGCCTCTTTTCACACCCGGAATTTCTGAGAAGGCCTGGCGGCAAGACGGCCATTATCCCCCTACCGTATTCATCGGTGACAGTCGTTTTGTCACCGAGTTGTGGCAGACGCCGCGTCGCCATCGGACAATTAGGAAGCCGTCTTCTGTAAGAAATCCCCCCCCCTCCTTGCAGACAAAGCCTGTCCGGAGGAAAATCGATTAGCCTTTAGCGGAAGACGCGGAATAGTTTGAAGACAGTTTACCGAAAGGAAAACAAAGAGAGCCGCTTCAACCACCCACAGGCGTTTGTGAGGGTATATAGTCGCCACCTCGACGTAAATGGAGAGATGACCCTTTTTTTTACAGGTGTGAACAACCTCCATCGTCGGACGTGTGACAGAGACGGAGAGCCTGCAGTAACCCTCTCGGGATATCCTGATCCCACGCATTATCCTTAATCATGTTTACTTTGTAATTATTGTATAGAGCCGATTTATAGTCAAGAATGCCAATAAAGCATTTTGTAAATATTAAAGGCTGTCAGTCTTAGTTTTAGGCAAAGTCCTTACAGACTGTTATTAAATGGTGTCAGAAGAGTCATAGGATATCAGTGATGAACGAAAGGATTACAGGTAGGCCGATTCTTTTTATCAGATTCTGGCTTTGATTTAAAAACTAAATAATGGTTTTGTATAAATGCAATAAGTAAAAATTATTTTATTGTTTTTTTAAATGGTATATTTATAAGTAGCCATTTAGAGTTCGCATTAAGAACTAATATTTTAGAAATTTTGATGAATTAAATCAATTTCTGTGTTTTTTTAAATGGTATATGTACAAGTTAGCCATTTAGAGTTCGTATTAAGAACTGATATTTTATTTTAGAAATTTGGATGAATTAAATCAATTTCTGTGGGTTTTTTAAATGGTATATGTACAAGTTAACCATTTAGTGTTCGTATTAAGAACTGATATTTTAGAAATTTTGATGAATTAAATCAATTTCTGTGTTTTTTAGATGGTATATGTATAAATAGCCATTTAGAGTTCGTATTAAGAACTGATATTTTATATTAGAAATTTGGATGATTTAAATCAATTTCTGTGTTTTAATGGTGTATGAGTTAACCATTTGAAGTTCTAAGTAGGAACTATTGTGTTAGGAATTGTGATAAGTAAAACCAATTTCTGTGTGTTTTTATGGTATATGAATGAGTAACCAGTTAGTGTTCAAGTAAAGAACCAATATTTTGTTTGTTAGGAATTGCAATAAGTTTAGCCAATTTCTGTGTGTTTTTATGGTATATGAATGAGTAACCAGTTAGTGTTCAAGTAAAGAACCAATATTTCGTTTGTTAGGAATTGCAATAAGTTTAGCCAATTTCTGTGTTTTGTTAATTGCAAATACTGTATGTTTTTCTCTATTTTTAAAGAAAGTGAATTTTTTTTCGCTTTTGATAATAACAGTGTTTATTTAGTATTTTTTTCTTTTAATAGTAACAGATATATTTAAGTTTCTTATGCTTTGATATTAACGGTGATAATTTGGTATTTGTGTATTACTGTGTTGGAAATCTATATAGAGCGTTGATTAATTTGAGAATTCTGTTTATGTGTATTCTGTATAAGAGTTCGGTATTTTGATTTGATAGGTATTGAGTAAATTGTGAATGTTTATATTGTGCGGTGCTAGTTTGGTGTTCATAAGGGCTAAAATTATAGTTCGGTATAAAATTGATCAGTTTTGAACTTGTTAGTTCCGGTTAGGACACATACCGTCGGAAGGTATAGCTAGTTGCCGAGGAAAAATTTTATTGGTTACCCTAAATTAGAAACCCTAAATTTAGAAAAATGTCCTTTTTAAATAAGGGTAAGAAAGGGGATCTTTTAGAGCTTTTAGAAGAGTTAGGAGGACTAGCTGACGATACGCTTAAGATTTTCGAAATTAAGAAGATCATTACAGAAAACGAAAATTACGTCGAAGAAGACGCTAGACTCGCACTAGAGCGTATTATTGAAGATAGGAAAGAAAGAGAAGACAAAATTCGTCAAGACCAACTTACTCTCGAAATGAGGAGACTAGAATTAGGAATTAATGGAGACAATAGAGCCCGAAATGGGAGGGACAGAGATGCAGACGCAACTCAGAACATTCAGCTCCTTAAAACCATGCAGAAATTTGACGAGAAACGGGACGAAATGGGCCTGTATCTAATTAATTTTGAGAGAAGAGCAGAGATGGCGGGAGTCCCTAAACAAGATTGGGTGCCATATTTGTTAGGGGTACTAACCCCAGAAATTTCCAACATGATGGCCAGAGAATCGCCAGAACAGGCAAAAGATTATGACTACGTAAAAGAGATGATTCTCCAGAGATTTAGGATGAATACAGAAAAATTAAAACAACTGTTTTATCGCCATCCTAAACTCGCAGATAAGTCATGGAGGAATTATGCCCATGAGCTTAGTGGCTATTATGATGAATGGATAGCAGATTTAGAAATCACTACATTTAAGAAACTGAGAGACCTACACATAACGGAACAGATGAAGAGACGGGTACCTGCCGATATAAAAGATCATTTTTTGGAGCAGTGGATGCAGATTAATACTCCTTTAGAATTAGCGGAAAAAATAGATAAGTATGAAAGCTTGCAAGACAGTTTCCGAACAAGAGAATTCCCAAAGGATCAAAAGTCCACAGATAAAATTAATAAGCCATTTAAAAATAATCATAAATTTAAGGAAGAGAAGAAAGAAAAAAAAGATGTGGAAAAAGAAGCTTCTAGTGGACAAAACAAGGAAAGAATTTTTGAGAAAAGAAAACAGCTCCGTTGCTACGAGTGTGGTTCTTATGACCATCTGCGACCACAGTGTCCTAAACTTAAAGAGACGGAAATTATCGCGGCAACAGAAACTAGTGGAGGAGACTCGAGTGGCGTGATGACTCCATATATCAGTCAGGGAGTCGTTAATGGAAAATCTACGTCTATTCTGAGAGACACAGGAGCGAGCATTGATCTGATTTCTAAAAATTTGGTACAACCCCATATGTACACAGGAGAGCACGTTTATGTCAGTGCACCTGTGTTAGATTCATCCGTTTGCTTACCTATAGCAGAGGTCGATTTAAAATGTGAATGGGGCCACACCAGAACTAGAGCAGCTGTCAGCAATACGGAATTCGAGCAGAAACACTATTTGTTAGGAAATAAAACGGCAGCCTTGCTTGAGAAGATCAACAGGAATGTTGAAGTTCCGGTGAAAAATACTGTGCAAACTCGGGCCGAAAACCTAAAATTTGATAGAGAAAGGCTAGACACGGGAGATGAAAAAACGAGAATAGAGCAAGTGATCCCCGGATCAGAAGCGGTAGAAGAAATCACTTCGGAAGAGAGCGCGACTATCTTGCCTCTCCAGGAGAAACAAATAATTACTCCCGACTTATTAAAGACTTCACCCGAAGAATTTAGAGTTGCACAAAGTGAGGACGAAGAATTAAAAGTAATTTTTGATAGAGCGAAAAAGAAGACGCCCGAAGAAAATAAGTACGTGGTGGTAAACGAGATGTTATTTTACCAGAAAAAAAATAACGATGGAACCACTAGAAAACTGCTTATTGTGCCTCAAAAGTATCGAGAGAAATTAAAAAGACTCTGCCACGAACATACTAACGTTCATTTAGGCGTTGCTAAGATGAAAGAATCATTAACTCAGTATTTTTATTGGCCATATTGTCACTTAGATATAAATGATTACGTGTCGGCTTGTGACAAATGTCAAAAGGGGAAATGTCCTAATGTTAAGAATACTGTGAAACGTCTTAACCATGTTAATTCCCGCCGAACACCAGGCTAGGCCGAAGTTTAGTCCTAAAAGTTTAAATGTATATTATAAGTATGTTGATTAATTGTAGTTTCAGTGTAAAAATGTGATCAGAAATTAATGTGTATTCGTTTGAGTAATGTTTTTTTTTATGAATTGTAACATGTAATTGTTTGTACATTTGAACGACTCGACCATAGAAGTTGAGTTTTGCTTTAAAGGAAAATTCAGGTGAAATTCCTTTGACGTTATCATAATATAACGGTTTTGTAGTGGCAAACGCCATATGACGGTTTTATGTATGCCGTGTTGGAATGCCTCAGATAGGTTTTAATTAATGTTCAATTGTAACATTTTATGTTCTGTTTTGTTTGTTGCATAAGCCAGTAGAATGCCTCAGAAAGGTGATGGCTAACTTTTAAATGCAAATGTGTATGTTTTGTGTATACCTAAGAAGGTAGTAATTGGAGTCAAAATGCACTCCGTACGGTGTTTGAATACCGCAATTGAATGATTTATTGTGAAATCGATAAGTTTTGTCTGAAAAGTTGTTACGACAACAGATAAATGTAAGTGTTGTCAAAGAAACAAAGTGATTAACAGGAATGTGAAGTTTGTGAGTTTTTTTTTTGATAAGGAATGAGCCAATGAGCTATTTTGTTATAATTTTATGTCAGTCAGTACTGAAAAATTAGACCCTAAATCGATTGTGAATCCTATAGTAGGATAAAATGAATATTTAAATTTAGGTCACTGATGACTGTCCACTTAAATGGAAAAGATTGGATCACAGGTAATCGTGAACGAATTAAGTTCCCTGATCCAGAATTTACGGAAAACCGAGTATTAAATTGTTTTATGACGATAAGTGTTAAATGTATTAAAAGATAAGTAAGAAATTTAAAATTTTCATGTGTATTAGTAACCGTGATGATATGTTCTGTATGAAGTTTAGGTATCCATTTTGGATTTGTGTTTAATTTATTTTGTGTAAAGTTGTTTCATTGTAACTGTGTTTAATATCAATTTGAGAATTTATTTGTGTCATGTGATCACAATTAAGGTAAATTATGGGATCCCAGTTGAGTGATTTACTAGTTATAATGTTTTTTATGTAATGTCATGTGTATGTAATAGTGTTCTATGAATTTAAAGTTTTTTTGATTGACATGTATTAGTATACTGTTTTATTTAAATTTTTGCCAGGACGTGTTATATTATTGTGTAATTTTATAATTTCTTTGCTACGGCATGTTCTCTTATTAGAGATTTTAAAGTGCGTAAATTTTAGGTATAAATTCCTTTTGTTGTGCTTTTAAAAATAATACTTTGAAGTACAGTTAAAAATTTTCTTTCATGAAGGTAAAGCCAGAGTTTGATCAAAATTAACGGTCTACTCGTAATGTCAATTGGGTGTGCATTTGCCTTCGGGAAAAGTTTTTATAATTGAAATTGTCCTGAGAAGGACCATGTTTTTGTTCTGTTTTTTTGCAGGTGAAACTCTCTGCAGAAAAACATCTGGGGAGGGGAGGAATTTAGTCTGTAATGACTTGGTGCCTCTTTTCACACCCGGAATTTCTGAGAAGGCCTGGCGGCAAGACGGCCATTATCCCCCTACCGTATTCATCGGTGACAGTCGTTTTGTCACCGAGTTGTGGCAGACGCCGCGTCGCCATCGGACAATTAGGAAGCCGTCTTCTGTAAGAAATCCCCCCCCCTCCTTGCAGACAAAGCCTGTCCGGAGGAAAATCGATTAGCCTTTAGCGGAAGACGCGGAATAGTTTGAAGACAGTTTACCGAAAGGAAAACAAAGAGAGCCGCTTCAACCACCCACAGGCGTTTGTGAGGGTATATAGTCGCCACCTCGACGTAAATGGAGAGATGACCCTTTTTTTTACAGGTGTGAACAACCTCCATCGTCGGACGTGTGCCAGAGACGGAGAGCCTGCAGTAACCCTCTCGGGATATCCTGATCCCACGCATTATCCTTAATCATGTTTACTTTGTAATTATTGTATAGAGCCGATTTATAGTCAAGAATGCCAATAAAGCATTTTGTAAATATTAAAGGCTGTCAGTCTTAGTTTTAGGCAAAGTCCTTACAATACTTTAAATACATTTTTAGCTAACAATGACGATTTTGTGAAGGATATAATAAAAAAAGCTGTCGCGAACTTGTCGCGATAACCGAAAGTTATTTTTATTTAGGAAAAAAAAAAAAACTAAACGAACAAATATTACTGACTATTTTTCAGAAATGAATAAACATGTAAAAACAAAATATTGCGTTATGTATGTATATTCATAATAGCTACATAATTTTATTCATTTTTCTTTTTAACGTTTTTAGAACTATGTATTTGAAAAAGTTCAAAAATGCATACTTATATGAAAATGAGTGGTGTGTTTTTCCTTGATTGAACTTGAATCTTTTAATCATTTTTTGAGCGTCATGTTTCAGGTGTAAATAGAAATTATGTGACAATGAATTTGGTATTTCCAGCAGTTTTAAGTTATCTATCGGATATAAAAACTATCGATTATAAGAACCAGTTTTTAAAGTACCCTGGATGTTCTTATAAACGATTTATACTGTATATATATATATATATATATATATATATATATATGCGTGTGTATATATCAATCGTTTTCACATGCGCCAGTCAACTGGATCGGATGCAATGCCTCGCTTGAAAAAGACAAGATTTCCGATGTTTGGAAACAAGCAGCAAGGGGGGGGGGGAAATGATAATATCTGATTTGTATGTCTAAGGAGAGCCGCCCAGTTTGATCGTTGCCGGACTGGCTAACTGCAAGAAATAAAGAAATCTGTAACTTGTGCGTGCGCCATTTGTAGAGACCATTATTTTGTAGCTTTTCACGTTGGTGCAGCCATTTTTGCGCATCTCACATTAATAGCTATAAGTAGAAACTAGATTATGTGCTCTTTTGTTAAGTAATGAGGACTTGTACACACCATCCTGGTGGCAGAGTTAATTGAATTTACTTACGGGGTACATTCATTGAATTACGTCTTGTAAAAGTGTTAGTACTCTTGAATAACACTGCAGCCAAACTTTCTATGCACTCTTGGGCTTAAAATATTTTCAGATAGGTTGAGTCATCTCTCAGGAATCTCGCATTATTGTTGACGAAAGCATTCTGCTTTAATTCATTCGATTAACTAAAAAAGCAAGAGATGAACTTTGTGAACTTTATGACATTAAGAGTAGTTTTAGGTGTAGAAGGAACGGGTAAAATGTTTGTTAGTTACATTCTTTCGATGTCAGCTTTTGATTATTAAATTATTTTTCTAGAAGACAAAAAGGTTTTTATTTATTTATTTACTAGATGTATCACCCGGCTTCTCTCGGGATTCAGTTTCTGTTATTATTTTTTTTCAATGATTAGCCTTATGCTATGATGTTCTAAAGTCTTCGCTAAAATTCTTTTGCGGTTGCAAATAGCATTATTTTGTTGTCGGTGCTGTCGTTGTTCATCGCTTTCCTATCCTTTCGATGTTGAAGCTCGAAGACGACCGTATGTTCGACGTGTTAAAAGTTTCTTCATCAGTCTCACTGCTTCGGGTCACTACAATTCGAATTCTGTTGCCTTCGAGCTCTTGGGAATGTTTTTTCTTCAGATTCTTATGTTCGTCTAACTGCATTTCGAATTCTGTTGGCTTCGCGCTCTTCTGTTTTTTTTTCATCACATTCCTCATTTCTCAACAATCTTTGACATTTTGCCCTTACTTCTGCTCAAAACTAAATCGTCTGCTACGTTTCAATGCCACTTTCAGACTTTCTTAATTATAATATGCACGTATTTCATGATTGTAATTCTTTCTCAAAACTAAATCTTCTGCTATGTTTCAATGTCACTTCAGTTATATAAATCATCGCGTCAAGGCTAAACGCACGTGTTTCACGTATATGAAAATAATATATCAAATTCATTCTTGGATGCGTCAATATATGAATAAATCACGTTTTTAATTCATGTCTATTTATTTTTACGGAAATGTTATAATTTAATTGGCAACAATGAAATGTTACAATGGCTTTGAACAAAAATATCCGTTGATACCGCGCAAACTTTTTCTAACATTATTCGGGAATGGAGCGTTGTAGCGGTATGAAAATAGTCTTTAACTTTCTCGCAAGTTCAAGCGATACGTTGACCAAGTTTCATCGAAGTAGGATGAACGGTACGGCAGCGCATAAAATGCGAACAAACAAACAAACATTCCTTTATATATAGAGATTTATTTAGATTTTTAAAACTAAGAACATGTTTTAAAGCTGAAAAATGTATTGCATTTATCCATTAATCTCGATATGTTTGAAATACTGTAAATGCATTTAGTTTTTTCATTTTTAAAGAATTTGAAAAATAAATGTCAAGGAATTAGTTGGATTTTCGAAGGACAATTTTTGCCATTGATGAAAAGGAAGACTCATACATGATTATTTATTGAATTAACTAAAAGTGTATACGCGTAAAACAGGAACCGTGTTGATGTTTGATTCATTAAACAAGTACTTTCAACTTCACGAGCAGCTTAAGGTTATTGGAGCGGCCCTGTTGGATTCACTGAGCTCAAAGTTAACCCATGGAGAAAACGTTTCAAATAATCGGAGACCTGGAATTAAAAGATTTTTTTTTTAAGTTATACTTTGAAATAGAGAAAGAGATATTTTCTCTGCTGTCTTTTTCATTGTATAAATTTCGTCCACCCAAGGCAATTATTCACGCTTAAAATACAATATACGACAATTTTCGACGAATCCTTCAAATTAAAAAATATTATTTGCGTTTTTTAAGAAGGAAAAATATACCCGATTCAAAAATGACAATTTAAAAAAAAATCAGTACAAGCTGAGCAATCCTTGGAAGTATTTTCTCCATAGGTTAAAATTTTGTTGGGCCAACCCAATATTGCGGCATTTCCTGATGAGGAATGAAACAAAATGAGACAAAGGTCGCAGGAAGTATTTCCCGCTTTTCTTCAACTGTACTGTTTTAGAGGTGGAATTGCTTTTCCCGCTGGACAAAGCCAAGCTCTTTTCAACTCTCGGATAAATCAATATCCCCAACGAGATATGAATTTTGTCGACAGCTTAACTCTAATAGATATGTGGCATTCAAAATTCAACGGTTACACCCTTTTCTACCTGTTGCTGAAATACTTGTAGCTGCTGCTCTGGGTAGATTGGTAGGAATAAAATTCATTTTTGACGTATCTGGCGGTCATTGAAGATCACACCACGCCATGCGTCTATCAGCTGCCCAGTGTGTGTACCGAACGCCTTTCCCCATTCTACGTCCAGCGCGACAGTGACCTGGCTACCCCACAGGAAAATGTTAACTGTCCTCGAAATCATTTGGCGAACCTTTAGTAATTTTTAACGAACCAAGAGCATTTGGATCGGGAGTTGTACCCAGTTGCCGTTTCGCTTTACCTATCTCTAAACCAAGGGACACTTGCATCATTTCTCCACTTTCGGGTCCCTTCATCCTATTGTTATTTTTTCAGAGATGGATATTTGAGAAAAGTTTGACTGGGGCTTCATTATCGTGTCCCTGACGACCAGGCAGATTCAAAACTACCGGGATTTCACTTATGAGCATTTTTTGTTTTGTTTGGATTAGATTAGAAAATGCTTATTTTTAATGCTATTTTTGAACTAACTAAAACCACTCTTTACCATGCATGAAAAGTGATCAGCATTATAATAAATATTGTGAACTTGGACAGTAGGAGTACATTTCTCGCTTTGAGTTTCTAGAATATATCAGTAATATCTTTTAACTGATTGCAACGTCATTTTCTAGTCGCATTACAGACGCAAATTGCCTAAATGTGTTTTAATAAATGATGTGCGTAAATGTTTGTCAACATATAATGTGTTTAAAAAGAACATCCCCGTCTAGCGTTACTACAACCGATCAAAAAACAAACTTACAAAATGATTGTTACACTACGATAAAATTTTATCACGAATTATTCATTTATCATGAATTATTCAATTGAACTCAACTCACTAGTTTAGTTATGATAGCATATTATTTTATTTCCTACAGAGGGAATAACGAGGATGTAGTTAGTTCTCCGAACATCCATTCGGATATATATATATATATATATATATATATATATATATATATATATAGAGAGAGAGAGAGAGAGAGAGAGAGAGGAGAGAGGGAGAGAGAGAGAGGAGAGAGGGAGAGCTACATTTTTTATATTTACCGGCAAACGCGTTCCCTGAAAAAGCTAAAAATAACATTGGAAAATAGTTAGAATTCTAAATTGTAACCATATAAGGCCATAAAGTAAATCCGACAATTGGTGAGTTTACAAAATATCTGATCACACGAGAGTTCATTTTAAAATGTCGGGATGTTATGTGACGTATGGTTGCTTTTCCACATTTACCTTCGGCAGACAGACTTTGGGAGTCCTCTTGGCGGGTCGGATTCAAGTAAGAAAGTAGAAAAAGTAAAAAAAAATGTATTCAAAGTAATAAAGTATTCAAGTAGAAAATAATTAAGTAATTAATAATAAAGTTTTCAAGTATTAATATTATTAAGTATTAATTCAATTATTATTTATTCAAGTATTAATAATAAAGTATTCAAGTATTAATAAAGTTCTAAATTAGTAATTAATAATAAAGTAATCAAGTAGAAAATAATTAAGTAATTAATAATAAAGTTTTCAAGTATTAATATTATTAAGTATTAATTCCATTATTATTTATTCAAGTATTAATAATAAAGTATTCAAGTATTAATAAAGTTCTAAATTAGTAATTAATAATAAAGTAATCAAGTAGAAATAATGCGCCGAGCACACAATAAAGGTCATTTCAGTAATGTTAATATTATCAATATATATAAAAGAGCTTGTCTGTTTGTTTGTCCGCTATAGAATCATAGACTGTTTCACCCATCGGGACCAAATTCGGCACAGTTAATGTTTTGGACCCGAGAAACTTAAATCAGGAAAAACGAAATTTGGGGCTCAATTAGTTTTTTTTAATTAATTTTTTAATGTTTTTTGTGCCCGATAGAGGTGCGTCTACCCCCTGTGGATTCCCCTCGACCAGCTGCGTTAAGGGGACAGTTCACTCAAAATGGATCGAAAAATCAAAATTTCAATTTTTACTTATTACTATAGCTTGTTTGATTCTGAACGATTTGATACCAAATCCGTTTCTGTCCGCCAATTTTTTCGCGAGATATTAAGGAATGATGTACGCAACCTATAAAAAGTTTCCATTTAAATGCCTCGCAGTTGCCCTTTAAAATCATTGTTTACACAGCTGTATGGCTAGCGTTTATTTGCAACGCGTTTCATTTATTAGTCACAACATTCATGATATACATATCACTAGCTACCACTTATTTTGTTATTTTTGGGGGGTTTTTTTCTCCCATCGGAAGGAAGAGTGGAACTAAATCAGTTTCGTGCTACATTGTTTACATTTCGTTCGCAATTGTGCTGGTGTTTCTTATCGCTGCCCTCCGTACTATTTTTTTTCCATCGTTTGCTTCAAATTATTTATGATATTTAAAGTTCTAAATTTATTAGAAATTTTATAAGTTATGTCGAGTGAACGTAAAAGTGCTTCCCGACAACGCCAAAAAAAACCGAAAGTTTCCACACGTAAGTAACATGTGTAAAGGATTCTCATGTGACTGCAGACATTGCATCTCCCAAAGCTACATCAAAAATTTTGAAAACACTTCTTTCGCAGATATTACAGGTTGATAATAGTTTCTCGGGTTATCGCTAAATCGATATTAGTATGTTTTGCAGAAATATTTCTGAACAATTATGGTGCAAAATATGTGGACAAAATATTGATATACTTGAGAAAAAAGTACAAGGATTGTCATCAGTTATTTTCCATAAAATGTGTCCAAAAATATGTAAAATATCTGAATATTTTAAATAATGTTTATGTATGTTTAATACTTAAGTAGAATATTTGAAAACTGGCCCTACTAGTGATATTTAGTATGTGATACAATAGCTGTTTCATTTGTTTCAATTGTTGATATTCCTAACAATGTGCCATTTTTGTGAACATATTTCAAAATTTTTATTAAATAATACTAAATTCTCATCGTCTTCAGGTCTAACAGGTATAAGTTAAATATTTAAATACGATTGAGTACATTTAGATAAAGATTTTAAAGAAAAAAACAAAATTTCAACTTTAAATGCAAATATCTCAAAATGCGGTTTTTTGACATTGCGCGCATGATATCTTGAGAACCCTTTCATGAAACACCTTGAAATTTTCAGAAATCATAAAAGACATGGTTTTCTGTAAAATGACCAAAAATTATGTTGTTATAATGAAAATTAAGGATTTTAACCATAAAATTATTTTGAAATTTAGAAGAAAATTTTTTTTACTAATTAAAATTTTAATATTAATTTTAAATATACAGTTAGACAAAATATTTTTCATCAAATTAAAATTTAGACAATTTTCTTTAATTTGAGATATTATTTTCTTAAAATAAATGAAACATACTGAAGATATCCTGCGCGCAATGATACAACAAAAGTCCATAATAAAGAAAACATGATATTATATTTTAAATTTTAAAAATAATTTTAAAACTATTTAACTTGATGTAATATTTTTATATAACAAAACAATATTTAAAGTAGCAGACTTCAAAATTTTGAGTTAATAGCTTCAATAGTTAGTTCATAAAAAAATTCTAAAAATACACTAATTTTTTACATTTTAAAGCCACTCAGAGGTGAACTGTTCCCTTAAGAGGGGTGGTTTGAGGATGACGGAGGGGGGGGGGGAGTCGAATTACAATGCGCGGGAGAAAGAGGGTTGGGAATGACCTTAAAATCAGACGAAGGTCCGCAGGCTCAAAGTTTCTTTCTTTCTTATTGTTTGTATATCATTTCAGTAGAAACGTGCTAAGCGCATTCTGTCTGGCCAGATAAACATGAAGAGCGGGAGTGCTGCCCAGTATTTTTTTGATGGAATGCATGAAATATTTTATATCTATATATCTACCCGGGCAACGCCGGGCAATAATGCTAGTATATATATATATATATATATATATATATATATATATATATATATATATATATATATATATATATATATTTATATATATATATATATATATATATATATATATATATATATATATATGACAATCGTCGAATCACGCTCTCTATTCTAAAATGGTTTTGCAGTCTTTCGTACTCATACAAATCCGTGGCGTCGTAGCAAGGCACTCCAACACATTAAATACATGCAACAATGTCTGTTTTCTTACGTTTATTCTTCCGTTTCAGAGTTAAAGAATTCTCCAATCTCATATTGAAAACCTGGTCTTCCAGCCGTCTCAAAATTATAGAGCGATCTCCTATGCGTCTTTTATACTCGGCTTCCTTTCTCGTTTTGCTTATTCTTTTCCAGCTACATCGAAATAATCGCATCTAGTTTGTTTGAGAACTTTTTAAGCTGATCTCATCACTTTCCAACGTAGTTCTTTCCCGCCAATTCCACAAGGCTACTCAATTCTATTAATATCTCCCACGGCGTTTTCTGTCCGCAAACTCACGCTTGGCGCATTATCCGTGAATAATCCCGTCGTTTAACCTTTTAATCAGATTTTCTGCAGAATCCCCTCCCCCTTTTAGCCACTTAAATCTAACCTCTTTAAAAATCCTCACAACTATATTATCTCAAAGTGAGGTAAAAGAAAAACATTTGAACTTAATACCTGTTAGAGGCAACCCTTTTAGGCCTGAAAGTGGAGAAATCCAGTCTGGATTCTTCAGGTCTCCGTCTAAATTCTACAGACACTAACTTCCAAATACCTTCTTAATTACTAATCTTTTCTCTCGGACGAACCAGTACTCACAACACCCTGACTACGCAAAACAATGGGTTTGAAAGTTATTAACATAAAATATTTACCGATTAAAGCTACAATGAAAGAAGCGACAGACGCAGTTTCATCTCATTAAATCTAACGACAGTATTATCAAATTAAATAGAAATGACGTTTTCTACTATCGTTAGTATTCTACCGACTGAACTACCCTGAAGCTGTGAGAGAGTGTTATTTTCAACGACGATCTCTCTCTCAATCTGCATTATATATTTTGCTCAGCAATTTATCTGTCGACTTCTTAATATCTGCATTCTCTAACAACAAAGTTAAAAAAAAAATTCATTTCACTGTCGAACTGTTAGATGTTTCCGGCGTAGAAATTTCTGAACAGAAAAGTGTTATCGCCCGTTAGCAGTCCAAAATATTTCAAGCCTATTCTTCGGAAAAGCAATTCTTGCCTCTTGGTCCTTATATACTTTTTTTTTCATCTTTAAGAAATATGCATTTCGTAAAGATGAAATCTTGGTTTCCAAGAAGTCCCTCCCTCGACACAGAAATTTCAATAAAAGAAACCATAACTACTAGTCAATATTCCAAAAAAACTAAATGCTCACTATAAGAAAAGCTTTTCTTTTAATTTGCAAGAAGCGCAGCGAACAGTTTTGAAAATATAGACCCATGAATGCTTGAACCGAATGTTTTTAATAGAGACCAATATCACATTTTCCATTGAACAAATGCGAAAAAAATAATAAACGATGGTCAGTGTTGACAAATTATCATTTCACTGAATAGCTACGAACTGGAAAACACAAAATATATCAGACTAGAATAATTTGACAAAAAATTTAAAAAAACCTTCGGGGGAGCCTGTGACTTCCAGAGGGAGCGTCCCCAGGAAGCGAATCGAAGAATACCTCCACTGGAATTTCCATTGGGGGATAGAAGGGAAATAAATTAGATTCCGCTGACCAACACGTAGTTCAACCTCTTTCGAGGCAATCTTCTAGGGTAGTACAAATTTTGATTTTTCTTTCTATTTGAGACTTATTTCTTCTGCACTATTCGTAGACACAACAACAACAACAGCAGCAGCAACAATAAATGAAAAAAATATTATTAAAGCCGCCAATGCAATTTAAGAATTTTGAAATAACAATTATTCTAACCACTGGAGAATCGAATATTTAATAAAAACGTTAGACAACACAAATCTTAAAATGCATTTCATGACAGCTTTTAACAGAGTTTAACTCAGTCAGCCTCTTTTTTATATCCTCTAAGACACATTTTAGTCTCTTTAGTGGTGTCAAACTCCCATAAGCAGCTGGAACTTTAAATATTTGTATTTGCCATCATAAACTGCGCGCTTGCTTGATGCCAGGTCAATGCTACGACTTCTATTTTGGTGCTGCAATTTTAGAGAACAACAGCATATTGTGGAAAAAACAGCCCTGAATTTATTCCTGCAGGAAGTCCTTAGTCGTTTTTGTTCTCTAGTTTTTCCATTTTCATTTTGCACCGAAGAACTGTCTTGGCGATAATTAATGTCGTTATAAAGAATAGAATGAAAGCGAACAGCTGTTATCGCGACTCGTGGAATTTTTTAAAAAATGAGACTGCAGTTAATTATCGCGCAACTTTCTTTCGATTAAAGGGGTAAATAAATCTCTCTCTCTTAAACACCCCGATCTTAATACCCGACGGGGAGTTTATAAGAATTTAAATTCTGCTTCTCATTCACAGGTCTGTAAGCTTTCCATCGTCGGTTTTGGCAATTTATAAATGATTTTTATCTCCAAAGAAAGATTTTTAAGAAATTTGTTTGGACAGGCGTTATGTATTTGGGAGGGGGATGACATCCCTGATTCACTGAATTAAGGCTGCCTAATTATGTTTTTCTGGCATTTTAAAGACAATAGAAGCCAGAGGTAAGTCATCTTCATTTGCATAAATTTCCTGAAAAGCCGCTTTCTACTCTTTCGTCGCGATCTCTCTGCGCAGGCATGCTTTGCTCTTGAATCATCCAGTAGAAGGTCTGCTCTTGAAAATTCACACATTGCTTTTCTAATGCACTTCAAATACTCATATCGTGTGATTTGTTTTGATATCTCGGGCGTACCGGAGCAGACATTCAGTTATAAATCGCGTTCCTGATTTGGTGAAAACAGACAAGAAAAAATTTAAAATAAATGTACTTGACAGCTGCTCAGAAAACAAGTCAAGAATTTGATCAAAATTACTCCGATAGACAGGTGGACGTAAATTCTCATTTTGTCGTGTTCTTCTCTTAAAATACGTTTCTCTGGGCTGTTGAAATTTAACGAATTCACTTAAACCGTATATCTGATATTTATTTCAAACTAATCATATCCTCAGACATATGACTGTGTGATGAATACATCACACAGTCTATATCTGAGGAACGTTTCTCTGGGCTGTTGAAATTTAACGAATTCACTTAAACCGTATATCTGATATTTATTTCAAACTAATCATATCCTCAGATATAGACTGTGTGATGAATACATCACACAGTCTATATCTGAGGAACGTTTCTCTGGGCTGTTGAAATTTAACGAATTCACTTAAACCGTATATCTGATATTTATTTCAAACTAATCATATCCTCAGACATATGACTGTGTGATGAATACATCACACAGTCTATATCTGAGGAACGTTTCTCTGGGCTGTTGAAATTTAACGAATTCACTTAAACCGTATATCTGATATTTATTTCAAACTAATCATATCCTCAGATATAGACTGTGTGATGAATACATCACACAGTCTATATCTGAGGAACGTTTCTCTGGGCTGTTGAAATTTAACGAATTCACTTAAACCGTATATCTGATATTTATTTCAAACTAATCATATCCTCAGACATATGACTGTGTGATGAATACATCACACAGTCTATATCTGAGGAACGTTTCTCTGGGCTGTTGAAATTTAACGAATTCACTTAAACCGTATATCTGATATTTATTTCAAACTAATCATATCCTCAGATATAGACTGTGTGATGAATACATCACACAGTCTATATCTGAGGAACGTTTCTCTGGGCTGTTGAAATTTAACGAATTCACTTAAACCGTATATCTGATATTTATTTCAAACTAATCATATCCTCAGATATAGACTGTGTGATGAATACATCACACAGTCTATATCTGAGGAACGTTTCTCTGGGCTGTTGAAATTTAACGAATTCACTTAAACCGTATATCTGATATTTATTTCAAACTAATCATATCCTCAGACATATGACTGTGTGATGAATACATCACACAGTCTATATCTGAGGAACGTTTCTCTGGGCTGTTGAAATTTAACGAATTCACTTAAACCGTATATCTGATATTTATTTCAAACTAATCATATCCTCAGACATATGACTGTGTGATGAATACATCACACAGTCTATATCTGAGGAACGTTTCTCTGGGCTGTTGAAATTTAACGAATTCACTTAAACCGTATATCTGATATTTATTTCAAACTAATCATATCCTCAGATATATGACTGTGTGATGAATACATCACACAGTCTATATCTGAGGAACGTTTCTCTGGGCTGTTGAAATTTAACGAATTCACTTAAACCGTATATCTGATATTTATTTCAAACTAATCATATCCTCAGATATAGACTGTGTGATGAATACATCACACAGTCTATATCTGAGGAACGTTTCTCTGGGCTGTTGAAATTTAACGAATTCACTTAAACCGTATATCTGATATTTATTTCAAACTAATCATATCCTCAGACATATGACTGTGTGATGAATATTATATAAGTTTTATTCCTCTTTGTAGGTTTTATCTATCGATTTTATTGACTAGCATTGACATCTCGCATGGGATCTTCTGAATTCTACATGATTGTGATAAATCTCTCTACATAAAAATGAATGAAGGTTTGTTTGTTTGTTTGTTTGTTCGTATTTTATGCGCTGCCGTACCGTGATGCGATCCGATTGCGATGAAACTTGGTCAACTTATTGCTTGAACAAACGCGATGGTTATAGACCATTTTCATTCCGCTACGACGTTCCATTCCCGAATTATGTTAGAAGAATCAACGGATATTGAAAATCGCAAAAAAAAATCGTCCGAATTCCCCCGGATATTTTTGTTCAAAGCCATTGTAACATTTCATTGTTGCCAATTAAATTATAAAATTTCCTTAAAAATAAATAGACATGAATTAAAAACGTGATTTATTCATATATTGGCGCATGCAAGAATAAATTAGATATATTATTTTCATGTACGTGGCGACGCCGGAATGTTTCTTTTTAAAAATGAAAATATAAGGATGGAAAGTCATTCATTTTCAATGAATGTGTTATCTATCCATTTCATGAATTGAAACTATCCCAAGCAACCTGTTCAAACTCAAATATAATGAAGGACACGTTGACTTAGCTAGAAACACGTGCGTTTAGCCTTGATGCGATGATTTATATAACTGAAGTGACATTGAAACATAGCAGATGATTTGGTTTTGAGAAAGAATTACAATCATGAAATACGTTTATATTATAATTAAGAAAGTCTGAAAGTGGCATTGAAACGTAGCAGACGATTTAGTTTTGAGAAAGAATTCCGATCATGAAATACGTGTATATACTTTTTCTATAATAATTGCTTGATTTTCTGTGTTTTAATATTGAATGTGATTTCAATCCATTCAAACATTATTGATTATTTTTCTATAATAATAAATCCATTCAAATGTTATTGACTAGCTGTAAATTAATGCATTAAAATGCCCAAAAAGAGGACATCAACTTTTAATCCTGCAGAAGTAAGCGGAAAATGTCAAAGATTGTTGACAAATGAGCAATGTGATGAAAATTAAAAACCAGAAGAGTGCGAAGCCAGCAGAATTCGAAATGCAGTTAGACGCACACAAGAATCTGAAAAAAAAAACATTCTCAAGAGCTCGAAGGCAACAGAATTCGAATTGTAGTGAACCGAAGCAGTGAGACTGATGAAGAAACTGTTAACGCGTCGAACATACAATTGTCTTCGAGCTTCAAAATCGAAATGAGAGGAAAGCGATGAACAACGCCAGCACCGACAACAAACTAATGCTATTTGCTACCGCAAAATAATTTTATCGAAAACTGTAGAACATCGTAACATACGGCTAATCATTTTAAAAAATAATAACAGAACTGAATCCCGAGCGAAGCCGGGTAATACATCTAGTATAAAATAAAAATTAGGCTGATGCCCAATATATATATATATATATATATATATATATATATATATACACAGTGGTACCTCCTAAAAGCGGATAGTCACGGGACTGAAAGTTTTGTTCGTTACTAGGAGGTGTCCGCTATTGGGAGGACAACCTTTTTATAAAAAAGTTTTTGCTGTTCTGTTTGACATTTGAATGAAAATTGCGGCTGCAATTTTAATTAAAAAGGAAAAATTCATTAGGCAAGAAAATAATAACTATTTACTACATTACCTTTTAACTGTGTGTTAATCCTTTTATCTTGCATTAAATAATCCCAAAATACAATGTATAGTAGCTAAATTATTTTATTTACTGCTAAAATATCTCTTAACAAAGTGCGATTTCTCTTTTTTCACAACAAACCTGTTTTTCAAGATGAATCTTCATAGGATTTAGCTTTGCTCGTCCCTCCGAATCTTCATTGTTCAGAAAAGACTGCTTTAGTTGTTCGCTGTATTTCAGTGCTTCCGAATAATCTTTGATTTTGCAGTCCTCCATTGGCGATTCCTCATCATCATCCTCAGAAAGGGCCAGTGCTTCAGTGATGGCCCGATCAATGAAATTGGAAACACGCACGTTTTTTTACTCAATGGATAAATCGTCGTCGGTCTTGACTTCGTCTTCAACGCTGACATTTGAATCAAAATTGGCTATTAGATCCACAATTTCTGTTTTGTTTTTTTCGGTAGCACTGTCAGTTGTCACTTCGCTTGTACTAAGAAATCCCGTCTTCTTAAAACATTTTTAGAACGCACCCAGGTTCCACCTTTTTAAGGGCTGACGTAGTCCAGGAAATTGTATCCAAAACAGACACCAATTTTGCCAACTCTTCGCTGGATTTGCAGGAGATAATCCGTGAAAGCCCATGTCTCAGAAGCAGCTTTCTGTATCGTACTTTAAAGCTGAGGATAAGTCCCTGATCAAGTGACTGTAGCATCGAAGTGGTGTTAGGAGTCAAGAAAATTAAATTAACACTTTTTAGCTTTAAATCATCAGGATGGGAAGTAGCATTGTCCATTAACAGATTGATTTTTCTCTTTTTATTTTTTATTTTGTTGTCTAACTCCACCAACTAATCGCTCATTATCACAGTGGTTATCCACGCTTTCTTATTTGACTTCCACGAAACATTAAATTTTCGCACATTAATGTTCTTGAAACATCTAGGCTTCTTAGCTTTTCCAATAACAATTGGAGTTTTGAAGTCTCCCAACATGTTGAAACGCAGCAAAAGAGTGAGCCACTCTTTTGAAATTTTCCCGCCACTACATCTTTCACCCTTAAAACATAAGGTCTTGTCCGGAAGGGCGCGGCAAAAGATGCCAGAATCATCGGCATTAAAAATGTTTCTGCAATCATATCCTTTGCACAAAGATTTAAGCTTTCCAATCCAATCTGTTACTTCATTTTAATTTACAAATTTTTCTTCACCTCAAATCTGCTTAAAAAATATGTTGTGACGTGTCCGGAATTTTTCCATCCATCCATTTGATGCGTTAAAAGTTTCTAATTTTGAAATATTTGCCAAAAAAATTGAAAGTTTTTCAAAAATACCTGTCCGCTATTCGGAGTGTCCGCTATTCAGAGGGAATAACATGGATTGTCCTATATAAAAGGACTCGGACTCGTAAAAATGTCCATTAATTAGAGGTGTCCGCTATTTGGGAGTGTCCGTTAAGGGAGGTTTCACTGTGTATATATATATATATATATATATATATATATATATATGAATATATATATATATATGAATATATATATATATATATATATATATATATATATATATATATATACAGTAACCACCGCTTATAGTGACCAGTGGTTATAAGAATCAACCGTTTATAAGAATCAATATCGCAAAAACAAAAACAAATGTATTATTTCCATGTAAAAATTTTGGCTTTAAAGAATCAATCCACCGGTTATAAGAATCAGCTTACACTCCTCGCTTTCCTTTCATTTTTCTAAAAAAGCCACTTAAACCCTCAAAAGGCACGAAGTTCTTTATTGCTTTTTGTTGTTGTTGTTAAAGAATGACTGATAAGATGGAATGGAATACAGTCGTAAAATGCATCCCTTTATTTTTTAGACATAACATAATAGTTCCCCCTTTAACGCTTTAGCACAATACTATCCTATTAGCTTGACTCGGGGGCATCTTTGCCCGTCCGGATCCGATCTCTTTTTTTCTACCTCCCACATCCTGGTTGCGGCTTTCTGGACCCTGAATCATATAAATCTTCGGCGAAGTGTCCACTATCTCTTAGGCAAACGTGACATTAGTAGATTCAGCACATTATCAAACCGTGAAACGTAAGTTAGAAGGTGAATTTTCGTCTGATACTATTGGCATAGAAAGAGGTATAAACAGCCTCCTGAAAACTTCATTTCGTCAAACTACCATAGAAAACTTTTTCTGGGTCCCTTCCTGCAGTTGAAATGTTAAAACTGTAAAGCAGGTATGTTGTAACAAATATTGGATTTTTTTCTTATCGTACTATAATCATGTGTATCTATTTTAGGTTTAGAAATTAAGTTGTATTTTAAAAATAATAAAAAATAATTTTAATAAAAGATATTTAACGTAAATTAAAAAGCATTTTATGGTCATTTATCTAATATATGTATATATAGGTGTGTGTGTGTGTGCCTGTCGAAAAACCTAAATTTCGGCTATAAGAATCAACCGCTTATAAGAATCAAAAACAGTGATAACAAACGTGATTCTTATAAGCGGAAATCACTGTATATATGTATATATGTATATATATATATATATACCGGGTCAAGTATCCCTGTTTGGGACGCCCTGACGAGAAAAGCAGTGGACGTAACGTCTTCATATTTGGAGGGTATACATATCAGGCTATGGGGAATTGATTGGTGGGAAAAAAACAAATGGTTCCAACAAAGACCGCTAGGTGCAAATAATGCGCTGCGATCGGTTGAAGGAAAAGGAAATATGACTTTACGAAGAAAGGAAAAAGATTTTCCCTTAAGGAACGTAACAATTTACTGAGCACGGATTGCTATTTCACAAAGTACTTATAATCTACATTTATACGCTAGGTTTAGAAAAGAACATCACTCAGTTGGTGATCGAACGGAAGCCATTCTCTTAAATTTTCCATCATTCATATCTAGGGAAATGGCGGTCACTTCATCAGCGGACAATTCAATAGCGGACTCACAGACCCGTTGCCCATTTTCAAGTGTTTTAACATTCCACTTGGTCATGGAGAGAGTCTTGCTGTGACGTTTGAAACCCATCGCAGGGTGGGTTTTCGATCAGGTACGACATCACTTCCATAGAGCACCCCATCCGAGGTTAAAAAACGTTGTTTTTAAAGAACGCCTCGATGACGGAACATTGATGCTACCCACTTACTAGAAAATCCGCTCCCCCCCCCCTCCTCTGGCACACACACTCTTGCTAGTGACAATCAGAAATTTAGGAGTCCTTTCTATTGCACCCTGTACATTACTACTTTTAAAAAAACGTAGAAGAAAAATTTATGACGTTTTTACGAGAGAATTCTAGTATTATATATTCCCGACCGTATTTCTTTTGTAATTTCGGAGGGAGGGTGTGTGTGAGAGAATAAAAGGCTTAAAAGAGGGGGAGTTGATCGGTACTTAAATTCTGAAACGTGATTTGCGTGTCTGACAGCTGTTCGTTCCCCATCGCATATTCAGGGAAAAATGTTTCAGAATTGATCAGAGGTTACTTGATGACTTAGTGTGTCAGCTTCCAGCACCCTTTATTATTCTCGGCGACTTCAATCGCATAGTCCTTAGTGGGAAAGCGATGATAGTAACTCCCGTGGACAACGTTTCGAAAAGATGATTTCTGATCACTATCTCTGTCTGCTAAACAACGGTGAAGCTACCCATTTCCTTGAGCCCTCCAGGACATTTCGCGCCATTTACCTCGAGATCTGCTTTTACCTTTCTGGCAGTTTAATTTGGGGAATGACTTGTGGAAGAGTGATAACTTCCCAGTTTTTCTTTAAGTTTCTGGGTTTGGGTGTGAGCATGTTCGTCGTCTTCCACGTTACATTCATGATGCTGCTGACTGGTGTTTGTATGAAGTTCATAGCTCTAGAATCTCATATCAGATAATCTTTTGTTACGCGAAGACATATAGTTTCTATTTTTGAATGCCGAAACGGCGTATAACAAAACTTGGCGGCATTGCATACTTCATGACCTACACTCCTTGAAACTTTTCGGGTCAACTAAAATTTTTTATTGCTAATTTCTTATCCCATCGTGTTTTTACTGTACACTATCTATCAAATCTTCTACTATCGGTTCTACTCTATCAAATGTTTATAATCTGGAGGAAGGAGCACCAAAGGGCAGTGTTTTAAGCGTAACTCTTTTTCTTTAAAAATAATATAATGCTTTTCCCTCATCTCTTAATGGCATCCTGTATGTAGACGACCTGCAGATTTCTTGTCAAGTTTCGGATATACGACATATTAAGCGACAACTTCGACAGATGTTAATAGAATGGTCCAGTGGAATGCCGAAAATGGGTTTCGTTTCTCTGTTGCCAAAACTTCTGTTGTCCACTTTTATAGACTTCGAATAATTCACCTAGATCCTGAGATTTGTCTTGGACAGACGGAAATTCTCGTCGTTTAAAGTGTTCGGTTCCTAGGCGTGTTGTTCGACAGAAAGCTCACTTTCCTTCCGCACATTTTGCATCTGCGGAAGAAATGGGAAGCTGCCCTAGACCTTTTAAAGGTACTTTCGAATTCGTCTTGGGGTGAATATCACATCTCTGTGTCAGAATATACAAAGCCTCTCGCCGTTCGAAACTGGATTATGGCTATGCTGCTTATCGGTCAGTACGAGCATCATCACTGCGACAGCTGTACACTAGAGTGGAACGAAAAAAACTTTTTTTTGAATTTCAATATGCTCCAGTTTTCAAAAGTTGTCTTTTAACAAAATAAAGACGGAAATTAGAAACCATCACCACAGCCCCCCACGCTTTCGCGTATCGGCAATAATATACTCCAAACCAGTCAACCGACAGTAAACCCGCCGGCCCAACAGGGCCCGCAGGGAAAAATCGGCAAAATTAAAACGCCTCTCAATCTGAATCCCGTCGATAATAACAAAAACTACTCCTATTAATGACAATCGCTAGACAGAAGAAACATTTTTTTCCTCCTCTTATTCTTTTCCTTCCACAGAAATTCTTAACACATTGTGAAAAGGAAACAATGATAAGTTAAATTCTACACTGTAATACAATAATACAATCTACTATACAAAACAATAGGGAAAAGCTTCTGTCAGCTTAACAATATAGTTCCCCATGACAATAATCATAGTACAATATAAATTTGTAATAGAATTGTAGTGCACAACACTTAGAATTTCATTGACAATTCTAACCATAATTACAACAGGTGCCAATTATCATATAATTAATTAGACCAATAGTACCAATAGTTATATTAATTTCAAAGTGTTTCAAACAATAAGTGACAGAATTGCATCACTACATCGACGCATTATAATAATTTAAACATTAGTGCCCTAGTGCAGCACCCAAATTATAATACAATAAATATAGGAATACCAGGAACGAGCCCCAGCAAAGCCCGGAGGAAACATTTAAATTATAGAGCAGTTGTTGTAGTAAATTAACCATAATTATATAAATTCAAATTTAAATTATAATTTTCTTTTATTTTATTTATTTATTTATTTTTTTTAAGGGGACAAACAATCCTTAATTACTTTTTCTCTTTTTTTTTTTTATTTTCTTTAACCATGACACCATTTATTAGCGACGAATTCCTCCCGACATCGGCTGGGCCCGAACACGGCATCTCAACCATTGACAAACTGCTAGGGGCCATACCGCTGTGCTAACCGCCACGATAACTAAAATTTGTATTTGCACTTATACACATAGTATAAACACATTGCTCAACTAATTACTATTTCTAAATAAACAACGCAAGAATTCATCAATTAAAACAATTTAATAATTCCCATTGTATTTAATTTTATTTTAGGGCCATACTTAAATTTAATTAATAGTCCCCATATCATATTAATTAGCAGCAGCACAGCTCCTAGACCAAGAATATTGATTGGATACACAAAAAGCAATTACATTTGTACTGATTGTATTTTGATATCAATTGTAGCAAATTTCAATTTGTGCACTTCACCCACTAAATCCCGGGATAAGCAGTAGTAGTTTTGGTAAGTTCTTGCTCCTATTTGTATATTTGTTATCTTAGTATATAACGTGTGAATTTGCTAAGCCTGACTAAGTATGATGTTTAAAGTTTGAATATACCCAGTGACAGTCATTAAGCCTATTACATTGACAATTTGTCAGCGAAGCCCTTTTAACATTTTATTAAGATTTACAGCAAATGGTGCAACCCCACAGTGTTAACTATAAATAAATGCTATTTATTTTCAAATAATAACGCATTTCAAGTACAAGGATTTTCCCTTCCCTTTTTTGGCTCGTCAGAGACTGCAAAACAACACGTAATAACCAATTTCCATACGGTAACTACAAATTTGACGAATTCTACATATTTTAATTTACAAAGTAATAAAAGTAATCAAGAAATTGATTGTATAAAATAATTTTGAGAATATAAACACAACTTTTACATGATACAAACATATTTAAATCGGGTAGATACCAGGCCACAGCACCAGAGGCCCCCTGTGGAAACAACCAATAGTGAAGTATAAGTCTTAAGTTGTTTAGTAGTATTTAGATTAAATTAAATAAATATAAATAGCCAATTAAATATATATATATATTTTTTTTTTTAAAGTACTAGGTGACAAGAGTGCATTAAATATTAAAAATACTAAAAACAAACCGTTTCTAGTAGATTAGTTCCACACGACATCAGCGGGGCCCGAACCCGGTACCTCACCCTTAGAATAACAGTGAAGGTCCAAAACTGCGCCAGCAACTTCGAACACAAGAAAAACTATAAGGACTTAAAACCAACATACCAGCAATTGGCACTGTTAATTAGTTAAATTTAGCTAAATATAAACGGTATCCAACAATTAAAGCGAGACAATAAATCCCAAAATTTTTTTTTTGTTTTTAGTAAGAAAAAAAAATTTTTTTTTTTTCCCAATATAATGCCAGTTTCATATTATTTTACAGCAGTTAAGTACCATAACGCACCACAAAATTAGAACTAATTTATTAATTTATTAATTTATTTTATTTATTTATTTATTTATTTATATTATTTTCCCTTGTTATTATTATTATTATATTTTTTTTCCCTTCCTTTCCTTTCCTTTTTTTTTGTACGGACATAAGTAGTAATGAGAAGTAAGTAGATATTAGATAAAAGTAATATTGAGGTATATACTATTACCATACAAGTAGAAAACACATAAGTTATTCATTAATACATAGAATTTGAATCATTAGAATTATATAGTCGAATGTAATAAATCCGACACTTGTAAGCAATTTTGCATAAGTATATATAACTATATATATATATATATATTTCTTCTTTTTTTTCCCCTTTTCTTTTTTTTTTGTAAATAGATTACAAGCACAATGCTCAGGCAAGGGAGCGTACAAACCAGCAACTAACTATCAAGACTCTGATAAGTTATACAGAGTATAGAGTATAAATAACTTTGCCTAAATAAAAGAGTTAAAACCACCAAGTAATTGTTTCATTATTGAGTTTGTACGCACAGGAACACCCAGAGGAAGAAAGAAGAAAATGGAAAGCAAAAAAAAAAAAAAAAAAAAAAAAAAAAACGAGAAATTCAATCAGGAAAAGAATAATGTTGGTCCAAAAGTACAGAGACAATTTTGCATATATATTTTTTACAATAAAAATCGTTAAAAAATCTTTTCCTATCCCAGTTTAGAGCATTATAAGGTAAGTGGGTTCTGTATTGTATTAAGTCCGGACATTCAAATAAACAATGTTCAACAGTTTGTAAAGATTGGCAAGTGCACTGATCAGATTTGTTGTGGTATTTATTTTGGTAACTGCCAAAGGCACCATGTCCTGTGATGGCTTGATTTAAATAAAAGTTTGAAATTAATCTTTCTTTCTTGACTTCACTATAAATTTCTTTCACCACTCTGCCCTTCGTGCTGGTGTCCCAATAATCCTGCCACCTTCTCATTTCTTCCCTTTTTAATAAATATTTGATTTTATTTCTTGTCCATTTTATATTTATGATTGATGTTCGTTAATTTCGTAGCCTCTTTCGCTGTTGCATCAGCTTCTTCGTTCTCCTTAATTCCAATGTGTGCTTTTACCCAGTGAAATTTGATTACTAATTTATTATCTATAATTTTCTGTTTGATATCATTTATTATATCTCCTTTATCGTTTAATGTGTTAAGTGCATATAATGCACTACGAGAATCCGTGTAAAGATCACACTTTTTGATATTTGTTCTTAATATGTAATCTATTGCCATTCTAATCGCATGTAATTCAGCTGTATAGGAGTTGGCACCTTCTATTCTTCCCATGATCTTCTTATGAATATTTTCGTTCTCGTAAACTACCACTCCAGAGCCCGTTTTCTGATCCTTTTTTGATCCGTCAGTATATATTCTAATATTTGTACTTGGTCTAAGTTGTTTATCCCACTCAAATCTGACCAATTCATTCACTTTCCTAATATTTCTAGTTCTAGTGCATGTATTATTAGTATTGTAATTATTTCCATTAATTTCAATTTCCTTTTTGTTATCATAAAGATTAAATAATTGTTTGATTGTATTAGCTTTAAGGTTTAATGGCACACACCCTGCCAGTATATTCAAAGCATCGGTAGACACCGTCCTATAACATTTAGTGATGAATAATAGATAAGGTCTCTGTATTTGCTTCAATTTACTATTCATTTTTCCATAGTCTCTATACCACACTTCTGCAGCATACAGTATGATTTTTTCAATTACTGTCTCGTAAATTTCCTTTATTATCCCAGGCCTGGCTCCCCAAGTTTTTTTTAGATATTCTATTTAACTTGTAAAATAGTCCCAGGGCTTTCTCATTGACCTTTTCTAAGTGTCCCATAAAGTTAAGTTTTGTGTCAATGAATACTCCCAAATATTTAATTTCTTTTTGATATTTAATAGTGTCGTCTCCGATTTTAATAGTTGGTTTTCTGGTGATTTGACCTCTGCTAGGAACAATGGTGTAGCAACACTTCTCAATACTGATTTTCAATTTATTTTTGGCTATCCAGTCATGACATTGGCCCAGAGCTTCCGCAGCATAATTAGTAAATTTATATACAACAGGTGAGTTGATCAATATGATTAGATCATCAGCAAATGCTTGAATCTTAGCATTTCCTTTATTGTTGAATTCGGTAAGCAAGTCATTAATGAAGACAAGCCAGAATATTGGACCCAGTGAAGAACCCTGCGGTACGCCGATATTATAATTGATTAACCCCTTTTTCGTAATTATTTTTCTGTCTGTCAGATAACTTATCAATATACCCATAAAATTTTTTTCCAGATTAAGACTTTTTAGTTTGTTGATAAGGATATTTTTTTTGACAGTATTAAAGGCGTTCTGTATATCGAGTGATATAATGCAAGTATGATTCTTGTTTTCTTTATTTTCCTTAATATCTGTTAGTATTTTGTAAAGGGCATGGGAAGTGCTGGTGCCTCTTCTGAACCCATACTGTTTATCAGATAGTTCCTTTTTAGTTTCTAATTGAATGATCAGTCTGTTAGTTAATATTTTGTCCAATATTTTACCCATTACGGGTAATAGACATATGGGCCTGTAAGAACCAGCCTTCTTTAAATCTTTGTTTGGTTTCGGAAAATAAACGACCACCGTTTTTTTCCATTTTTCTGGAAAGTATTGCTCTTTTAAACATCTGTTAAACAGATATTTTATTAAATTTTTATTACTTTTATAGACCTCTTTTATAATGCTAATTGTAAACCCGTCATAACCTGGGGCCTTATCTTTAGTGATAGTACCTATTATATAGTCAATTTCATTGATAGTAATATCATTCATCCTATCATTATAACTTTCATTCTCAGTAGTCCCTGAGCTCATATGTTCTTGTGTTTCCTCATTGCCCTCTATATTACTGTCATTGTATTCCTCCTCCTGTTCATATTTAAAATGATGTAAGGTAAGAGCTTCTTCAATGTCATCAAATTCTTCCAGGAGTTCTCCATCCTCCTTTTGAATTGCCTCTAGGGCTTTTACTTTCCTCTCCCCAATCAAGCTTTTTATTTTACCATGCGAATCTTTTATGGTTAATAAAGACGGAAATTAAATATTAGCGTAATTGGTGCATGTTTTCAGTTAGCGCAAGAAGGGCAAACTTTTGGTTTTTATTAAATTTTTGACAAATTTCGCAATTATTTTGAAATTGAATACACTTGTAGTACGAAAAAGTAGCAAAATATGTAATTTAAACATTCTTTTTAGTCAGGAGACCTGCTAAACTGATTATATAATACGTTTTACTTCATAAAAATAGTACACATAAAGGCACTTAAGGACGTGGCACTTAAAAGACACTCGGACATCACGGTGGAACGAAAAATTTTTTTTCATAATTTCAATATGCTCTAGTTTTCAAAAGTTGTCTTTTAAAATTAAAATTAAGAAAATAAAATCTTTTTGCTCTACTAAAATATTTTCAAGTGCCGCAAAGGGCTTCAAAATTGATATTTTTATGAAAAAGTGATTATATTTGTACTTTTTGTTAATTTCCTTCATAGTATATTAAAATAATGTATATTTTCTGTAAATAAAATATTCGAAATATGATATTTTGACAGAAAACTTGCATATTCTAAGTATTTCTAAATTTTAGATGCCATATCAGAACAACTGATTTTGTGGAATTTCGCGATTTTCATTATATTAATTTTACAGTAGCATATTCTTATAATACACATTGGAATGAAAGAAAAACAATTTTTAATTGACGGACTTTAGTTAAAATAAACAAATCACACTTAATTAGAAAAATATTAATGTAATGTCTATAAAGGCAAAACGTTGTTTTGAAAAAAATATTTATGCTTTTCAAAAGTCCATAGTAATCACACATGGTTTCCATTACTTATTTCACTGACACATTGAATTGTTTTATTGTTTCAAATTTTGGCATTATCTTTTGAGAATGTATTTTTGTTTTTATCAATGCATCTCTTGCAGAAGTACCACGAACGGACAAGGATGAAACGGTAACTAATTTAACAATCCTTTCTACTACTTGTGTATGACGTGGAATGTTGTTGAAGTCAATAATTTAAATGAACTGTCCCTACTTTCCCTATTTTGTTTCCTAAATGGAAAAACTAAAGGTCCAAATGAATTTGGAGGATAAATAGGTTAAGAACTAGAAAACTGCTATGAACTTCCAGTGATTGAATTTTCACCTATTGAAAATAACATTCCATTACTAGAAATTAAGGATGATTTAAGTGTGGACCCAAAATATTTGTTAGAAATGCATAATTCAATCTCTGTTGGAAAGTCCTCTTTTGATTTGTACATGAGAAAACCAGGAAAATTTTGTCATTCGTGATGGCTTACATTTACAAACCGAATACTTCGCTTGTATGTGGGAACAAAATGTCATGCAAAAATCTCTGAATACTGACTGAGTACATTTTGAAAGTTTATGCACCAATTTGGTTTAACATAAAGCTGAAACCATGTTGTATCCGTGGATCGAAGCACTTGTGGAAACTTGTAAACAATTCGCGTTACCTCAATCAGACTTTTAAATATGTAGTTGACCCTGTCATTCAAAGAAATGCATACTTTGCCGCTTCTGAAAATCTCCTCCTTTGCATGATATTAGACGATCGCAGTCAAGTAAGAGAGCTTGGATTAAGCCGGATTCTAAAAGCAAGGGCGGAAAATGAAGGAGGCATCAGAAAGAATTTAGTTCAACGTATAAACTTTGATGCCAAAGATTATATTGATATGAATTAATGGAATGATATTAAAGTAACAGAACCTCCTATGACGAGGCATTTTTCTGATGACAAACTAAAACAGTTTATAAAGGAAGCAAAGGAATCTGATCACGAGAAACAAATTATTAACTTCAACAACGTTCCATGTCACACACAAGTAGTAGAAAGGATTGTTAAATTAGTTACCGTGTCATCCTTGTCCGTTCTTTTGTACTTCTGCAAGAGATACATTGATAAAAACAAAAATACATTATCAAAAGATAATGCCAAAATTTGAAACAATAAAACAATTCAATGTGTCAGTGAAATAAGTAATGGAAACAATGTGTGATTACTATGGACTTTTGAAAAGCATGAATATTTTTTTCAAAGTAACGTTTTGCCTTTATAGACATTACATTAATATTTTTCTAAATAAGTGTGATTTGCTTATTTTAACTAAGGTCCAACAATTAAAAATTGTTTTTCTTTCATTCCAATGTGTATTATAAGAATATGCTACTGTAAAATTAATATAATGAAAATCGCGAAATTCTACAAAATCAGTTGTTCTGTTATGGCATCTAAAAATTAGAAATACTTAGAATATGCGAGTTTTCTGTCAAAATATCATATTTTGAGTATTTTATTTACAGAAAATATACATTATTTTAATATACTATACAATAAATTAGCAAAACATACAAATATAATCACTTTTTCATAAAAATATCCATTTTGATGCCCTTTGCGGCACTTGAAAATATTTTAGTAGAGCAAAAAGATTTTATATTCTTAATTTTAATTTTAAAAGACAACTTTGGAAAACTAGAGCATATTGAAATTCTGGAAAAAAAATTTCGTTCCACCGTGATGTCCGAGTGTCTTTTAAGTGCCTCGTTCTTAAGTGCCCTTGTGTGTACTATTTTTATGAAGTAAAACGTATTATATAATCAGTTTAGCAGGTCTCCTGACTAAAAAGAATGTTTAAATTACATATTTTGCTATCCTCAGTGTAAATCCTCAGTTATAAATATCCTCAGTGATTCGGAGATCAATGGTTTGGATGTTATAACTGGGCCCCTCTGGGTTGTTCGTCCCTGGAGGGCCCATACATTCTCCTATCTAAATCCATTTAAAGGTTTTCACAAATCAAACACCAGCGATGTGGTGTACCGGCAATAGTTTGAAGCCCCTCGTGCCAATTATTCCACCTATATATGTATATATGTATACCGACGGATCAAAAGCGTGCGACCATGTTGACTGCACTTATGTCAGCAACAACAATGTGGTTAGTCAGAGCTTACATCCGTCTTTTTATGTTTTTTTCTGCCGAAACGGAACCCATCTTAAACGCTTTAAAATAGATTTGCACCCGGAGAGAAAGAAAATTTATAGTGTACATCGATTCGTTAGGTTCCTTGCAGAATCTCGATTGAGATGCGCCTACCCATCCTTTTGACTACTGAGGTTTTGGGACTTTGTCTTATTTTGCTGGAATCAGAGCCATGTAGGAATACCGGGAAATGAACTGGCTGATGCTGCTGCGAAGAATACTAACATCGCATTTCTTAAATCAACCTCTTTGTGCGACAAAAGCGAATGATTCGCCATATGTGGCTGGAATATGCAGGTCGAGAACAAGCAACACTGCTGGCCATTAAAATTGCAACACCGTGCAGGAGGATGATACAAACGTCAAATTTGCACGAAAAGGAAGAAGATGCTCGGAGATGTAACGTTTAAGCGCAATTGAACGTCGCATGAGGGAGAAACGTCATCTCAAACTCTGTATGAAAGGAAAGTTACGCAGCGGGTTTCTCATTCGTTAATCGCATTTCAATGTTGGTTGTTTGTGAGAAGATCTTGTTACGCCTCTTAGAGGAAGGCAAAACGGCTACCAGCACGTGTCGGAATTCGATAGCGACAGGATCGTGGCCTACCGAGAGTGCGGTTTGTCGTTCCGCGATATTGCTACTCGCAACGGTCGGAACTCAACGACTGTCATGCGAATATGAAATCGGTGGGTTTAAGGGGTCATACTTAACACCATGCAGGATGTCAACGTCCTTCCACCACTAACGTCCGACAGTACAGACATGTTGTCAGGTCAGCCTTGCAGGATCTTGCAGCCATCATAGATTAGGAAATGGGCTTATTTGCGGCACTACAAGTATCCACACGAACAGTGCGACGACGTCTGGAGCAGCACGGACTGTCTGCATCGCGACCATTATTGCGACTTCTCTTGACACTGCAGCATAGAAACGTGCGGCGACAGTGGTGCGCCCAACGACAAAACTGGATAAAGGAGTGGCCCCAGATCGTCTTTTCAGACGAGTCCAGGTTCTGCGTGCAGCATCATGATGGACATATACGTGTCTAGATGCACCGAGGAGAACGCACGTGGCCTACTTGAATTCCATATCGTCGTATGGGCCCTGCACCTGATGTGATGGTATGAGCATTCATTGGGTACACGACTCGAACACCTTTTCCTCGCGTCGTCGGTAATCTGAACAGCCATCGTTACATTTCTCATATCTTGAGGCCGGTGGCTGAGCCCTATCTCCGAGGTCTCGGAGACATCATATTTCAACAAGATAATGCAAGACTGTGTGTTCCCCGTCGTGTCCTGACCTACCTAGACACAGACGACTGTTGCCCTAGCCTGCATGTTCTCCAGATATCTCCCCCATTGAAAACATATGGTCATGGGTAGCTGAGAGACCGCTCTCCATTGATTAAGTGGGGTATAGACATGAAAGCAGCATGGAATGACTTGCCCGTATCTGTCGTCCAAGCCCAGTCCGACTCGATGCCTAACCGGATTAGAGCTGTTTTAGCTGCCAGAGGCGGCAGCTGTGTTTACTAATTTCGAACCCTGTATACCCCCAAATTGCCTACAAATTTAATCATAATTTCTTCCTACTGTGTTTTATACGTACATTAAGTAAAATTTCGTTATTTGCCTTCCTTCCTGGTGTTGCAATTTTAATGGCCAGCAGCATGCATGTAATAAAACATACCATCGCTTCTTGGCAGACATAACCTAGTCGGAAAAACACGTCTCATTGTCACATCTACTTATCGGACGCTCCCGACGAACTCATGTCCATCTGTAACTCCGAGAGAGTGTTCCCATGCGCCTTTACTGTAAATGCCCTCTAACCATATTAGATATCTTAACTGGCTGTGTAGCTTTTAAAACCCTTTATTTTGAATTTTATAACTGTTATTCTCCAAGTCTGGATATCTTCCTGGTGCAGTACCTCCATCCTGGGGTTTTTAATTTTTTGCACACCACTGATTTTTATTCTGAAAACTAGCTGTTTGTAATCTTCTACCTCAAGGATTTTATTACTGTTCCGTTTAGTTATCTTCACCTTCTATTGATGCTTTTGGTTTTAAAAAATTTATTCTTTACAATTTTTATTGATTTTTGTAAATACTGCGTAACATTCTTTTATATGATTGCTTTCGTGTTTGGTTTTACTTGTACACCAAATGGTTGGCGCATCTTGTCCCTCGATTGACTTTGTGCCAATAAACCTAAATCAACCAACCAACCAACCAACCATTCGCAGATGGCGGACCTTGATTGGGTACTTACTCCTGCGTCACAGGAGAAAAATCTGTATATTGAATTCAGCCACACATGGGAATAGCAAATTGCAGTAAGGCCTTGGCGAAGATTAACACACAAAAAACAAATAAATTTTATAGGACTGTCGCAAACGCAACCATTCATAATTTGTGCTCAAATGGGAAATATTCACAAAACTAGCCGCTAACATCAAGATGCATTATGTTTTTAAACATTTTTACAGTGATGATAAGTTTATTAGATTTAAAAAGTGTTTTTCATTCGAGGTAAATTATTAGTTATCACATAATAAAAAGTAACAGCATATTATTAAAAAATATATTAAAATTGTGCTCACTAAATTTAAAATATATGAAATTTTGTAGCTGATTTTTTATGCCTCTCAAAAGAAAATTAATTGGTTACGAAAATTTAAACAGAAAGTTAAATAGATTACAAGAAGAAAAAAGGCAAGCTGGTGAACTAAACACGATTTTTACAAATAATTAGGAGATAAAGCCCGAAGAAATAAATATGGAATGCAGTTAGGGAAATGGTTAGTTTTTTTAACATACTTATAAAGACGAAATTGAAGACAATAGTGAGTGCGTCATTAATATTGTGGGAAAAACACTGTAACGTATTTTACCAGCGAAACAGAGTCAATTACACTCTCAATTTCTGCAACAGGTTACGTAAAATGGAAAAACAGCCAGACAACAGATTTAGGAAAATAAGAAAGGTGCACTTTATTAGGTGGTCTAGATTAAATATGTGCGATTAAGCCGCAGTTACAGAATTATAATATACAGGTTTAATGGAGATGAGTTGAGGCCACACACAGTTCGAAATAGATCACTCAAGTCGAATCGACGTCACTCACGATGGTAAATACACTGCTGGCCACCCAAATTGCAACACCAAGAAAGACAAGAGATATCACAACAAAATTTATTTTGTACATAACATGTTGACCAAGTATCAAATGATTAAATTTATAGACTTCTGTGAAGTGTGGTTCCTGCCAAAATCAGTAGCCATTGTTGGAGATCTCCGCTGCCACACGCCTCGGCATTGATTCAAAGAGACTTTGGATGAGTTCTTGGGGTACAGCAGACCAAGCAGCTTCCACACCTTGCCAAAGTTGATCTGCTGTGACAGCTGGGGATGGAATCTGGGTCAATCGTAGAGCAACCATGGACCACATGTTTTCTATCGGCGAAAGATCCGGAGAGCGAGGCGGCCAGGGAAGCAATTCAATCTGGCGATTGACGAAGAACCGTTGGACAATGCATGCCACGTGTGGTCGCGCATTATCCTGTTGAAATATGGCTGTGGGCAAGCCCTGAAGGTAAGGAAGGACAACTGGCTCCAACACCTTTTAGATGTAGCGCTGGCTGTTTAAAGTACCGGCAATGCGTACTAGAGGTGTACGAGAGTGATATCCAATACCGCCCCATACCATAATACCCGGTGCAGGACCAGTGTGGCGGTGCATAACGCAGCTGTTCAGCATCCTCTCTTCACGGTGTCTCCAGACTCGAATGCGACCATCGTGGTGTTGCAGACAGAAGCGTGACTCGTCAGTACAGACAATTTCATTCCATTCTGCCGTCCACATCCTTCTGTCATCGCACCATTGGCGGCGGAGACGTCTGTGGTTCTGCGTCAAGGGTAGACAAAGCAATGGACGTCTTGCGGACAGACCACTCTGCTGTAAACGGCGTCGAATGGTACGCGCAGACACTGGATGATGTGTTACAGACTGCATGTGCTGTTCTATGGTTCGTGATGTGACTGAGCGATCCGTCACTGCCATGCGCACAATTTGCCTGTCATCACGTGAAGTGGTGCGCTGAGGTGGATGCGATCGAACACGCCGGTCCGTCGTACCCTCCTGCATCCAACGATCACATATCCGCATTACAGTTGTCTGGTTTCGTCCAACACGACTACCGATTTCCCTGAAAGATAATCCACAATCTCGGTAGGCCACTATCCTTCCTCTGTCGAACTCGGATACTTGAATAAAAGATGATCGCTGTTTTCGACGAGGCATAATTGATCGTTTTTTGAAAAAAACACAAGAAAAACACAATTGCCGAACTTGAAATCGTCGAAATCTCGAAGCCTTAGATAGCGCTTTGAAGTGGCGCCACAGGCGCGCGTGATGTGCTTCTGCTCTGAAATTCGAATCATTTGCATATCTCACCTCCGCTAATGCATGTTGTAAATTTCATGCCATTTGCATGTTTCCTTCAGGGTGCTGCATTTACAGTGGCCAGCAGTGTAGTTCGTTCAAAAGATGAGCTGATTTTACACTCGCTAGTCGCTGACGGTCAGGTCCTCGTGGAATTTGGTCTGGACAGAAAAAGGTCTGGACAGTAGTCCTAAAAACAAGATAACTCCACTGATCTGTCGTATATGATGAGGCTTCAACACACGGAAATATCTATCCGTAATCTAGAGCTATTAGCTCTCTGGTCTCTATGCGCATGTTTTGCTACTTCGAACCGCTCTTAAATAATTCCGAGACAATTTCTCTCTTCACTCTTTCCTAGCGGGTTATTCAAGATCAACCCTCGAAGTTCACCAAAGAAGTAGCGCCGTCTGCTCTCAGCTCTATGAACTCCGAACTCAAAGATTCTCCAAAATCTTAAGCTCAGCCCTGATTCTGATCTCCGATTTAAATTTGCCACTCTCTCGGAACCCTTTTTCTATTCGTCCCTCTCTGTGTCGTGTGCAAAAATTCTGTTTAGTTATTTATCGATATATCGCTAGAATGAACTGAATCGATAGTCATCAAGGGGCATGTTTCTATTGTATTTTAACGTGGGGTCCCTAGACCTCGTGGCGACAGTCCATTGTAGTTTATCCTGGCACATGGTACTGGATCAGCTGACTGCCTTTGTGATTCCTCATCCTTTCTGTTTCTTTGAGCGGGTTTTTCAGAGCCTTGAGTGTTGGGAATTCCACAATTCCTACGAACTAAGAAAGCATTTCTTACGATTTTTACTGACCATGCATACTACAGGAGCAGATTTAACTGACATGATAAAAAAGTAACCAGAAGAATTTTGGATATCTGTTAAAAAAAAAAAATTAAAAATGAAATGACTGGGACATGACAGCGAGGACAACCTGAAGAAAGCCATTTCTGATATTCAGTCACGATTTCAGCGATATTCTATAAAAAAATCGTCCCTCTTTAACTCTTAAAAATGCTATTCTATTTCGTTGGTCAAACAGGATTGATGCTGTTACCCCATTAAGTTATCGTCTATCGCATACCGTTAAAGCTACAGTTAATGATAATCAACTAGTATGAAAAATGTTATGAATTTGAACATAACGCTAAAAATCAACTTGAAAAAATAACTACATACAAAATCGTTGCAAGTGTTGTCATTCTTGCGAAAACAAAGATTTTATCTAAATTTCTTCAGATCCAAAAACTGAATGTTACAAACTATTTCTATGGAAAAATAATTTTACACAACATTTTAAAGATTATAGATACTCGGGATTTTCAAACTCTTTTTGTTATTAACTTGTTAGTAACTTGTCTAGTTCTTAACTTGTATAATTTTACCAAATAAACAAACAAAATTCGTAAGAAGTATTAAATTGTATATGTACATTTGTTTTGAATACATATTTCCAAACTTTTTTTTATCTTACAGAATTCTACTAACCCTAAGTGAAACTGTAGCAGTAGATGAGTGCTGTTTTTCTAAAATTAAAATTTTAAAGAATTATCTACCAATAACAACCGAAGAGCAATTGAATGAATCAACAATAATTTCTATAATAAAGAAGGTTTCGAAAACAATAAATTTCAGAGATGCAATAAAGCAATTTGCCCCAATAATGTCTCGAAGAATTATTTAGTAATTATTTTTATTAATAGAAAATTATATTCAATTTTATTTATTTTTCTAAATATCAACTTTTAAAATTTATTTACCTTTTTAAGTTCTCTAATTAAAAACATTAAATTAAAAAATTGTTTTTTAATATTTTTCCCAAAATGTTCGTTATTCTATTAAATAGACTACTTCTAATAGTGACACATTTATTTTTTAGATTATCTCCACAAATTTACAAAGGTGCCTTTTTTTTAAAAACTTTCTTCAGCCGTTATAATTGATCGGCACCATGTTCAACTTTCTGTTTAAATTTTCGTAACCAGTTAATTTTCCCTTGGGAGGCATAACAATCAACTACAAATTTTCATATATTTTGAAATTAGTGAGCATAACGTTTAATCTTTTATGTAACAATAAGCAGTTGTAAGGTATACACAAGATTCAATTCACAAGAATCGAACTTTTGAGTGAATGAATTAAAGAAGCTGCTTTAGATATGCTAATTTCGACATACGCGCTTAGTATAAATACCATGCAGCGTCATTAATAAATAAAAAAAAAGGTGGTTAGGGTTGAAGAAGGTTGTTAAAGTTGATAGATAAGCGATAGGGAGCTACGAGGTATGCAGCTCCAGTACTATCCTGAGCTAGTGCTTAGGGGGCCCAAAGTTTACGTGGCAGAATTGCTGGTTTGACTTACTGTTTGTGAGTATTGAAAATATATTGTTTTTGAAAGCTGTATTTATATATTCCGTACAAGTAGTACGTATGCTTATTACTGTAAAAGTAAATTCTATATGTGCAACGAATTCAATAAACATTGTTTCATGTATAAACTGTGTTTGCATCAAATTCATTTATTCAAATTCCACTTCAAATTATATACACCCAAGTCTAGGTAGAAGGGAGCTTAAATACTCTATACAGTTACTTTTTATTATGTGATAATGAATAATTTACCTTGTATGAAGAACACTTTTTAAATTAATAAACTAATCCTCACTGTAAAACGTCACTGTAAATATATATATATATATATATATATATATATATAGTATTTATTTATTTATATATATATATATATATATATAGGTAATAATGACACCCCGTAAGTTATTAATTCTTTTTCCTTAATTTTGTATATCCCTTTCCATAACTCTTACACAAACCTAGTCGTTTACATTTAAATTTGGGCCTCTCCTGACCATGCCTGTACTTATGGCGCCTAGCTGCCGCAAGGAATATTGAACCATAGATGATCACGTGTCAAAAATAAACAAACTTTCTTTCTCTCTGGTGTGGAAGTCTAACTACGCCGTATACATACGTACATACATACATACATACACACATACATACATACATACATATATATCAGGGGTTTCCAACTGGCGGCCCGCGGTGCTTTTTTTTGCGGCCCGCGAACACTTCTAGGAAAATAATTTGTAGCATCAATTTAGATATTCTTAGTTAACGAAAAATGTTTTTGTAAAAATCTATATTGTTTTCAAATGTTGTTCATTTACAAAAAAAGATTGATTTTCTTCTTATTCCATGAAAAGTAGGGTGTCCACTCATGTTTTATTTCAAACCTCCCACTTATTTGATCCAATTCTTATTTAAATACCCACTTCTTATTTGACTTTTTTTGTGTGTGTCTGTGTAATTTAACGAAGAAAGTTGGCCAGTTATAAACAAGGTCGTTGTTCGAGGTTCATCCTCGAATTTTTAAAAATTTCACAGTACATACTATACACAACCCTCCAAATCCCCCTTTTTTTCCCTCAAGAAAAAAAGTCCTGGGTATGGTCCTGATTAAATTGCGGCCCGCCACTAGACATGTGTTTTCGATTGCGGCCCTTGGACACTTGTAAGTTGGAAACCCCTGATATACAGAGGCTGTTCACACATTTTTTAGACGATGTATATTGTATTCACAAAACTAAATTACATAAAATTCTTGTGTTTTAAATGCTCTATTTGACATCCCTTATTCTGAACTATCTTTCGACACCGCAATTTCCAGGATAATAATGCCTTTTGAAGTGTCAGAAGAGGTATTCTATCCCATTACTCCTGAACAGCTTTCCAGAGTCCTGTAACGGTTTTGGGACGACGTTTGGATAATGCAGATTTTAAAAGTCCGAAAGCACAAAAATCCATAGGTGTTACATCGGGAGATTTAGTAGGGATATCAGTGAAGGGTATTCCTTGATACCAGTTTTTTGTTCCATTTCTTTTAGAAAATTTACAGTGGATTTTGATGTGTGACTGCTAACTTTGTCCTGATGGAGTCTCACAGATTGATGGCACTGTGGGTAAAGCGATGGTCTTTCATTCAGAAAAATTGGCGATAAAATATGTTCCTGATAGTATTTGGAGTTAATCTTGACATTTTTTCCACTCTCTTTATTTTCAACTTGCCATTATAAGCAAAACCAGCAACAATCATGAATCCCTTAGAAAAACTTTCTTTCGATACTTTGAATCATGTACTTAAATTTTTTTCTCCGCTTTTATGATAATAAATGGCTCTTATTTTGTTGTAATCATTTAAATACACCCATGATTCATCTATTGTGACAATTGTTTTCCGTTTTTCTTTGGATAAGTGTTTCTCATATAGAATTCTGCAGCGTGTCCTGCGTTCAGCGATATGATTTGGAAGAAGACGATGCACATTGCGTTTTTTCACTTTCTTAAGATTTAAATCAACGTTTATCATTTTGTTTACAGTGGACACCGAGCATTTTAATGATTTTGTAACTATCCTTTAGCTAAGGGGATTTTCTTTTAACATTAAACAACGTACCTTTGCAATAGTCGAAGATGTCCGTTTTTTCTTTGATACTTGTTTGGAATTTTTGTCCCACTTGAGGTTCCAATTTGACGTATTTTTCCTTTCTTGTTGACGATATTACCTATCGACACTTTAGATATCACAAACCCACCTCTCACATCGTTTTTGGATAACGGAGTATGCATATTTCTCTTCGGAAAGAGCATATATGTAGCATTCGAATCACTGCTTTGTTAAAAACGCCATTTTGAATAAAAACAAAACTTTCAAGCCGCAGATGATAATTTTGACATTTAAAAACATAGTACAATTGCAATTATTTCTTTTGCAGCAAGCGATTTTTTATTACCGCTTACCAAAATCGTCTAAAAAATGTGCGAACAGCCTCTGTATATATATATATATATATATATAGTTTACAAATGTAAATTACTTAAAATGAAACAAAAATGAGAAAATAAATTTTAGGCGCTAAGCTGCTCACAAAAATATTTACGATATATAGATATTTAAAATTAAGATGACTAAAAGGGCAGATGCGACCATTTAATACTCCTATAACCTGAAATAAGATATATAAATAAGCAATATATAAATAAGCATATATAAATAAGCTATAAGACATATTATATAAGACATATATAAATAAGCAAAAAACGGAAATGGAGGTGGTATAGTTGATGACTGGGGGGGTTGTGACCCCCCAACCCCCGTTAAGCATGTTTTAAGCCAGGCAACACTCCCGGAGGTCGGCTATAACACCAAGACAGTAATAAACAATTATGAAGAGGAAAAATATTTTAGGTGAAATAGATAAGTTAAACCAGATTTTTTTACTAATATAGTCAACTAAAACATAATTACAAGATGAATAGCGTTTTAACTTTTTAATAAAGAAAAAAATAAAATTAAAAAAAAAGAAATGAAAAATGAAAGAAATCTTAATACTAAGATACAGAAATATAATAATACTAATTAACTAAATAATTACTCACTAACATATACACTATACACATTAAGATACAAAATACTTAGCTCCCACCAAGCAATGAGACACGAAACTCATGCACACTCACTTTTATAGACATAGTAGGGATAAATATCGCCGTATTAGGGAAATTTTTAGTGTTGGCAACTTATTTTAAAACGATTCACACAATCTTTATGGTCTAAATTAAAAAACTGGGTTAGAATTGATAAGAGGAAATTGACAGGAAAACCCTGGTCAATAGCTATAGTTATGAATTTAATTATACTGACGTCCATAGATTTTTTGTTTGAATGTAAACGTTGACAACGTATTAACTGGTTATTAACTATATTGCGTTTAATATTTAAATGTAGAGCATTATTCCAATTCATAATCCTAACAGTTTTAAAGTTGTAAAACTCGCGTTTGTCATATAGACTGTATGATATTAGATTTTGATTAACATTTAAACTCAAGTCTAAAAATACCAAATTTCCATTGTTATCTTTATCAGTCTCCACCAATTTAAGATTTTTTGGGTAAAAATTAATATCTATTGCATTTAAGTTTTCATTAAAACATATGAGTATATCATCTACATATCGGAGAAACATAAGTTCATTTAGAATCATTACTCCTCTTTCGTAAAAGTTAAGGTATATATCTGCTAAAGCAGATGAGCATCCTCCACCCATTGGTATTCCATGCATTTGTTTTTAGAAGTTTCTACCATTATATGAAACTGTTTCATTAAGTACAAGATCTAATAACGCACGATATTTATTTTCAGTTATATATGTCTTTAAGTCATATTGATCGTATAATCCATGTATAATACTATAGAGATCTTTTAGGTCGATAGAGTTGAAAAGATCCGTAAAATCGTAGCTTTTAACGTTGGTTATATCACCTTTACCTTTTATCTGTTTAACTATTTCTAAGCTATTATTTATGAAATAGCCACCCTCTTTACTTATTTTTTTATAAACTATTTTAAGTATATTTAAAAGTTTATTATTAGCAAGCGTTAAGTATATATTGCAGCCCACAGTTACAGTTCTAAATTTAACAGGTGATTTGTGAAATTTAGGGATTAAGACTAAATAGGGAAACTTAAGATTTTTAATATCATAACCTGCACGGTGATATAACGCTTTGATACGATTTTGTATAGTACAAGACATAGAATCTAATTTTTTATAAACAGTAATATCATTATAGCACTGTAATAGTTTGTCACAATGAAAGTTTTTGCATATAAATGCATAGTTAGCAGATACTTTATCAACATGTGTTATAGCAAATTGATCTTGTAAAGCAGTTATAGCCGGTTTTAAGGTATTCAAATTTACATGAAGATTTTTTGGTTTAGTTCTCAGATAAGCAATTTAAAATCACTTAAATAATGAAATTATTTTAATGTGTATAGTGTATATGTTAGTGAGTAATTATTTAGTTAATTAGTATTATTCTATTTCTGTATCTTAGTATTAAGATTTTTTCATTTTTTTTTCTTTATTAAAAAGTTAAAACGCTATTCATCTTGTAATTATGTTTTAGTTGACTATATTAGTAAAAAAATCTGGTTTAACTTATCTATTTCACCTAAAATATTTTTCCTCTTCATAATTGTTTATTCCTGTCTTGGTGTTATAGCCGACCTCCGGGAGTGTTGCCTGGCTTAAAACATGTTTAACCGGGGTTGGGGGGTCACAACCCCCCCAGTCATCAACTATACCATCTCCATTTCCGTTTTTTGCTTATTTATATATGTCTATCTTATTTCAGGTTATAGGAGTATTAAATGGTCGCATCTGCCCTTTTAGTCATCTTAATTTTAAATATCTATATCTATCTATCTATCTATCTATCTATATATATATATATATATATATATATATATATATATATATATATATATATATATATATATATATATATATATATATATATATATATATATATATATATATATATATATATATATATATATATATATATATATATATACATATATAAAAATATATATATAAATATATATATATATATATATATATATACATATATACATATAAATATATATACATATATATACATATATACATATATATAAATATATATATAAATATATATATATATATATATATATATATATATATATATATATATATATATATATATATATATATATATATATATACATATATCTTTCTGTATTAGTATATCATCCATATACGCTTCGCTTTTTCTATTTTCTCTCCCTCTATTTCAAATGTTTAACGTTTGCCGGTCACGCTAATTTGTTAATATTTATTTTTAATCACGCTATTTTTTCAATATTTATTTCACTCATACAAAAATTTCTTAGATAGATGGGGATGCTATCCTCCAAAGGGAGGTAGGAAGTCTCCCCCAGTACCTGTGTTTCACCATTTGGGTACAGAAGTTATAGAAATTTTTTTTTTCTCTTTCTCAGATCAGCCATTTATGACCTGGGATAACACAGTTGGTTAGCTTTAAGAAATAATTTAATATAATTAAATGTTCATACATGTAGTTGTATTTTTAAGAATAGGTATGAAACTTTTTTTTACCAAAACTAATCCTTACTCTCACGATTTTAAATTCCTTTTATCATATTAGCACTAACAGATGAGCTGTAGGAGACTTCTGTTTCCCTACAGCTGACGCACTAAGTCGGATAACTTCAGACTTTATCCTCTGGAATAATAAATACTACTCCGCGTCTTCCATATGACGTCACAGATCGAAACCTGTTGAGCGGAGTCATTGAGAGGAGGAGAGAAATCGATTTCTTTCAACGGGGAGAGGATTCCTCCTTTTCCCCACCCCCCTTCCCCTCTGGCAGATTAGATTTTCTAAATTCGCCTCATATCGAGTGTAATGAGAAGTTTCGTAAGGAAAAGATTCTGAATTTTTCTCCTAGATCTGTGACAAGATTACAATTTTTAAACGATTGGCGAGATCAGTATTTTGCTTCAAACATCGTTTAAAATGGACATGTTCTTACAAATTAAGCATCAATTTACTTCATTTTGGTCCTAAACGAAATATTTTAACCTATATATGTGTAAAATTTGGGATTTTTGTTACCACAAATTCCATCACTTAGCGATAATTTACAATAAAAAAGATTGCTTTATGCGCATGCTCAGTGGCATGTTCAAATCTGGCTTTGGATACTTGCTTTGCACGAGGCCGCATAAACACGTTAATTTGTTTATTCCGAGGAATCTCTGTAGCTCTCTCTCTTTATTTTCATTATGTTTGTGAGTTATAGAAATAAACCTGACGGAAATTGTTTATTTCGAGCTGTTGAGTAACCTTATATCTTTTTATTGGGTTCAATAGTCGTTTTTTAAATTCTATTTCTCTATTCTTAATATTACGATTTTCGACATTTGGCAATGATTTGTTGAGTATAATTTGTGTATTACAATCTTTATTTACAGCCGTCATGTTTTGACAGGTACCAACTTATAATAACTTTAAAACATGCTTTTATAATAAGTAAGACTGTGTAAAAATCACATACTGTACCTTGCAGATTTTCAGGGTCATTTATAATTTGATAAAAAGGCATGTTCCATTATGAAAATGCCATGATTATTTTGAGAATTTCATAAGTAATACAGCTGACACATATTAACAAAAATATCACACAGACACACACATGAAAGAGAAAATTCCATGTATATCTTAATCTCCCAAATTGTTTGAAAGCAACATTTGTTTTAATACCAGGAAAACAAACAAACATTGCTGAGCTCTTTAAATTTAGTAAGCATTCGAGTTATCTAATAAATGTAAGTGCGTGTTCTGTGAAAAGAGAGAGGTTTTTCAATGCTCTCGGAAACTGGAAATATTTGTCAAGCATTTCATTTTATAATTTCTTCAATCTTCTCAAGAATGTTTTTGCGATGAAAAAGTCATTCCTAAATAATACTAAAAATCTGAAATTTGGCAAAAAATATTCAAAAATTAAAAAGGTTGGCTGTAGTTGTAGCTACAGCCTTTTTCAACCCTAATTTCTCATTACATTCTGATGGATTCTTTTCATACTTCATTGTTATCATATATTGGCTGATGTGAGACCATTTTACTCGTATTTTTGGGGAAAACTATTTTATCATCTGAAAAAAGGGGTTGATGACCAAGTCTAACTTCACATGGAAATTTGAACTAACGGCTTACACATACTCTCAATTAATTTCTGAATCTGCGGGACTCGAGTGCGTGCGGAAGTGAACGCAGCGACAATGCGTTTTCAGCCAATTGCCGCATGCCTTCGGGTGGGTCCGATTTATTTGTGAATTACATATCGCAAGCTTAGAGCGAATCAAAGACCTCTGAGCAACCGAAATAACTTAGATATTTCAATAGCCATCACAAATAAAATGCTAGTGAAATTTCTGAAAACGGATATTTTGAAAATATCCAGTATTACGATAATACACTGTTCCTATCAGTGGTGCAGCTACATATTCAGCGCTTTGGAGCAAGTAAAATCCCACTTGTTTCTTGGAAGAGTTCTGGCGAAATATGTTTTCTATCTAACCTTTTAATTTATGTTTTAAAAACTTACTTGATTACAATTTGTTTGAAATTCAAGACATTTAGACAATAATATATTCAATTTAATAAATATAAACATAATAATAACATAAAATATAATTCTTTAAGTACGGAGTACCCACTTATATTTCCTGCATATTTTATAAACAGTATTGACAAAATGTACTTGTGCATGTCTTGTTTGCGCATAAAAAAAACACTCTAAAATGTTTGATTTCTCGCTTTTTCGTTTGCAGATGGATAAATCCCTATCTCCAGATCAAGTTGACAAGCTATTGTTTTTTTCAGTTGTTAAAGTAGTAGACAAAGAGTTAAGACGCTGTTGTGACATACTACTTCCGAAATAGGTTTTGATTAATTTTAACCCTGTTCTGTTGTCGCTGTCGTCACCGGTAAAGTTAAAGAAATCAGGCGTGTTACAATAATACCAGAGAGGTTGCTGTGGTAATTAAAAGTAGTTCAGCAATTTCGCTTATAGAAATAATTTGTTTTAATTGAATATAAAAGCCCATTTTCAATTGAAGCAGTTGAGGTCAAAAGCTAGGTAGAATATCGGAAAGATATGCTGATTGTAAAAATTCTGATCCTTCCAGAACACTTATCAGGTGACGCGGCGATATATGCAGGTGAGAAACAAATTAAAAAGCGTACATAATTGTCGAACGGATTCAAATCTCATAGAAAATCTATTAAATATTAAATCCATTACTTTATAAAACACCTCGAATTGAAACATTGGTGATTGTTTTCAATGCATTCATCTACTTGTAATTCTTCAAAGAATTTTTTCCCACTCCGCAATCTTTTTTAAGGCACTCCCAATTCTTCCCGGAGTTCTGGAATTGGGTTAGGGGTGATGAACGCATCTCAACGGATTTATCTATATCTTCACGAGTACCTTGCAGCCTTTTCGAGACTGTATTAATAGGTTTGAGTATTCTACTTTGCACAATCTTCAAAATAATTCTTGAAATTTGGTCAAAATAATTAATAAAATTTTTAGCTTCATGGTGCTCGTCATAATAGTTTCCATTCAGTTATAAATATGTCAATATTTTAATTACCCTATCAATAACTCTTTATCTTCCCGACATCAAGAGGATTTGAGGACTCGAACTTCTTTGAAAAGTTGGAGTTTTTAGAGCAAATCAGGCACCGCCGCAAGGAAAACCATAATGGCTGGGCACATTTTTAAAAGTGGTATCTTTGCAGACCCCTGTTCCACCCTTTGTTGGGACCACGTCATTATGGATTGCCACAATATTCTTTATGTCGAATGAGACAATGACACTTTTTGTGTTTCGTTCTTTGTTGTGTTTACTTGTCAAGTTCTCTGCCATTAGAAATTTAAGAAAAAATTAATGACATAAAAATAACGTGAACGTACTGCATCGAGATCCCGAACACGGAACGACCATTGCGTTCGCCAAATTCTTTAATGCTTTTGCTATGTTGGATTGATTCGTTTCCATTAATATTGCCCAACGCCTAGCAGAACTGATAAAACGTAATTTTTTTTCTAGTTGTTGATATATAGAGATATCTGACTTCTAACCTTTCTAGGATATATGTGAATCGAAGTAAGCCTCTAATAAAGTAGAAATGACACATTTTGCAATAGATAAGTAACAAAGTTTATTATTCCCTTGATACATGTAACGTGCAGTGCAAAAACAATACTGAGGAAAGACTGGTGTTATAAACACTATACAAGGAAATGAAGTTCAAGTACACACAATATATATAAAGTCAGACCAGTGATGCTGCACGGTAATACACTATTACTAACACAACAAACTCTTTATACCAGAGTGGCAAAACCTCGCTTAGGCTCAGAAGCGATCTATAGCTATGAGCCACTGAAGGCAACTCCCATGAACAGCTCCAAACAAACCAGTCTCTTCCGCAAACTGGCTACGCGATATTTATAGTAATGGTTTACGCTAAATTTAGCATTGTTTTATAGCTTCTTTGGATTTATGGAACTACAATGATCGATTATTGTTAATCGATCATTAGGTAGGCCTTACAGATAAAATGGCCTGAATCCTGTATATTGGTAACACTGTCGTTGATCGCTAAATTCAAATTATGAGAACAGCAGTGCGCAAATCTGACAACGGGGTTTCGTTGTCACATTTTTGCTTGTAACCATGAGTAGGAACCACTCATATTCGCAGCTCAAACCTAACTTGACACCACAATTTCGATAGGTCGGGGAAATTTTCAACAATTTTTAAAACTGTTGTTTCTAATACTTCTGAGGTTTGATAAATAACCTGAGTAAATTCACAGAATGCTTCCTTTATTTGCAGCTAGATTGGTTTCTATTTTTCAGATTTTTAAATTATAATATAACGGAATACAGTACTCAGCTGATCGATTTTTGATAAATCTTGCGTTGTATCTGCTATTATTGTTATGATAGCGTCCTTTTCTATTTTACTTTCAATTTGGCTATTAATTTCGTGTGTAATCAAATTAATCAAGTCATTTTGTAAATCCAGACACAAGTAAATGGTACTGTCTTTGGGTTTCTTTAATAGATTTGCTAAAATATCATCATAGCGAGAGAGTAATTTAATTATTTCTATAGAATTTCCTTCCGAAGTGCATACATTTCTAAGATCAGTAATCCTATGGACTCGGAAACGTAAATTATTTACATCAAGTTTGATGATTACATCTACTACACGTCGCAACACTTTGAGACAATAATTTACCGCATTGTAAATCTCTTGGTGACTAACAATGTCTATAGTTGAATCTCTTTTCCATCTATAGTGAACCTCGCAAAAAATTCCATGTTGGTGTGATTCTTCGTGATTTTCAATATTTCTTGTTAAATGCGCCCTGTCAGATGTTCGTCTTAAGAAAGTCAAAGCGCAGTTTGACTCATCAAATAGCCAGTATGTATTACAGTAATAATTTATTTTCTGTTGAATAACACAAACTTTACCTTCAGTGTTTAAACGTCCGTTATATTTATAGTAATGCTTCTCGTTGAACCATCTGTTTACATTGTGCCCAGCCGAATTTTAGTGAAAGACCCCATAAGTTGACAAGGTCTGTGGCAAATAATTTTACGTTTTTTGTTCAGTAGTTAGAGCTTCTGAAAATTCCCCCTTTGACAGATGAGTCTATTTCTGTATCAATGCGTTGTGGAAGAACTTCAATTTCTGCTTGAATTGGTTCAGGTATAGAAATATTCATAATATCTGTATCTATTTTGTCTAGAGAATTATTGCCTTCAGCTCGTGATTTGTTTCCATAAGAACTACAACCGGGTGGATTATTGGAATCGTTCATTTTAAAAAATGTTGAAATTTTCGCAATTTTCATCAAAACAACCTTTTAGGCTTCTTGCTTTTACATTTATCTTTTTTCTAAATTGAGCACCACTTATTTATTTTACAACTTTTACTACCTACAATACATATTTTAATATATAATATCCATTAACAGAAATTAATTAACAGAATATGTATATAAATATATATTCTGTTAATTGTTAATAATTAATTTTTTATTTATTACTTTTAGAAATATTAAAACTATTTTTATATTATATTTCGTTTTAAAATTAAATTAAATTAAGTATTATTCTTTACGTTGCAACCTCAGTTAACCTAATTATTTATAAACAAACCACTTACTTTTAAAATTATAAGTCGATGTATCCAAAAACACGGCTATAAATTGTAAAGTTTATTTAAACAGAACAATAAACCACAATCCACAGTACACTCAGTTAGTTTTAAAATTTATATAACACATTCCTTCAAGAATCCACTTCAAATTTTTGCACTACACGAACGATATATGAAGCGCCTAGTACTACGCTGTCTTTAAAAAAATCCCCGAATATTTTACTCTATTCTTCGCCGATGTTAACTTGCAATTTTGGGGTTCCCCGGATACATGTAACTTCTGTGCTGTTAAACACAACTTATAACACGTGTTGTAAGTGCCTATAATAGTGGTTTAAACATTCTGAGCAATCATTATACATTTTTATAGATTTAGTAGTGCTATATAAAGTATTAAATTTATAATGAATATTTTCTAAAATCAAAATTATGAAAAGTGCATCTATACAAATAAATGGAAAACCGTGTCTGCCGGCCGGAAAACTTTTCAACTTCTTTGCTTGCTCCCCTAATTTTGTGAGCAGCGTATATATATATATATAAAAGAAAAACGGTGTCTGTCGGGAACAATTTCGGGTAGACCGTTTCCGGTATGGCATCCGTTATGAAAATCGGCCATGTTTGAAAATGTCGAAATCGATGTATTTTTTTCATGAAAGTACATAAATATTACATATTTGGAAAGAGCTTTAAAAACTGATATATTTTTTGCGTACACTTATTCTGTTACTTTAATAGTTTTACAGATATTTCAACTCTAAATGCATACTCCACCGATACAAAACGCAACTGCCATGTTTTAAAAGTTAAAATCGATGTATTTTTTTAAAAGAAAGTACATAAATTTTACATATTTAAAAAGAGCTTTAAAAGCTGATAATTTTTTCTACGTACATCGATTCTGTTAATTCAATAGTTTTAGAGTTATTTGGAATCTAATGAGGCGTCTCCTGTGAAATCATCCCTCTTTGACGATGAGTGATTCATTCACAGCGTGATTCTCACTAAAAATGAATCACACAAAAGAAATGTTTCATCGTGTGTCTAATTTTTAATTCTTTTTCTATTTTTCATACTCTTAATTCAAACTTTTTAATCATAAATAGATCATTTGAAGATGTACTGATTTCGAGAATTTTTGGCATGTGGAGAATTTTTGACAGTTAAAAGTGGAAAAATTTTTAATTCAAGTGAACTGTGATTGGAGTGTCAAGTGTTTCGATTTGGGTATTCGATTAATTCTAAATAATAGCCGGAAATAAGATTCTTTTTGTTCTCATTTCATAGTTCTATATCCTTTCTTGAGAAGTTGTTGAATCATTAAATGTGAACATGTGACATAAGATTTTTTTTGTTCTCATTTCATAGTTCTTTATCTTCAGTTTTGTTGATACGTGGCTTTCAGTATTGATTTTAGATATATAGAATCATGTTTGAACTGTCCAAACAACAAATAATTCTAATCGTTATTTTCATTTTACCAATTTTTTTCCAAAAATGTTCATATTTCACGTATTTCTTTCTTTGCTGATTAGTTTAGTTTTTGGTTTTAGATAAATATTCTACAAATATATTTTGTAATGAAGTTCACCATTTCTTTGTTTTGCTGATTACACGCTAAAATATTTAAAAAGTACATATTCACATTTTCTCTATATAAATATTTATATTTAGGAAATGTTGGTATTTACTGAGAGGTTTATTTGCTTTTCCACAATACCATATGCTCCGGAAGCCTGTTTAATGTTTCTATTGTGCTTATCTTTTGACTAAACCAAATACAGAATATCTCGCAACATAGACATGTGCAATTCTGCCTAATACATGCACTCATATAATTTCAATGTATAAAGCATTATTATGTCACCAATATCACAAATTTCATGCAATTTGAATTTTTGTATTGCGGGAATTTAGGTAAAATTAGCCAGCCTATTTCTTTCCACATGAAAATTTATCTTTTTGTAATGTAGGTATGCTCATAACATACCAGGTGGTGATGGGTGTTAATACGAAAAACAAATTTTTTAATTTTTGTGGTTTTGTGGGGGGGGGAGACTGCAAATTAATAGTGCCTCTTATGACACTTCTCCCTCTCATTCAATCAATTCAAAGCCGTATGTCTGGTGGACGGATGACCTGAGCATAGCCGGGCGAAGTCCGGGTAGTACTAATATACACTCATGGACAAAAAAATTAGCGCACGAAGAAGGAGTCGTCAAAATGAAACGAAATTTTACATACGTAATGACTACTTTGATATAAGTAAATGATAAGAAAATCAAAGAAAAAGGATAATTTATTTCAGAGAAAAAGGCAAAAGAACGGAGGAGTTAATACTCCGTTGGACCCCCTCTAGCGCGAATGTACGATGCGATACGATCGGGCATTGAGTCATACAAGTTCTGTATGATGTCTTGAGACATTTCGTTCCATATTTGCTGTAACCTTGCCTCTAGTTCGTTCAAACTCGTGGGATGCCCAACTCGTCGTCACAAATGATCCCAGATACGCTCGATTGGAGACAAATCTGGGGATCGGGCAGGCCAAGGAAGGGTAGTAACAGTGCGGAGACAGTCTTGTGACACCCTTGCCGTATGAGGCCGAGCATTGTCTTGTTGAAAATGGCTCCTGGGAGCCGTTGCATGAGTGGCAACACATGTGGTTGCAGGATTTCATGAACATACCGCTGGGCTGTCATGGTGCCACGGAACAATACTAGGGGTGACCGTGTATTGTAGGGAATGGCACCCCATACCATCACACCAGCTGTGGGAGCGATGTGTCGCTGTACAGCAAAGGCAGGATTGAAGCGTTCACCACGGGCTCTCCACACACGAACACGATTGTCATCACTGCCGAGATTGAATCTGGATTCGTCGCTAAAGACGACCTGGTTCCATTCCGCTGCAGTCCAGTTTCCTCGTGCGCGGCAACACTCCAAACGAAGGCATCGATGGGTGGGCGTCAAGGGCAACACACGTAATGGGCGCCGCGATACCAACTGTCCTTCAGCCTGGCGCCTTCGTATGGTTCGAGAAGACACAGAGGCCCCTAGTGAAGGTGCTACCTGTGCCTGGATGGCGGCCGATGAAGCAGTTGGCTGTACGCGTGCATTTCTTACGATGTGGCGGTCTTCTCGACGACTGGTCTGTCGAGGACGTTCTGAGCCTGGTCTTCGTGTACATGACATCTCTCGGGTTCAATGGCCCCAACACCTATTCCCAATACAATCAGAGCGGCCTAATTGACGAGCTACTCGCCTAGCTGACCACCCAGCTTCCATCATCCCGACGATTCTCCCCCTCTCAAACTACGACAACTGCTTATATTGTCTTCGAACACGGCGTAATGGAATGTCTATCTCAGCTCTTCCTTTGTAAATGATTCAGCACACTCAAACATGCTTTGGTTACCTGATTTATACTCCACAGAGTACGATGTTCAACGCCCTCTACCGGCTATACGTAATGCACAATCGCACTGCATTTCTAATCATTTGCATATCTCCCCGACATGTACCTTCATTGCAAGTTTCGTTACAATCCCGCAATTATTTCTTGGTGCTCTAATTTTTTTGTCCATGAGTGTATTTAGGTGCTTGCAGTTTTATTTATCAAAAAAATATTTAATTTATTTCTAGTATATTTTTTAGAATATTTGACAAATCGAAATTTATTTTATACAAAAGTTTTCACAAATTTCTTCCTTTCTAATTTTGCGCCCCCATTATTCGTGCGTCCGGATTCATCCCCGGTAGCTACGCCTGTGCTTGCTATGGAATACAAAAGAAGACATTGCTGATCAAATGAGTCACTTTGAAAGCCCTGAAGCTTTTAACGGGGAAATGTAGAAATAGCCTCGTTGAAATTTTCGTAATCAGATTGCGATTTCACGGTCGAGCGATTATGAACCAGTTTCTATTGTGACAAAAATAGCATCTCAGGGGTATCGACATTAATGTGGAGAAACGGTTGACAACCAAATATATTTTAAAAGAATTTTTAATCTAATTTTTCTCAATGTGAGGTATGTTTAGGAACGGAGGAGCGCAGAGCTGTTGTTTGGATCCCTTTCTAAGAAGTGAAGACGCTTAGTTGAATTATAAGCTTACCCATTATAACTGAAAATATTACTTTTAAAGACATTTTCGCTCTGAGGGGTTATGCGTCATCTACGAGGGTATAGATGTTCGACCCTATGTGAGCCAAGGAGTTTGAGAGTAGAAGGATTCTTCTTGGAGGCTAGCAAGTTTGTTCAGTGCTGGCCGAATATTTAGGGTTTTCATCGAACATTCAATAAAATATTGCTCTTTTGAACAGTTTTATTCAATTAGTTACGCGGTCATCGTATGAAATCTGTTCGGATAAATATTTCAACCACCTTTTGTCGAAAGAAATACTATTCGGTGTAGATGAACTGTCGCTTTTTGATTTCGACTTCCTAATGTGAACAGGCGATTCCCAGACGCACGAAGCTTGCATGTTTATCATTATTGTTCATCCACACAGAAATAAAAAGTTGGTCATGAATCCACTTCTCCAAGTTCAAATCCAATGCATAGGGGAACTCGCTTTGGCGAGTTTTACAACCCATGTAAAAAAGTTGGTTCGAGAACCCAGATCCCCAAATGGGTTCATTTACACGGCAATGCTGGCTTACCAACTCACTAAATGGGTTGTACGGCTCACTTTAAAGTGTATTGAAAAACACACAAACAGGAGAATGCGAACTCTTCTTTCGAATTCAATATCTCACTTTATTTTGGGTTATAAAACCCTCGATTAATGAGTTCTTTTAAGTAAATTATTTTTCACTACAGTACTCGAAAGTTGCCCTCCACATCCGTTACATTAACCGATTTTACGCTAGTAATTCATTATTTATTGTTTTGTATATATATATTTTTTTTACCTATGGCTTTATTTGGAAAATTAATCCATATTTACAGGCAACACAAACAGCAAAGAACTAAGCATTGAACAGATGCATAAAGCACAACAGTAAACAAAGTCAGATAAAAGGTGTTAAAAGTTCATAGAAAGTTCATCATATCTCTAGCGTCCCAGTATAATTTGGTAAAGTTCTCACTTTTCTGGGCTTCCGTATCAAGTCCTGGGCATGTAAGTAAATGATCTGCATTCATATTGCCAGCCCTGCAGACCTGGCATTCACTTTTTGTTTTGTATATTAATTATCCAATTCCTCATACCCTTTCCCGTGAAAAAAAAAAAGAAAAAAAAACTGCGCTATACATCCATATTGGAATATAACTATTGGTATTTAAAGTCTCATAAAACGAAAGCCAAATATTTGTTATAAAATCTTACAAACTTATATTGTAAGTGATGAAAGGCAGTCTAAAATTTGTAAGGATATCAGATGTTTAAAATGTTAATCAAGCATCCATTATTTTTGGTAAATTGTACTGAACAGTATTCCTCTCACTTTCCTTCACAGGAGTAACAAAAAAGGGAAAGTTTCCAAATAACAACAAAACAACAACTTACAACTGAATTTTATGCTCAGATTTAGTGGTGGTGCTTCTATTTACCAGTAAAATGAAATTTACAGAGAGCTTACGATATTTTTTTCTAATGCGGCAGACGATATCTTGGGCAATATCCTTACTGCCAACGCCGGGATTCGGTCCGAACACCCTCAGCACCGAAAACTAGCGCGCTGTACCACAGGGCCGCCACAAGCTCAAACTTATGAATATTATGCACCTTAAAATTTAGTAGGTCAAAAAGTTATTTTCACAACTTTTAGTTTGATTAACCTGAGTTACAAATATTTTATGAAGAAAGTTTCAAATCTTAGCTTTTACATATGAAAGATATTAACAACAGATTTTTTTTTTAATGAGACAAAAAAATTAATTACATTGATTTCAGTAGTAACTATTTCTAATTAGTAGATACTACGATCCCACACAACTAGTTCAGAAACAATTACAATATTTACAATATCTCAAATTGCAACAACGAAGATTTTCAGGAAATATAGATAATCCTTTTTGAGTCACAAGTTTTTCACAAGTATAAACTAGTTCTATTTGACCAAATCATACATTTATACTTACATGGTTTGTAAACTTCATAATGTGTTAATATACTTACCTAGTTGCTGTAAACAAAACAGCTCCAGGATCATGATCTGAAAATTTCATAATATACCAATATATATTTACTATAAATATACCTTTCTAGATAGGAATGAAATAACTCATGTAAAATGCATTCACCCTTCCTGTTAAATCTGATGGTTTCAAATGCACACTGTAATGAGAAAGAATATAACCTCACATTTAAATTTTAAAAAAATCCCAAAAAACAAAGTTACAGATACAGAGAAACTTCATTTACATATATATACATATTCTTGCGGTTAAAAACTAGGCACAACTTTATCAAAGTCTATAATTTTGTTGTTAAAATCTACGAAACAGTTTAGATAGTCAAGTGTAGCTTTCTTTCGGTTGCAATAAATGGAGGATTACTCAACTGAAATACACTCATGTTCAAAATTAAAAGAATTTTCAGATTTGGTCGATTTTCTCCAGAACTACTGGACAGATTTTAATGAAATTTGGTATATACATAGGTTGATATAATGCCCCCCCCCCAAAAAAAAAAATCAACAGTTATAATACACACGCATGATCGTGCGTAAGATTCATCAGCGTCGAAAGGTATAAAACAGAGCTTACAATATCGAACAAAAAATGGATTAATAGGGGGTATGGTCCCCTCTTAGAGTTATACAGATCTCACAAAATGAATTCATACTGGAAATCAGGCAGAAAATGAGCCTCTGTGGCAGTCGATCCCACTCCTCTAGCAGTGCTGTTTTCAGGCTCTGGATGATTCTGGGAGGGGAAGAGAGAATTGCAATTGCCCTCCCCAGAGCGTCCCACACATTCTCTATAGGTAAGTCTCCCAGACCTTACAATTCTCTATAACAAGGTCTGGGAATCTTGCTGGCCAATACATCCGGCGAATATCCTCACTTTCCAGAAATTCATCGGCCAGATGAGCTCTATGTGGGAGCGAGTTGTCGTCCATTAAAATGAAATGAGGGCCAACTGCACCCTTGAAAACGCAAAGATAAGGCTCCAAGATCTCATCCCCAAACCTCACACCAGTCACAGAGCCTCTTAAAAAAACACGGGGGGGGATGTGCGCCCCTCCAACATGATGCCTGACGAGAATATCAAACCTCCGCTGCCATAGTGGTCTCTTTCTAGGAGGTTGGAGGGCGGGTAACGAGTCCCTAGTTCTCTCCAGAGTGGAGGTACGTCGAGGCCAGTGCGTCAAGGGCTAGCTTCATATATTGGCTTCAATAATATGAAGTAAAATTTCTCTTCTGGAGTTAGGGGTATTTATGTTTATAGCTGTTCAAAATAAATGAATGGAAAGGACTCCAATCTAAATATTCATTGGAACAGTTACACGCACGAACCACATTACAAGTGTAAGATCCCCGAGAGAGGGGATTCCAAATATCCTGACAGAGATTTAATGGCGGACTAACACGTGTTACTCCGTCGGCAGTTCGTAGCACATTCCCGAACTTGGATGCTTTCCGCTAGGGATGCTATAGACATTGAGAGCAGGAAAGCTTTACTGTCTGTTATACTCCCCCTCTGGTTCCAATTTGACATCTTTTTAAGGGACCAGCAGTTTTTGGCCGCCTGCTCCGTCTGAGGGTTGTCGGCGGTTTAGGGTTAAGACCAAGGGCCTTAGGTCTGCCTCTCTAGCGTAATCGGTGCGGGCATATGGTACTATCATATTGATTCACGAGGCTTGACCATGTGGGCTGCTTCATATGATGTTGGGGACCTTTGGATGATGATGATGATGTACGGTCCGTTTCTTTTTGGCATGAACTTGGCTGTTTTCGCTTTAGAGGCATTGCTTCTGGAATGTAACGTAACCCAAACTTTATCACCAGGGTGATAAAGCGGTGATTTACGGCGGTTTTGGTCCGCGTTGGTCTTTCTACGTTCCTGTTTGGTTTCGATTATGTGTCATTGGAGATGTTAGCCAGTCTCTTAAGAAAGGATGTGGTTTCCGGCACGAAATTATCACTGTCGACGATGACACGGAAATCATTTGTTACATCATCAATTGTCCTTATCTTACGAACAAATTGAAGAAATGCAACTGTTTTACCAGTAGTATGCAACTGTTTTAAAGTATCACACTTAGCACTGTTCATTTATAAACGAATCATTGGTAATTATTCAGCCCAGGAAGAGGGAGGGGGGTTCATTGAAAACGGCTGCTAATAGCTCTCTCACCGTGAAGGATGCTTGATGGAAAGTTTGCGATTTCTCAAATTTCCTTACATTTGGATCTACTTTTAGTCTAGATCGTGATGACACATGTGGCTATTTTAATGGTGGGAAATAATCAGATCCCTTTTGAAGTAAAACAAAGGGATATGAATTAAGAAAATACAGGCACGACAGTAGTAGACAGGCCACTATAGGTACGGAAGTGACGTCATCAAAGTGGGCGGGGCCAAGTGACGTCACCGGAAGTGACGTCAGGCGGAGTTGAGTTGAGTAGTTGGGTTCCTTCTGCTGAAAAAAATTATTTCGTTACTTTTTCAGGGGGGTAGTAAAAAGATTATCTTTTACGGAATGGCAACACATATTAGTTTCGGAATGGGACTTAGAAATTTTTGGAAGATTGGTTCATAGTCGTCCACGTGCTTTGAAGTCTGAGTAGGGTTGAGTAGTTGGGCTCCTTCTAGTGAAAAAATTATTTCGTTACTTTTTCAGGGGGGTAGTAAAAAGATTATCTTTTACGGAATGGCAACACATATTAGTTTCGGAATGGGACTTAGAAATTTTTGGAAGATTGGTTCATAGTCGTCCACGTGCTGGGAAGTCAGAGTAGGGTTGAGTAGTTGGGCTCCTGCTTCCAAAATGAAATAAAATAGTAGTATTACGTAAGGGTCAGTGTTGAGTTGTGTTTAGGGGAATAGTAGTATGCACCCCCATGTAAGCGGCAGATGGGCGTGTCCGAGGGGCGTGGCTGAGTGACATTGATGGATGGGTCACGTGACGGATGACGTCGGGAGTCACGTGATCGATGACGTCACTACCCTGGACTTAGAATTTTTCGGGAAGAATTTCCACGTGTGTTAGAGTTGAGGAGTCAGCCTCCTGCTTTGAATATTGAAAGAAATGTCCCAGGGGGTTTCTGAAAAAAAAGTTTTGTTATCTTGGAGTGGCAACACCTTTTTACACGTGGTTTTGGACTTTTGTTACCATGGAGTGGCAACAACACAAGAAAAAGAAAAAAGTTTTATGAATTTGGCAACGGAGACCTCTGTCGTTTTGTGCAAGTTAGTAGTACTTGAATTTTCTAGTCTGCATCAAGCAACTTTTTTCTTTACGGTTGCTCGCGCTATTTTTTATTTTTAGATTTTTTCGTACGTTCCTTTTTTATTTTGGAAATATTTTTCCTGTATTCCTTCATACGTAATTATTTGAAGCCGAGTGATACGAAAACCAATTGGATATTACAGAATGGACGGATATATATTTCCTGTATATAAATGTGTGGATTAGATAATATTTATTTGGTTTTATTTACCATTATTTCTGAGTGTATTTAAAAAGCGTCTATAAATTTATTGATTTTTTTAATTTATAAATATTAAAGCGATATATTAAAACTAAGAAACAAATATAGAAATATTTATTTAGTGAAAATATGGTACGGGGTAAAATATAGTGATAGTATTTCAGAGGAAGTTGTGATGGAAGGGAGATATATGTTTACAAAGATTATGAACTAGATAATATCAGAGGATGTGTTACAAAGTCCAAGGAAAAGGAAGTTTTGTAGGATCACAGATGACAAATTTTAGATTTTAGGAGTAAACACGTGAAATTGTATACTGTGTCCGATATAAAGTTTAAAAGTAAACGCTTGTTATTTCCCGAAAACAAGGGGGGGGGGGGGTAGATGCATTAGTATGATAAACATTAAGCTCGGATGATTGCATCATGTTTTGATAATGTTTTGAAGTAAAAGAAAATTAATAGTACTATATATGAGAAATTATAGATATGTTGTACACATGAAATAAATATTATTAATTTTACTTATTATTATGAATATGAAGTGTAAAAAAATATGTTTATACCAGTTAATGGATTAAAATTAAACAGAATTTTTAGACATTTACATGAGAGTGTGTGCTGACGAAATATTGATACTATTAGACATTATGTTTGGTAAGTATAGTTTATAGAATTAGTTGGTTGTTGCATCATTACACAGAATTTACATCGGTAAACATGTTAGATGTAAACAGACGTTTTATTACTTTGTTACCGGGGGAAATTTGAGTACGAGTTTTCAGAAAATTGGTATTATTGCAGTATGGTAACATCAATGCTTATTTTTAAAACAAACTCTTGCTTGATAAACGATTAACTTCCTATCAAGCATGTATAAGTAAAGCAATATAACACTATTTGTACGAGTTTACACAGCTGGTATTATACAAATTGTTAGCTTGGACAAGATCTAGTGCTGAGAACGAACTACATACGTTTGTGTTATAATTTTTAATTACCTGAATTTAAGAAAATGAAAGGATATTTTAGTATAGACAATTTAACAATTTTTTTTCAGTATTGTAGATAAAATTTTTGTGTGTGTGTGGTGTTTTTCTTGGACAATACACGGATACATATACCGAGATAAGAAACCAAAGATGATTATGCACGTCCGCCAAAAAAATAGCGTTACCATAACACCTTATATGTGGAACTCTTTAATACATAACCTTGATAATCTTAAAGTTAATAAGTCCAGGCATTTTATTGATAATATTTTAATTATTTCTGGCCAGCAAAGGAATAGTCTTAAATTATTTACACTTAAGAAAATGTTAGAACGTAAAAATATCAAATATGGCAGAATTAGGATGATTTTGTTACGATTATACACAATTAGATGTAAAAAGTTAAAGGAATGTGCTATGACTGTAAGTGAAAAAGTTTTGGATTGTCTGTTTCCACAGAAACGTACATATAAACTTACATATTAAACTTAAGGGTACCCTTTGTAAAGAATAAGAAAACATATACAAAAATAAAACATATTGTAAGATTGTTTTTCCCACTACCGCGTCAGATATATAACATTGCACTTCGAAATAATTTGAAAATAGTAACTTTGAAGAACTTTTAGATATAAAATTATTTACCACAGATGTTAAATTTAAAATATCTTTAATTTTCTTAATAATATAACTTTGCAATATAATATAATTTAGATATATATTTTAAAGCATTGAAACATTTAGTATATATAAAATAACTACCATTTAAACTTACCTTGATTATGGGGTATATTTTTGCAACTTATTTTTGCTGGGATTCAAACCTGAAAATGTAACGTTAGCTGACTAGTTTGACTTTTGACTAGTAACAATCAGCTAGCATTACATGTCAGTAGATTGTATTATAAGGTATAAAAGAGAGAATATTGTGAAGAATTTACTAGAATTAATTTACAAAAATAATTATAAAAAACCTATGATTCAGACTTTGAAATAATATTATGTGAAAGGTAACGGGGTATATTTTACAACGGGGTATATTTTTAAATATTTTAGGTCAAATTCTTACTTAAAATGTATTATTAACTTACTTGTTTTTGTCACTACCATCAGATATACAACATTGCACTTTGAAATAATTTGAAAATACAGAGGCTGTTCACACATTTTTTAGACGATGTATATTGTATTCACAAAACTAAATTACATAAAATTCTTGTGTTTTAAATGTTCTATTTGACATCCCTTATTCTGAACTATCTTTCGACACCGCAATTTCCAGGATAATAAGGCCTTTTGAAGTGCCAGAAGAGGTATTCTATCCCATTCCTAATGAACAGCTTTCCAGATTCCTGTAAGTGTTTTGGGACGACGTTTGGATAATGCAGATTTTAAAAGTCCGAAAGCACAAAAATCCATAGGTGATACATAGGGAGATTTAGTAGGGCTATCAGTGAAGGATATGGCTTTGATAACAGTTTTTTTTCCCATTTATTTTAGGAAATTTACAATGGATTTTGATGTATGACTGCTAGCTTTGTTCTGATTGAGTCTCACAGATTGATGGCACTGTGGGTAAAGCGATGGCATTTCATTCAGAAAAATTGGCGATAAAATATGTTCCTGATAGTATTTGGAGTTAATCTTGACTTTTTTTTTCCCACTCTCTTTATTTTTAACTTGCCATTATAAGAAAAACCAGCAACAATCATGAATCCCTTAGAAAAAACTTTCTTTCGATTCTTTGAACCATGTACTTAAATTTTTTTCTCCCCTTTTGTGATAATAAATGGCTCTTTTTTTGTTGCAATCATTTAAATACACCCATGATTCATCTTTTGTGACAATTGTTTTCCATTTTTCTTTGGATAAGTGTTTCTCATATAGAATTCTGCAGCGTGTCCTGCGTTCAGCGATATGATTTAGAAGAAGCCGATGCACATTGCGTTTTTTCGCTTTCTTAAGATTTAAATCAACGTTTATCATTTTTTTTACAGTGGACACCGAGTATTTTAATGATTTTGCAACTGTCCTTTGACTAGGGGAATTTTCTTTTAACATTAAACAACGTACCTTTGCAATAGTCGAAGATGTCCGTTTTTTCCTTGGATACTTGTTTGGAATTTTTGTCCCACTTGAGGCTCCAATTTGACGTTTTTTTCCTTTCTTGTTGACGATATTACCTATCGACGCTTTAGATATCACAAAACCATGACTCTCACATCGTTTTTGGATAACGGAGTATGCATATTTCTCTTCGGAAAGAGCATAAATGTAGTCTTCGAACCACTGCTTTGTTAAAAACGCCATTTTGAATAAAAACAAAACTTTCAAGCCGCAGACGATAATTTTGACTTTTAAAAAACATAGTACAATTGCAATTATTTCTTTTGCAGCAAACGATTTTTTATTACCGCTTACCAAAATCGTCTAAAAAATGTGCGAACAACCTCTGTAGTAACTTGGAAGAACTTTAAGATATAAAATTATTTACCCCAGATGTTAAATTAGTTATATCTTTAAAACCATTTAAGGTTTATGTATAGAAAATAATTAGCATTTAAACTTACCATGAAAACTTTCAATTATACACTTAGTACCTATGATTTTTAGAAAAAAAGGATTTAAATAAATAATCTTTTACATAGCACGCTAAACATAAAGTATTAAGGCACATTATTATACTTTTTTGCAATTTATTACCAGACAAGAATTTCCCAACAACACTATTTTACCTTTTAATATCTTAAATAAATAAAGATATAAAAATTAAAATATGTTTCAATCTTGACAATTCTTCAAATTTAATATACATACTGCAGCAATCCATACCATTAAATCTGCAAGAGAAGATGTTAAATTTGCACCGCGATGTTAATAGAGAAGATTTTACTATACTTTTATAATCTAAACAGATAACAAACCGCTATAGTTAACATTTTTAACAGTTAACGGTTTAAAATATATAATTAATTAAAATATATATCCAATTATTTAAAAGTAGGCTATGCTAATACAATTTTTTATAATGGACTTCTTTAATTATTGCTTACAAAACTGCAAATACTAAGTTAATAAGATATATATATATATATATATATATATATATATATATAATGAATTGTATTATGTTGAAATTCTAGTTTTAACATGAAAAAACATTATATAACATAAATATTGAAATTAAGTGTTTAAATATATTATGAAGACACTTACCTGTTGTTGCTAAGTTTGACATTAATTGCTAAAATAATTATAAACAGCTATTAATAATACTTTTAAATATTCTTTAAATGTTAACTTGGAATAACTTTTAGATCTGCAATTATTTCCGACGGGTGTTAAACTTAAAAATCTATGCAACAATTTTAATCATCTTTGCATAGTTTTAAAAAGAAAAGCATACATTTATCCGAAAATTTTAGTTTTATTAACAAAACCTGGAAACTTTGAAGTAAACACATGTTTAATACGTTGAAAAATCTAAGACCTATTAATGATACTTTGAAATATTCTGTAAATAGTAACTCGGAATAACTTTTACACCTGCAATTATTTCCGGCGGCTGTTAAACTAAAAATGTTTATGCATTAATCTAATTATGTTTGAATAGCTTTATAAAGAAAAGAATTCATTTTAGCCAAAAATTTTAGTTTTCTTAACAAAAACTGGAAACTTTGAATTTAAAACATGTTAAAATCTTTTTGTTAAAAATTAATTTTATATCAGTCTCAGCATTTTCTTATAAAATTAGGTTTTTTAAGTTATAGTATCATTATCAAATTGATAAATATTGAAAATTATGTTGAATATCACATATTAACAGTCTACAATCTTTTCATTTGCTTAAGTTTCATGTGTTGTTATATGAACGGTTGTCACTATGTAAATCTATTGTAAATTATACTTTTTCAATGTATTGAACATGCGTTAAATTCAAAGTAAATAGTAACTTGGAATAACTTTTACACCTGCAATTATTTCCGGTGGCTGTTAAGCTAAAAATGTTTATGCATTAATCTAATTGTGTTTGAATAGCTTTATAAAGAAAAGCATTCATTTTAGCCAAAAATTTCAGTTTTCTTAACAAAAACTGGAAACTTTGAATTTAACGCATGTTCAATAAGTAAAGTTATTCCAAGGTGTAAAAGTTATTCCAAGTTACTATTTACAGAATATTTCAAAGTATCATTAATAGGTCTTAGATTTTTCAACGTATTAAACATGTGTTTACTTCAAAGTTTCCAGGTTTTGTTAATAAAACTAAAATTTTCGGATAAATGTATGCTTTTCTTTTTAAAACTATGCAAAGATGATTAAAATTGTTGCATAGATTTTTAAGTTTAACACCCGTCGGAAATAATTGCAGATCTAAAAGTTATTCCAAGTTAACATTTAAAGAATATTTAAAAGTATTATTAATAGCTGTTTATAATTATTTTAGCAATTAATGTCAAACTTAGCAACAACAGGTAAGTGTCTTCATAATATATTTTAAACACTTAATTTCAATATTTATGTTATATAATGTTTTTTCATGTTAAAACTAGAATTTCAACATAATACAATTCATTATATATATATATATATATATATATATATATATATCTTATTAACTTAGTATTTGCAGTTTTGTAAGCAATAATTAAAGAAGTCCATTATAAAAAATTGTATTAGCATAGCCTACTTTTAAATAATTGGATATATATTTTAATTAATTATATATTTTAAACCGTTAACTGTTAAAAATGTTAACTATAGCGGTTTGTTATCTGTTTAGATTATAAAAGTATAGTAAAATCTTCTCTATTAACATCGCGGTGCAAATTTAACATCTTCTCTTGCAGATTTAATGGTATGGATTGCTGCAGTATGTATATTAAATTTGAAGAATTGTCAAGATTGAAACATATTTTAATTTTTATATCTTTATTTATTTAAGATATTAAAAGGTAAAATAGTGTTGTTGGGAAATTCTTGTCTGGTAATAAATTGCAAAAAAGTATAATAATGTGCCTTAATACTTTATGTTTAGCGTGCTATGTAAAAGATTATTTATTTAAATCCTTTTTTTCTAAAAATCATAGGTACTAAGTGTATAATTGAAAGTTTTCATGGTAAGTTTAAATGCTAATTATTTTCTATACATAAACCTTAAATGGTTTTAAAGATATAACTAATTTAACATCTGGGGTAAATAATTTTATATCTTAAAGTTCTTCCAAGTTACTACAGAGGTTGTTCGCACATTTTTTAGACGATTTTGGTAAGCGGTAATAAAAAATCGTTTGCTGCAAAAGAAATAATTGCAATTGTACTATGTTTTTTAAAAGTCAAAATTATCGTCTGCGGCTTGAAAGTTTTGTTTTTATTCAAAATGGCGTTTTTAACAAAGCAGTGGTTCGAAGACTACATTTATGCTCTTTCCGAAGAGAAATATGCATACTCCGTTATCCAAAAACGATGTGAGAGTCATGGTTTTGTGATATCTAAAGCGTCGATAGGTAATATCGTCAACAAGAAAGGAAAAAAACGTCAAATTGGAGCCTCAAGTGGGACAAAAATTCCAAACAAGTATCCAAGGAAAAAACGGACATCTTCGACTATTGCAAAGGTACGTTGTTTAATGTTAAAAGAAAATTCCCCTAGTCAAAGGACAGTTGCAAAATCATTAAAATACTCGGTGTCCACTGTAAAAAAAAATGATAAACGTTGATTTAAATCTTAAGAAAGCGAAAAAACGCAATGTGCATCGGCTTCTTCTAAATCATATCGCTGAACGCAGGACACGCTGCAGAATTCTATATGAGAAACACTTATCCAAAGAAAAATGGAAAACAATTGTCACAAAAGATGAATCATGGGTGTATTTAAATGATTGCAACAAAAAAAGAGCCATTTATTATCACAAAAGGGGAGAAAAAAATTTAAGTACATGGTTCAAAGAATCGAAAGAAAGTTTTTTCTAAGGGATTCATGATTGTTGCTGGTTTTTCTTATAATGGCAAGTTAAAAATAAATAGATTGGGAAAAAAAAAGTCAAGATTAACTCCAAATACTATCAGGAACATATTTTATCGCCAATTTTTCTGAATGAAATGCCATCGCTTTACCCACAGTGCCATCAATCTGTGAGACTCCATCAGAACAAAGCTAGCAGTCATACATCAAAATCCATTGTAAATTTCCTAAAATAAATGGGAAAAAAAACTGTTATCAAAGCCATATCCTTCACTGATAGCCTTTCTAAATCTCCCTATGTATCACCTATGGATTTTTGTGCTTTCGGACTTTTAAAATCTGCATTATCCAAACGTCGTCCCAAAACACTTACAGGAATCTGGAAAGCTGTTCATTAGGAATGGGATAGAATACCTCTTCTGGCACTTCAAAAGGCCTTATTATCCTGGAAATTGCGGTGTCGAAAGATAGTTCAGAATAAGGGATGTCAAATAGAACATTTAAAACACAAGAATTTTATGTAATTTAGTTTTGTGAATACAATATACATCGTCTAAAAAATGTGTGAACAGCCTCTGTATTTTCAAATTATTTCAAAGTGCAATGTTGTATATCTGATGGTAGTGACAAAAACAAGTAAGTTAATAATACATTTTAAGTAAGAATTTGACCTAAAATATTTAAAAATATACCCCGTTGTAAAATATACCCCGTTACCTTTCACATAATATTATTTCAAAGTCTGAATCATAGGTTTTTTATAATTATTTTTGTAAATTAATTCTAGTAAATTCTTCACAATATTCTCTCTTTTATACCTTATAATACAATCTACTGACATGTAATGCTAGCTGATTGTTACTAGTCAAAAGTCAAACTAGTCAGCTAACGTTACATTTTCAGGTTTGAATCCCAGCAAAAATAAGTTGCAAAAATATACCCCATAATCAAGGTAAGTTTAAATGGTAGTTATTTTATATATACTAAATGTTTCAATGCTTTAAAATATATATCTAAATTATATTATATTGCAAAGTTATATTATTAAGAAAATTAAAGATATTTTAAATTTAACATCTGTGGTAAATAATTTTATATCTAAAAGTTCTTCAAAGTTACTATTTTCAAATTATTTCGAAGTGCAATGTTATATATCTGACGCGGTAGTGGGAAAAACAATCTTACAATATGTTTTATTTTTGTATATGTTTTCTTATTCTTTACAAAGGGTACCCTTAAGTTTAATATGTAAGTTTATATGTACGTTTCTGTGGAAACAGACAATCCAAAACTTTTTCACTTACAGTCATAGCACATTCCTTTAACTTTTTACATCTAATTGTGTATAATCGTAACAAAATCATCCTAATTCTGCCATATTTGATATTTTTACGTTCTAACATTTTCTTAAGTGTAAATAATTTAAGACTATTCCTTTGCTGGCCAGAAATAATTAAAATATTATCAATAAAATGCCTGGACTTATTAACTTTAAGATTATCAAGGTTATGTATTAAAGAGTTCCACATATAAGGTGTTATGGTAACGCTATTTTTTTGGCGGACGTGCATAATCATCTTTGGTTTCTTATCTCGGTATATGTATCCGTGTATTGTCCAAGAAAAACACCACACACACACAAAAATTTTATCTACAATACTGAAAAAAAATTGTTAAATTGTCTATACTAAAATATCCTTTCATTTTCTTAAATTCAGGTAATTAAAAATTATAACACAAACGTATGTTGTTCGTTCTCAGCACTAGATCTTGTCCAAGCTAACAATTTGTATAATACCAGCTGTGTAAACTCGTACAAATAGTGTTATATTGCTTTACTTATACATGCTTGATAGGAAGTTAATCGTTTATCAAGCAAGAGTTTGTTTTAAAAATAAGCATTGATGTTACCATACTGCAATAATACCAATTTTCTGAAAACTCGTACTCAAATTTCCCCCGGTAACAAAGTAATAAAACGTCTGTTTACATCTAACATGTTTACCGATGTAAATTCTGTGTAATGATGCAACAACCAACTAATTCTATAAACTATACTTACCAAACATAATGTCTAATAGTATCAATATTTCGTCAGCACACACTCTCATGTAAATGTCTAAAAATTCTGTTTAATTTTAACCCATTAACTGGTATAAACATATTTTTTTACACTTCATATTCATAATAATAAGTAAAATTAATAATATTTATTTCATGTGTACAACATATCTATAATTTCTCATATATAGTACTATTAATTTTCTTTTACTTCAAAACATTATCAAAACATGATGCAATCATCCGAGCTTAATGTTTATCATACTAATGCATCTACCCCCCCCCCCTTGTTTTCGGGAAATAACAAGCGTTTACTTTTAAACTTTATATCGGACACAGTATACAATTTCACGTGTTTACTCCTAAAATCTAAAATTTGTCATCTGTGATCCTACAAAACTTCCTTTTCCTTGGACATTGTAACACATCCTCTGATATTATCTAGTTCATAATCTTTGTAAACATATATCTCCCTTCCATCACAACTTCCTCTGAAATACTATCACTATATTTTACCCCGTACCATATTTTCACTAAATAAATATTTCTATATTTGTTTCTTAGTTTTAATATATCGCTTTAATATTTATAAATTAAAAAAATCAATAAATTTATAGACGCTTTTTAAATACACTCAGAAATAATGGTAAATAAAACCAAATAAATATTATCTAATCCACACATTTATATACAGGAAATATATATCCGTCCATTCTGTAATATCCAATTGGTTTTCGTATCACTCGGCTTCAAATAATTACGTATGAAGGAATACAGGAAAAATATTTCCAAAATAAAAAAGGAACGTACGAAAAAATCTAAAAATAAAAAATAGCGCGAGCAACCGTAAAGAAAAAAGTTGCTTGATGCAGACTAGAAAATTCAAGTACTACTAACTTGCACAAAACGACAGAGGTCTCCGTTGCCAAATTCATAAAACTTTTTTCTTTTTCTTGTGTTGTTGCCACTCCATGGTAACAAAAGTCCAAAACCACGTGTAAAAAGGTGTTGCCACTCCAAGATAACAAAACTTTTTTTTCAGAAACCCCCTGGGACATTTCTTTCAATATTCAAAGCAGGAGGCTGACTCCTCAACTCTAACACACGTGGAAATTCTTCCCGAAAAATTCTAAGTCCAGGGTAGTGACGTCATCGATCACGTGACTCCCGACGTCATCCGTCACGTGACCCATCCATCAATGTCACTCAGCCACGCCCCTCGGACACGCCCATCTGCCGCTTACATGGGGGTGCATACTACTATTCCCCTAAACACAACTCAACACTGACCCTTACGTAATACTACTATTTTATTTCATTTTGGAAGCAGGAGCCCAACTACTCAACCCTACTCTGACTTCCCAGCACGTGGACGACTATGAACCAATCTTCCAAAAATTTCTAAGTCCCATTCCGAAACTAATATGTGTTGCCATTCCGTAAAAGATAATCTTTTTACTACCCCCCTGAAAAAGTAACGAAATTTTTTTTTCAGCAGAAGGAGCCCAACTACTCAACCCTACTCAGACTTCAAAGCACGTGGACGACTATGAACCAATCTTCCAAAAACTTCTAAGTCCCATTCCGAAACTAATATGTGTTGCCATTCCGTAAAAGATAATCTTTTTACTACCCCCCTGAAAAAGTAACCGGAAGTGACGTCACTTCCGTACCTATAGTGGCCTGTCTACTACTCACGACTGATTAGCAAATGAACTGAAACTTCCACGTCAAAGCCTCTACTGCACCTCCCGCAGCACCTGATGCTCTGTGTTGCCATACAGTTTCAACGAAATGTCTCTTTTGCCTAGATTTTTATGGAAGTTTGCAACTAACTTATTGACTGTCCGTCGTATATACACTCACTTCCAAAAGTTAAGCACGGAGAGGAAAATGTTAATTTCCGTAAGCCAATCTGAATTAAAGAAGATGAAATTTGCTGCAAATGTAGAAGGAAGTATGCAAATATGTTAGGTAACAGCCAATCACGGTTTCGCGTCAAGAAATATGCAAAACAGGCAGTCTTATAAGAAGCCGGCATTGTGAAGGGTTACAGGAGTTGCATGTAAGTGCTGATGAAAGGTGTTTAGAACATTCGTACGATTTGTTTTCAAGCTAGACGTGTTTCTATTGCTTCCAGAAGACGAATGGAAGATTCTGAGCGCTGTCGGGCTTTCGGACGCATTGAAACAGGAGAGTCTATCACAGATGTTGCTCCTTTCTTCAGCGTTCATCATTCCGTCATTTCACGATTATGGAAACAATTCCAAATCAGCCAAACAGTTGTCTGGAGACCTGTAGGCGGTCGTCCAGGGGTTACCACCCCCTCGGAAGATCGATATATTGATGTCGGAATCGAAGATCGACCTCCACACGTGTGATATCTATGGTTGCAGCGGCCATTGGTAAGACGATATCTGCCACTACTGTTCGTCGAAGGCTACACATGAATGGTCTGTACCCCCGGGTACCACGAGTTTGTGTTCCTTTATCCGTAAAATCCAGAGGGGCACGATTAAAGTGGTGCCGCCAGCATGCGAATTGGACTGTGTCTGATGGGGCAACGTTATGTTCACAGATGAGTCCAGATTTCCCCTACAACCCGATGATAAGCGTGTAAGGGTCAGGAGGGAACAAGGCACACGCAATTGGCCAGAGAACATCACCAAACATCACTCATTCCGCGGGGGAAGCATCATGGTCTGGGCAGGGATTTCTTTGGGATATTGCACCGACCTGCACATCTACAGGCGAGGTTCTATGACGGCTTTACGGTACCGAGATGAAGTCCTAGACCTCACTGTAAATCTGTACGCTGCATCAGTTGGTCCTTCTTTCGTTTTAATGGACGATAATGCCCGTCCCCATAGAACTTCCATCTTTGACGACTTTCTGGAGAGTGAGGGGATTGCGCGTATGGAGTGGCCGGCTTACTCGCCGGACCTTAATCCATTTGAAAATCTTTGGGATGCCCTCGGTCGTGCTGTGTGTAGACGTTTCCCCCCTCCAGCCACTCTCAGAGATTTAGAAACTGCCCTACAGGAGGAATGGCGATTACTGAACTCTCCGGTGGTTGATCACCTCGTAAGAAGCATGATCACACGCTGTACACTTTGTATGAAGGTGAGGGGTGCTCACATATCCTATTGATGTCGGTTTTTGTCGTTTGTTTTGCATTTAAACAACATTTTGTTAATGACGCAAATATGACGTCATCTTATAATTTATGAAAATTCAATATTTTTTCTATCTCTGTATGTAATTCTTTGTTTTATTTCATGAATAAGCATAGAGCGACTTACTTGCAGCATTCCATGTCAATCAAAACAGTACTTGTCCATTTTTTTCGCATTTTACCACTCCGTGCTTAACTTTTGGAAGTGAGTGTATATATATATATATATATATATATATATATATATATGTGTGTGTGTGTGTGTGTGTGTGTGTATATGCACACACACACACACTTGATCTACTCTATTCTTTCTAGTGAACATCCAGTGTAAAATATTTTTTTTCTCACAAGTTCGGGATGTTTAATGATTCGTTTAGAACAGACTCGGGTGATAGCATAAAAACTTAAGAAATAATTCCTATTTTTTAACTGTATTTCCTAAGAACTGATAAACTAATCCTTATCAAAGTTGTAAATTGCATAGTTTAAAAGAGACAGAGAAGAACATTTTAAACAGTTATTAGCCGAAAACTTCGGATTTAAAAAAAATTATGTAAGATGCTATTAGTTGCTAGATTTTAGCTGGGAAATATTAATAATTTAAAATTCGCACAGACCCGCCGTTAGGCTCTCTGAAAACTGATGACAGATCGCCCCGGTAGCATCCATTTCCCAGAGACTTGGTCACACAAACCCCACTATGCGGAGCGAAAAATATAAAAGGAGAGCAAAACTTTAACAAATTTAGCCTGAGTTACCACAATGATGAACCTGCTCCATCTATACCAGTGGTTCCAAACTCACGGTCCGCGAGAGCCTCGGGAGTGGTCCGGCACCACATATAAAAAAGTTGCCAAATAAAGCGGGATTTTGAAACCAATGTTCATTGAACTAGATGGGCCGAATATATCCGATGACTATCAGGTGTTGGATTAATTTTCATGAATTTTTATGTAATTTTTATGTATTAAAATTAAAGAATTTGTAGTTGAGTCGTAGTGTACACTGTACAATAACAATAAGAAATAATGTGTTATAAAAATCTGTTTTACTTAATCACCCATGAATCAATATGTTTCAATTTCAGGCTCAGAATTAGGCTGTCTAATTCTAAAGATGAAAACAAGGTTGAAACAAAAAGTGAGTACGTTATCGGGGTACTCACATACGGGATACGTAATCGGGGGGGTCCGCACATGGCTCAATTTCTGGCTTAGTGGTCCGTAGACTTCTACGGGTTGGGAACCGCTGATCTATGCTCACGCTGGAAGACTTTGTTCGATCAAATTGCAAAAACAGCGCTTTACATTATTCACAGAGCCATAACGATAATACAAACAAAAAACAAAGCATTAAGTTATAAGCTACACAAGCAGCGAGCCACTTGTAATAGGCGAAAGTAGTTGAACAGTAGAATAACCAACAATCAACAAGGCCGACACCGCGGCAGGAGGCTCCCCGGAGATTCTGTACAACAAAGTAGCGACTATGTACGCTTGGTGTACCCACAAAAAAAGGGCAGCCCTCTCAAAACAAACCACGGGAAAGATACAGTGCATAATAAATTTTTAGTGTCTATACTAAGTATAATTTATATTCAATTTCTATTATGAAATATTTCAATAGTTAAAAATAAGATATCAAGCAATAAGTATATATTCACCTCTAGTAACACTTTACATAGTTCAATTCAGGTGTTGACACCAAACATAATTCTATAAAATTCAATATCTAGAGCAATTACATAATACATACGCAATTTTATATAAGTTTACTTATAAAACAAAAACACACTGCAAAAAATACTAACATCTGATGATAATAAAAGTTTCCTTCCCTGATATCTTTAATGCGAATGAGGTAATCATTTGGTTTGGATTGATCGTGACTATGCAGATCTGCCATAGAATATAAATCAGCCTGGCCCTCTGAATTTTGGTTACGTGCCAAGGCCGAATTAAGTGCCAACAGTTCGGCATAAGACTGGAAAGGGGTGAAGAAACAAAGAAGGCCTCCATTAGTTATTCGATAAAATAACCAGCATTCGCCTTTGAGTTGACCAGATCGGTTGAACCATCCGAAGCAGTCTCGTAATGATTGTGATTTTAAGATTTCAAAAGACTTATCGTGACTTGCCCCAGGAGATAAGGTTAGTTTTGTTCGTAAGGCTATCAGGAAAGGGAACATTTATCTATCATTTCGACGATAACCATGGTGGCTAAGGAAAAACCACGGTAAACTGCATTGAATAATTTTTAATTTTTGAAAGTGCTGTCAGCTACAGCACCCCCAAACCTCCCAGGCGTATGTCGATTAGGACATAATGTAGGTTAAATACAATTTTTTGAAGAGTTTCAGTCTACTCATCAAACTCTGATGAAATTTATTTCAATAAATTCAGTCTCTTAGCACACACATTTAGTTCATATTGTAGATGGTTATTTCATAATAACTTGGAATTAAGTATGACGCCCATTAGCGTCAGATGGGAATTGTATCTCCCTGCATCATCATTAATGAAAAGTCCTGGAGTGAAATTCTTTAGAGTGTACCTTCTTGTGAAACCGGTATATTTCATTTCTTATTGAGAATAGTAAGACCCCACTCAAGGGCCCAGTTATACGTCATTGCTAAAATTTATTTTTGCATTGCTAAATTTTACCTTCTAAGGTTAATGAACAAAGCCTCGCTTGTTTGAATGAATTTTTAATTAATTGAACCTCTGATATGCATACATACATACATACATACACACACACACTCATATACATATATATATATATATATATAATATCAATTTAATAGCTAAATGACAGATTTCTAATAAAAAACCCATTTTGTATTCAGAAAATAATTTAATTTTGATAAAGAATTCTGATACACAACGTTGGATCTACTCACAGATACTTCATTCTCGTCAACATCATCCAGTTCTTATAATCTTTTTGCATATCACTCTCTATTAACTTTATTTTAGATAAAAGAGAGATATACAAGACAAAATATATAAGTTTGTTTTGCATAGGGCATTGTAGAATTTTTTTAACTTGAATTAAAATGTTTTAATTAAGAGGAGTCATCACCTTTGCACAAGTTGAAAAGGCAGAATATTTGCTGTTTGTTCGACCTTCGATAATTTTTTTATATTGTTCATTATATATGAAATTTTCAGTATTAGTTCTATAAACTTCATAGATTAAGTTCCCTGAGTTAATTTTATTACAAATAAATAAGAATTTTGTTTATGAAGTAAGAAGTGAGTGTATTTTCTTAATGAATTTCAAATTTATACTGATACACTGCTCGCAGACTTACAAACAAATTAATTAAGTTTCACTAATAATGTTTGCATTTCTGTGATGTTAAAACATTAGGTATATATCTACACCTATTTAAATTTTAAAGCACCCAAAAATATTTACTCCAGGGCAATCAATCAGATTTTTAAAAAATGAAAAAGCCCATTAAAATTACAAGTCAAATGCTATAAATTCATAGTAAACTAATTTTTTAAGAAAAACTTCGATGCCTATTTTTGGTAGAATTATTATACACCTATCCTGAAAATATAAAAGCAATATATCCAGTAGTTTCTTTTCTACAGTGCGCGCAAGAATGAAAATGATCATTTCGAGAAAAAGTCTTCTAAAATTCCCACACTGGTAATGTTTCCATTGGAACTGCTTCTTTCATGTCATAGTATTTAATTTTCTAGTTGGAATATTTTAACGCGGTTTGTTTTAAAGTATTCATAAATGTACAAATATTCTAAAAATGCAAAAAAGTAAAATTCGATTTTTTGAAGGTTCAAATGTGATGACAATGTTAATTCCTTATAAATCGAAAATTTCAATATGCAAAATATCTCTTTTAATTAGAAGCTTAGCATAGGGTATTTTCTTTTAACTAGTTCTCGAAACAAAGAATATTTAGTTTTTCTCTAAAAATTACCTTATATTCGGTTCTTTTACAGTTCATACGAGCGTATAAATTAATATATACGTAAAACCATTTATAATGTTTCTAAGAGACTTGTATTACATATTTAATGCGCTTCATAAACAAGTTTTCGATTGTCCAATTTAATAAAACTTTGGTAAAAATCTTACCGGTGAGCTATGTTTCCGTATCCGAAGAATCTGTAGACCTTTGAGATTCTGAATCGAGAAACTGATCTTTTAATTAAAGTCTCTGATTTATTAGTGAGTCTCTTCCTCGTCATGGATGCCACCATTTGGTATACGAAACAGGGATGCATGAGACTCCGACTAAAGAAAATGCAGAAAATTTCCTTTCAAAAAAAATTCGCTCGTAAATTAGGAATATCTGAGTTTGAAACTTTCCCACGTTCTGAATCTCCCTTCCCCTCCGGCTCAAGAAGTAAACATGTGAATGTATGGTCGGAAATGAAACAGCTTTTCCTGTATAAGCGTGCTTCAATGCAATATTTTAAACCCTCCCCCCTCCTCTAGCACACGTGCTTTGAAGCGAGAAATAGAAATAGACATCTCGAATAGATAACAAAGTAAAACTATCGAAAATAATGGAAAATTCTCGGCCTCCACACCGACTTCTCGAAATGATCTATTGTATCTTCGATGAGTGGTGAAAATATCCAATTTTATTTTGAGACACACTATTCAACGGGGTCCCATTGGAATTCGCAAGAGAGCTGTTTGGAATAAATTCGTAAAGGAGTTTTGCAGAATATGAGAACACAGAAATGCATTATATTTTAATAAGAATAAATATTTGACCATAACACCAAACATTTCCTGTTTCGGAAAGGAAAACAAATAATAATTTCCATTTCAGATTCCAACTGGATCACCTAGAGGCTCTTTTGGCATCAATTGTTGATAAATTATAAGAGAGTTTAGTATAATTTAAATTTTGTATTGAAATAACAACATTTTTGAGTGAATCTGATAAAATATTTCAAATCATTCGCGTTCACGATAATGGAACAACATTTATTCTCTCTTTAATATTTTGAGAACTGATTTCTCTGTGTGGTAGGGTGAAAGCTTTTGTAAACTGCAGTTTTGGTTAATTTACCATCTTTAAAAATACCTGAACATTTCTGTTTGAGATTTGCAAGACAATAGTTATGAAAAATGGAAAAGTGAAAACCAATCGATTTCCCACATATCACTGGGCGTTCCATCAATTGTTATGATAAACTTAACGTAACTATCATTTTATTTTTTTTTTATCTGATCGGAAAAAAATTTCTAAAGAAATATTGTTCAGGTTATAAGAATAATTTTTCAAACATACCTCATGTTTAATTTGTTTTAACTACAAAAATGCATTTTTATTATGTTAAAAAACGATTGGAAAACTTCAAGGTGGACGTATTTTTTTTTCTGCTTCTTTGGGATAGTATTATAGATAACGAGGGAAATATCCACATTTGATTTCTCTCCTTGTAAAGAGCTTGATTTAATTTTTATTAAGTAATGAATTTTGAATCAGAAATTGTATCTGAAATCTGCACAAATGTAGTTATGTGGGGATAAAAGTGTAGTGTTGTTGTGTCAATTGCAGTAACCTGCAGGTTCTGAAACATTTTAAAATCAATAATCTTTCACGCCAGCTATATACAGAGTCTGTTCGCACATTTTTTAGACGATTTTGGTAAGCGGTAATAAAAAATCGTTTGCTTTAAAAGAAATAATTGCAATTGTACTATTATTTTAAAAGTCAAAATTATCATCTTCGGCTTGAAAGTTTTGTTTTTATTCAAAATGGCGTTTTTAACAAAGCAGTGGTTCGAAGGCTACATTTATGCTCTTTCCGAAGAGAAATATGCATACTCCGTTATCCAAAAACGATGTGAGAGTCATGGTATTGTGATATCTAAAGCGTCGATAGGTAATATCGTCAACAAGAAAGGGAAAAAACGTCAAATTGGAACCTCCAGGGGGACAAAAATTCCAAACAATTATCCAAGGAAAAAACGGACATCTTCGACTATTGTAAAGGTACGTTGTTTAATGTTAAAAGAAAATCCCCCTAGTCAAAGGACAGTTGCAAAATCATTAAAATGCTCGGTGTCCACTGTAAACAAAATGATAAACGTTGATTTAAATCTTAAGAAAGCGTAAAAAACGCAATATGCATCGTTTTCTTCCAAATCATATCGCTGAACGCAGGACACGCTGCAGAATTCTAAATCAGAAACACTTATCCAAAGAAAAATGGAAAACAATTGTAACAATAGATGAATCATGGATGTATTTAAATGATTGCAAGAAAAAAAAAAGAGCCATTTATTATCATAAAAGGGGAGAAAACAATTTAAGTACATGGTTCAAAGAATCGAAAGAAAGTTTTTCTAAGGGATTCATGATTGTTGCTGGTTTTTCTTATAATGGCAAGTTAAAAAGAAAGAGAGTGGGAAAAAATGTCAAGATTAACTCGAAATACTATCAGGAACATATTTTATCGCCAATTTTTCTGAATGAGATACCATCGCTTTACCCACAGTGCCATCAATCTGTGAGACTCCATCAGGACAAAGCTAGGAGGCACACATCAAAATCCACTGTAAATTTCCTAAAAGAAATGTAACAAAAAACTGGTAATAAAAGAAGTTGTATAGAATAAAAAATAGATTATTAGCCACGTATAGATAAATTGAATTTTGTTGATAAATATCGGATGTTAAATATTTGATACCGGGCTTCTATTAAGTCACTTAGAGGAAAAACACTTGCCGACCAGATATACGAATCCATTTTATTTATGAAAGTCATTCATTTACGAAGATAAAGATTCGCATGCTTTAATAAAAAAAAGACTTGATATGGCCACAGAAAGTTTTTAGAAGAAGCTGAAATTTTCACGTCTGGAATTCTAAGAGCTCACTGTATCAGTTTCTTCATTTTCGTTGTTTATGTTCGCAAAAGTTTCAAAAGTTGCTGGATCATTCCGAATAAAATTTATTTGTCTTTAGTTCTAGACGGAAACCCAGGGAGGGTCTTCCATTTCTGGATTCACCTTTCAAAAATTGTTGGTTTTTTATTAATTAAAAATTAACGGTAATAAAATTTAAAATTCGGGCTTCGAGGTGCGCATGTTTAGACTCTTCTCTAACCGTGTGCCTAATTTCATAGTTGTAAGTTTCATAGATTCGTCTCGATGGAGCATGCACATAAACACACAAACACTTCCTTTTATTAGTATAGATAAAAAGCCTAATTATCTTCTTCCAGGGTCATCCCTACTCAACTTGGTCGAAAATTGGTTGTCCGAGTGCCTGCAAGATACTTTTGGGATTAGAAACATAAAAAAAAAGAAATGTGTAAGAACTCTGTGTACGATTGTTTACAGATTTAATAATGGGAACAACGATACTGTATCACAAGGCTTAATTACAAAAATTCACGTCGCCAATGCGTGAGCTTCGCCATTTAGGAACTCGTAATTATATACGTTATAAAATGTAATGTATAATAACTCCGAATACGTTTATTTAGAGATGAATTAAGGGGAACAAATTAACCGTATTCTACGACTTGGCTACATAATTTTGCGAAGTCAGTGCATAAGAGACCAGATTAAATTTCTAAACACGTGAGCAGATCTCATTTTAAGCCATACTTTTGAATCTAAATGAAGGAGCGCATCTCAGATTTTACACTTTGGGACCTTAAATTTTACTTTTATTTTCAATCAATATCGAATTTATTTTCCTTATGTATTTCTATATAAATGTCGTTATACATATATATAAATATACATTTATATAAAAAAAAGTTGAAAAAGATTTTAGTTTAAAAGTTAAAGCACATTTAGTTCTGAATATACAATGGTTTATTGCAGAATTTTGTCACTATATAAGAACAGGAAAGTTTTCATTATAATTTGTCGCCGAGATGTTAAAATTTTTAGACACTTTAAAGGACTAATAAATCCTGTTTTTCTCTCAGAATATTTATTGCTTTGCTTTAAGGATGAACGTTTTTCCTCCAAATTAAATTCCAGATGATATTAAATGAAAATAGTTCAAAGGAATGCTTTGCAAAATTTCTTTAGATACTTCGCAAGAAATTTCTGATATATCCTTCTGAAAATGGCGAATCCTGAAAAATTCCAAAACATTCGTTTTGAGTACAAAAGTAGGGAAGAAATGAGTAAAAAAGTGTGGCATGAAAATGCTGTGATTGGCAATCACCGCAGAGAGATATGGTTTTGTGTTATTGGATTTTAAACGTCAGCAACATGTATTATATACTAAGAAAAGAATATTTTTTTAGAACTTTGTGCAACGAAACCTCCGAAGGGGGGGAGTTTGAAGACAAAACTTTGCTTTAAAATGCGCTTGAAGTACTTGATGTCGATTTTATTTTTACCCTAAAAACAGCCTGAAAAGATTAGGAAATTAATCAGGGTCAAGTAAATTCGGAAAAATTGAAAACGGAAGAAAAACGTCTGTTTTGAGAACATTGGGTATACTGTCATTACATCATCGCTTTAACTTCCCTCCATAACAGCTAGTTGGAGGTTATTTGTTAATATCTGTAATTGAAGATGTTTAGACTTTGTGACTGAAGATTTTCTTTCAAAAGAGTTCGATAAAGGGTTTTGAAAGGCTCGAAATAAATCCTTATTTTGAGGACAAATACAGCTGATACTAAAAAAAAAATAATATCAAATTAAATATAACAATCTCTACTAACAAATTATACTGTTATTTAAAGGTATTCACGAGATAGGCTCAAGTTATACTGTTATTTAAATGTATTCACGAGATAGGCTCAAACTAGAATCAGTTTACAATTTCCCCACGCAGTTATAACTATGAGGTAAATGTAAATAAGTTTTGGGGGTAATGGGAATGGTGTTATTTAACAAATAATTTAATGAATAGAATAACAGCACCAGAATATAATTCAATGTCAATTAAAAATGGCAGTATCTAGTATGTGAGTGAGTTTTGATGATCTGGACAATCTTACTACGAAGAAGATGCAATAATATCAGTCAGGGATGTAGAAAATCAAAACCGCATTTACTCACAGACCCAGGAACGTTATGGAGTGCCTAGAAGTGTTACTTTCCATCGAATAAAAGGCAGAAAATTTCTATAAATATATTAGGCACTGGCCGTCCTACAGAATTATCACATCAAGATGGAATTCACTGGGTGGAGACATTGTACCAAGCCTATCCGAGATTTCGGTGATAGACTTGGGTAGATCATGTAGACTTGGTTGGTGAATTGTGGCACAGGCGTTGCTACCGAGCAACAGTTGGAGCACGAATCATGGGGGACCCAAAATTAGAAAGGGTGAAATTTGTGGAAAGTTTTGCAAAAAAAAAAATTCGACTTGTCAGATTTTTTATAAAATATAGAAAAAATAAATGAAATATTTTTTTAGATAAATAATAGAATATATATAGAATATAATAGAATATAATTATATAAGAACCTAAATATATTAGTATGCTCTAGACTTTTCATAATTTTGATTTCAGAAAATATTCATAATAAATTTGATATTTTATATACCATTACTAAATCTAAGAAATGTATTATTATTACTAAGAATGTTTAAAAGCACTACTACTATAGGCACTTACTGTACGTATTATAAGTTGTGTTTGGCAGCAAAGGAGTTTCATGTATCCGGGGAATCCAAACAGCGCAATTTTATATTGGCGAAGAATTGAGTCAAATATTCCGGAAATTTTTTTTAAGCAAGTGTAGTATTTAGTGCTTCATATTCCCTTTGTTTACTTTGTGTAGTGTAAGAATTTCAAGATGATTCTTGAATGAATGTGTTATGTAATTTTTAGAACTTATTGAGGATTGTAATTTATTGTTCTGTTCAAGTGACTTTGTACAGTTCATGACTATTATTTTACTAAATTACTTTTGTACAATGTGTTTTGGGATTCATCGACGTATAATTTTAAAAGTAAGTGGTTTGTTTATAAATAATTAGGCTACTGAGGTTGCAACGTAAAGAATACTACTTAATTTAATTTAATTTTAAAACGGAATATAATATAAAAAATGTTTTTTAATATTTCTAAAAGTAATAAGTAAAAAATTAATTATTAACAATTAGCAGAATATATATATAAATATATATATATATATATATATATATATATATATATATATATATATATATATATATATATATATATATATATATATATATATTCTATTAATTAATTTCTGTTAATGAATATTATATATTCATATATGCATTGTAGGTAGTAAAAGTTGTAAAAAAAATAAGTGGTGCTCAATTTAGAAAAAGATGAATCGAAAAGTAAGAAGCCAAAAAGGTTGTTTTGATGAAAGTTGCGAAAATTTCAACATTTTTAAAAATGAACGATTCAAATAATCGACCCGGTTGTAGTTCTTATGGAAACAAATCAGGAGCTGAAGGCAATAATTCTCTAGACAAAATAAATACAGATATTATGAATATTTCTACACCTGAACCAATTCAAGCGGAAATTGAAGTTCTTCCACAACGCATTGATACAGAAATAGACTCATCTGTCAAAGGGGAATTTTCAGAAGCTCTAACTACTGAACAAAAAACGTAAAATTATTTGCCACAGACCTTGTCAACTTAGAGGGTCTTTCACTGAAGATTCGGCTGGTCACAATGTAAACACAGGGTTCAACGAGAAACATTACTATAAATATAGCTGACGTTTAAACACTGAAGGCAAAGTTTGTGTTATTCAACAAAAAAAAATTGTTACTGTAATCCATACTGGCTATTTGATGAGTCAAACTGCGCTTTAGCTTTCGTAAGAGGAACATCTGACAGGGCGCATTTAGCAAGAAATATTGAAATCTACGAAGAATCACACCAACATGGAATTTTTGGCGAGGTTCACTATAGATGGAAAAGAGATTCAACTATAGACATTGTTAGTCACCATAAGATTTACAATGCGGTAAATTATTGTCGAAAAGTGTTGCGACATGTAGTAGATGTAATCATCAAACTTGCTGTAAAAAATTTACATTTCCGAGTCCATAGAATTACTGATCTTAGAAATGTATGCACTTCGGAAGGAAATTTTCTAGAAATAATTAAATTACTCTCTCGCTATGGTGATATTTTAGCAAATCTATTAAAGAAACCCAAAGACAGTACCAATTACTTGTCTCTGGATTTACAAAATGAATTGATTAATTTGATTACAATTGAAATTAATAGCCAAATTGAATGTAAAATAGAATAGACCGCTATCATAACAATAACAGATACAAAGCTAGATTTATGAAAAATAGATCAGCTAAGTACCGTATTCCGTTAGGTTATAATAAAAGAAGCTGAAAAAGAGAAACCAATCTATCTGCATATAAAGGAAACATTTTGTGGATTTACTCAGGTTATTTATCAAACCACACAAGGATTAGAAACAACAGTTTTAGAAATTATTGAAAATTTCGCCGACCTATCAAAATTGCGAGTTCAAAGGTTACGATGTGGCTGCGAATATGAGTGGTCCCTACTGAAGGCTACAAGCAAGAACTAGACAACGAAACTCCGTTGCCAGATTTGTGCTCTGCTGTTCTTATAATTTTAATTTAGTAATCAAGGACAGTGTCACTAATGTACAGGTAGTCGAGCAATTTTATCAAAAGCTAGAAAAAAATTACGTTCTTTTTCAGTTGTGCTCGGCGTTGGGCAATATTTATGGATAGGAATAAAACCAACTTAGCAAAAATATTAAAAAAATTTTGTCCAACACCATGGTCTTCCGTGTATAGGCTATTGATGCACTATGTTCTCGTTTTTTTATGTAATTAAAATATTGACATAGTTATCATTGAATGGAAAAAAATAGGACGAGCAACGTGACGCTAAAAATTGATTATTTTGAATAATTTTCAACAATTATTTTGATAATTGTACAAAGTAAAATACTCGAACCTATTAATAGTCTCGAAAATGCTGCAAGGTACTCAGGAAGATATAGAGAAATCCGTTGAGATGCTTTCATCAATCCTAACCAGATTCCAGAGCTTAAGGAATGATTGGGAGTTTGTTAAAAACGATACTCTCAATTTATCGGTTATATAGAATATTGAACCTTGTTTTTCCAAATAAACATTCCGTCGTGTGAAAAAATTGTTTGATGAATTACAAGTAGATGAATGCATTAAAAACAGCGAAGAATGTTTTAAAGTCGGAGTGTTTTATAAAGCAATGGATTTAATAATTAATCAATGAACTATTAAATTTGAATCCGCTGGACTATTATGTATCATTTTTAAAGGTTTATAACCTGCATATCTCGTCACGGAAACTGATAAAAGTATTCTGGACGGATCAGAATTGTTAGAATCGGCATATCTTTCCAACATTTCACCTAGTTTGGACCTGAACTGCTTCGATTTAAAATGTGCTTTTATATTCAATTAAAATAAATTACTTCTGTACATGAAGTTGCTAAACTACTTTTAAATCACACCTCAGACTCAAGTAGTTTCTTTGACATTATTGCATCCTGCCTGATAATTTGACTTTACCGTTGACGACAGCGTCAGCAGAACAAAGTTTTTCAAAGCTAAAATTAATCAAATCATATTTAAGAAGCAGCATGTCACAACACAATCTTAGCTCTTTGGCCATTATATCAACTGAAAAAACAATAGCTTGGCAACTTGATCTGGAGAAAGTAATTGACCGATTTGAAACGTAAAAGCAAGAAAACAATGTTTTAATTTTTTTATGTGGAAACCAAATGCGCTTAAGTACACTTTTTCAATACAGTTTATAAAATATGTACTAAATATTAGTAGGTACTCCGTATCTAAAACATTATAATTAGTTTTATTATTATATTTAGATTTATTAAATTGAATATCTTATTGTTGAAATGTCTTGAATTTCAAATACATTGTTATTAAGTATGTTTTTAAATCGAAATAAGAAGATTAGATAGAAAACAAATTTCGCCAGATCACTTCCGAGAAACAAGTGGGCGCACCGATTTTACTTGTTCCAGGGCGCTGAATATGTACCTACACCACTGATTAGCACACTGACACTTTCCGACGATAGCAGCTTTGTTTCGCAACATCCAACGTCATCTACTAGCGCAAACTCAAAGTTCTTCGCGTTTAACCAATGCCGCAAACACAAGGCCAATTAAGTCCCTTATTTTAAAGGCCAAGTTTTGCTTTCTTCGAAATCGGCTTTAAACTGTAGGTACTGGTCTGACACCTGTAGGTCGTCGTGTAGCAAAAAAAGAACCGTTCGTTCTGGATCCAACCAACCATATAGTAAACGAAGATGTATTAACTTTCCAAATTCCCATCTTATTTGTTTGCTATTAACCCCCACAAAAACCTCAAAGTAAATTTGACGTCACTTTATTTCATATCGCTTTATAAAAATTGTAGTTTTAGCATAGAAGTATCACTGAAAAAATTAAATTACGCGTTTGGCGATATATGGGGATTTTTAGGGTCGCTTTGTTTTCTAATATCTTCTAAAAGTTTCTTTGTTTGAAGTAATTGAATTTAAACCTGTTCTTCATACTAAACAACGAAGATTCCTCCTCATAGTATGGTGATTCGCTTGCAATTGATTTCGGCCTAAGGCATCGACTCCCCCGCCCCCTCCTCCCCGTTGCATAACCAACAAGTTTCAATTTTGTTGACAACCAACAAGTTGTCTATAAAAAGGGGAGATGTGCTTGCGAGAATGCCCTTAGGGCAAGTGCATTGGAAGAAGAAAAAAAGGAAAACGATGGTCTTATAAATGTTTTTTAAATTCACAATTTATATATTTATTGTACAAAATACACTTGTATACCAATGGGTTCCAATCTTGGGTACCAATGGGTCATATGAGGCGGTGAAAAGCAAAGTGGTGTAAGTCAGTAAGTCACGTGGTGTAAGTCAAAAGCGTTTTACTGCAAAAACTACAAAAATTCCACTATAAATTGAACAAATTATAATTCATAATAATTATTATAATATTGCAAATAATAATTATTAGCAATATTATAATTCATAATAATTATTATAATATTGCAAATAATAATTATTAGCAATTCCACTATACATTGAACATGGAGATTAGATTTTTGCCCTCAAATAAAAAAAGTTGAAAATGTGACTTACACCACTTTGCCTTTCACCGCCTCATATAGTATATACTCCTTAATTACGTTTTGGAATCCCTTAACCCGGAAACTTTTACCACTGCTAAATTCGAAATAGTTGTTTCACATTGTATCATTTTTTATCACCTAAAATCTCTATATCAATTCAAACTGTCGACATATCGATTTGTTCCCCCTTTTTATACACATCTTTTCCCCCTTATTGTATTTTTGAGAGCGGCTGTATGCGCGTTCGCTATTTTCAATTACATCCCGGCTCTCTTTTAAAAGCTCCACTTATTTTGAGGTCTGTTGGCGGAGGGGGGGATTCTCAGCCTCTGCTGCTCCTCCAGCATTCTCTGGACGATCGATACTGCTTGAATCCTAATCAAATTGGTGTCAATAAATGCATGCTCGTGAAATAAATCCATTTATTTCAATCAATTTATTTCAGAGGACAATTTTCGCCTCGGGGCTTTTTTTTTTCTTGGGAGGGGGGGGGGGGACATGCTCCGAAGAGATCATATGTCATGGTTTGTTGCGAATTTAAATCCCCAGACGAATTTTTTTCAGAGGCGTTGGGAAGATCGCTTAATGAATGTTGGAATCTAGTTGCACGATTTAGCATTAGTATCCTATCAGCAGTTTAGATTTTCAAATCTTCTCCTCTTATATCACGTATTCGTCGAGGATATGATTTCGAGGACTGAAAGGGTGTTACATTAATATTTAAACTCAGTCGTATTTTGATTCCTGACTTTTAGTGTGACAGAAGGATAAGTCATCGCTTTTATCATTCAGTGATAACGGCAGATAAGTAATGAAGATATCGCATTAATACTTTCAATTAAATTCATGTAAATGAATTCCTCAAGATCTTGATTTTAGATCCTCGCAATAACATATAATGGGAGATGAAATAACTTTATAATTCCGAATGTAAACGGCAGTAAAAGGAGGGCTAAATTGGAATTTCCAAATTACAAAAAGCTTTTTTACTGACCTCATGATTTTCTCTTCCTGGTAAAAGCCATTAGTCCTGTAGATCGAAGTTAGATTAGAATGAACTATTCTTATGAAATATGCAGGGTTAAAAATACAGTTTATGACCTGCAGTGCTGTATAATCAGTTGAGCGTTTCTGGAACCATATGGCTCTTATTACGTTCTGCGTGTCTCTGACATTATCAGAAGGATTCCTTATTTCATTTCCATTGTAGGTAGTGAGCTGGTCAATAAGGACATCCGTTAACCGTCCCTTACCACTTAGAAGTTTATTGTCACGCAACTTTTTACCACGGAATTCATTTATTTAGTTTTGTAAACGAGCACCCATTACCATGCTAAATGCCTCTAGATAGTGTAAAAGTTAAGCATAATGCTTTCCAAGGATATTGAGAAATAATAGAGATATTATATACAAAAAATAGAAAGATCTCTTTTTATAATTATCACGTTTTTTGGAAGCTGTGAAAGGCAAGCCGTGACCAAACAAGGAAGAAAAAATTTGCGTCTGTCTGAGTTACTAAAAACCCCTTTCCTGTAACGGAAATGAAAACTCTTATTTCTCAAAAGTCACGCGTCCTGGTCGGTTTCTAGACCATCCCTGCGATCTGAGGATAGCCCAGTCTTTGAATTCCCTCCCTCACATTCCTACTCACTTTCTCTTGTTACCAAAAAGAAGTACTATAGATTTTTGAGCCAGTGAAGCAGATTATCGGCTCCACAAATTTACTTGTTCAAAATGTTTATTTGAAGGGAACTCACGGTAGGAATCACTGAAATACTTCAGGATTCTAGGCACCAGAGTAGGAGACTCGTGGTTTGATTCCTTCTCTTTCCAATTTTTGTTTCAGTGAAAAAAAAATTACGCAGTTAAAAAAGGACGTTGTTTAGGAACAAACATTCCTTGAGTAATAAAGAAACTAAAATTTGTCTAAAAAAAAACACTAGTAATATTGTACTGGGCCATTTTGAGCTGTCTCTGCTCGACTGAACAATAACCGGCCCTTAGATACTCCCATGATCAAAATAATAAACTCTTAAACTTAATTGCTACCCCAAATTCATATAATTCATGACCACTACACTTAGAGGTGCAACTTGACTGCTCTGGATTCTCATGAGACAGGAGTAACTCATTTCAACTTCAAGGACAGGGTTTAAAATACAATTTAAGAAGGACCCTGCAGATCTTGAGGCCTAATATTAAGACTTAAGAACATTTTCCCTTTGGTATATTTCTAATGACAGGTTAAGAAATGCATATTTTTGAATTCTCTTTCTGGCTGTTGAAAAAGGAATTTAAATTCAATGCGCGTGTCATTGAAATATCTTTATATTTCAACTTAATTGTTTGATGAAATAATTTTAATTTTCTTGCGAGAGATGTCTTGAACAACTTATAACTTTAAAAACTAAGCCCTTTCAGTTGAAACGTTTGCCTTCAAACGCAGATAAAATAATTCAATTTTTTTTTACCAATCTGTGATTTGTAAAACACTAGGAGGAGAATTCTCTATAGCTAAATATTAGGACTTAAGACCGGCTTTGCTTTACCCATGCATCAAAGTAAACTACTACAACGGCTAAAATTCGCAGTATCAGAGAGCTAATCCTCAATCTGGCCTCTTCCACATTATTAGTTGTTATAAAGTAACAGAATCAGTTAAAATATTCAATGTAACTCTCTACTTTTCTCGGATCTGTCTTTCGTACATTCCTTATGACCAGCAGAGGGCTATTAACTAAACGACAGCAAAAGAAAACCGGACGAAGAAAGCTTACATTTAAGGGAGGTGAATGTGGAACACACTTTTCCATTGATAAAATTTACTCTCCAAACATTACTTCTAGGACTGTATTCTAAAATTCTTCGCAATCCGTAGCTAAAATATTTTGTTATAGGTTTACTATGGAAATAATTGGCAGTTTATAATAACATAGAACATTATTTAACAAATTGTTACTACATACCCAAAATCGTTTAACGAAGTCGAATATTTTTCCCCTAGAAGTAATGCCGTGGTCATAGCTATTATTTATGTTTCTTGTATACCCATGAACATAAATAAACTGGTATATTCAGCTTTTTCTGTCACTGAAATTACACTTTATTGTTTATTTTAGTCACTTTGAATATCTTTCCGTTTTATCAGGATAACATTTAATTTCTTTTAACATTACTTGACAGATATAAATTACTTGTAGTTAAAAATCATTTTTAGTTATTTGTAATAACCAATTTGATTTCCCAACGACCATTTTCTAGCACAAAGTTCTTCTACAAATTGTTCGGCTTTAACTTATGAATTGTTTTTCTTAAAATAATTTCTTTCATCACTTACCTTTTCGCAGACAACAAAATGTTTAGCCACTCATAGAAGCAGATATTATCATTACTTGACGTAGATTTTTGATTTATACTTATAAGACCTATTTAAACTTTTCTCAAAAGGAAATTTATTTCGCCGAATATCTTTACGCAAAACATTTGACTTAAAACAGTTTAGGTTCAGCGAAAAGCCAATTCGATCATTACTTAATGACGACAAATTTGATTAAAAATCGCGTGATTTACCTTCTCCTAATGGTAAACATTTTCTTCATTATATATGCTATCGGAATGCCTTCTAGTTCAAAATCTATCGCTTTTCGAACAAGTCGGTTGACTTGTTCGAAACTGTTGATAAGTAGTTTTATCACTACTTATCAACAGTTAAGTAAATAGGATTAAAAGCACTTCAGCCTTTCCACACATTTTTTTTTCACCGTTCAATTTTTTTCAACAAATCCTATTTTGAACTCGATAACGACTTGCGGTTATTTTGTCATAGTAATTAATCACTTAACTATGATAGAAACTACTTTAAGCTTAACAAAGAAATTGAAATTTCACGATCATAATTACGGATTTCTGAACCGGGTGCCTGGGGAAATTTTTAGAACCGAAAACCCAGTTCCAATGGTTGTAAAACCGGGTATTCGGAAGTAGAAAATCATAGGTTTAAAAGCAACGTTTTAATGTTTTATCTAGCTTCATAATTTATAACTACCTAAATCTTTTGAACCCTTTATTTTGGGGCTATCCATAGTATTTATTCCCTACTAGATCTTCCTAAACCATCTCAGAAGATAATCCTCTCAAAAGATATGTCATCGAGTGGCATTTGCTTTGACTCATTTATTTAACAGAAAATTATCAAAAGAAATTTTACTTAATATATTTATATAAAACAGTTCCGTAACTGACTGACTGACTGACATATAACGCACAGACCAAACCGCTGGATCTAAAGGGCTGAAATTTTGCATGGCGATTGTTCTTATAGTATAGGGATGCACTAAGAAAGATTTAAAAAATATTCTTCTTAGATTTTTTAAATTAAATTTTTAAGCTGTTTTTGTAACTTTTTCAAGTTTTTATTTAAAATAATAATTTGAGGGTTATAAAATTTATATCGCGAGAAAGATCCTAAAAATTCCTTTAAAATAAAATCTTTTCGAATCTTTACCTCCATTTTCTCCTTTATTGTGAATTTTTAAAGATTAATTTTTAGAATTTAATTTATTGAATGCTGATCCCGTGGTTTCTTTTCTTTTTCTGATACTTTAAACTAATTTTGCGTCCCGTGCATAACAACGAAATAGACAAAAAAATTTCTTGCTAATGCGGCAGACGATTGGACATTATCCAAAAAAATATTCTAATATAGTAAAAGATATGTTCCTCAAATTGTACTATATTAACTGTACTATATTATTTTGTATGTTCTATTAGATTTAATTTGAATATTTTCTTCTACATTATTTTGTCTATAAAAATATCCGTTGCGATTTTTTTATAAATATATTCTTTTGTTCTTTTTACACCAATTGAATACATTGATCGTTGTATTTATCATATATATATATATATATATATATATATATATATATATATATATATATATATATATATATATATATATTGGCATTAATTGCATACATTGACCGTTGCATTTAATTTGAATGTACTCCATAGCGAAGTACGGATATTCAGATGTAAATACGGGTATAAATTGTTTTAACGTATTATTTAAAACTTGGACGAATTTCTAAGCTAGTGGCAAATTGAACAGAGAAAAACCGAGAGTCAGAATTCGGCAAAAGGCTAAATCTGTGCTACATCTACCTTTGAGGTATTCCCCTCACAGAACGAGACTTTCCTGTTTCAGGCCAAAATTTGTACGAAAATATGTTCACGGATATGGGAGAAAAGTTTGGATATGTTATGTTTTTTGAAAGCGTACTTAAAAAATAAAATAAAATAAATTTGAAATAAATATAGCTAACTGTAATTCTTTACATGAGAAATAAAAATAGATTTTTCATTGATATTTATGAAAAATGTTTGGGGATTCATGTATTATTGAAACCCGGTAATTCCCTGGTACTCGGTTCTGGAAAAAGACATGCAATCCCTAATCCCAATTCACCATCTTATTAGCAAAATTTTGAAATTTGGATCAACTGAGCAGCGAAAAGAATATCTATCTGTTACAGAACTATTAGAGAGTTTTTATTTAGAGGGTATTAAAAACACAGCAATATAAGAATCAGTGTCAAATAAAGCGCTTTACCAGATTTCCAGTTAACTGTGATTGTTAATACATTTTATCAAAATGATTTTTTGCACTCTCCTTTGCCATAGTAAATCCAAAATTAATGTCAATTTAGAATCATATTTAAAATAAACAATGAATTCCACTGATTGTGAAAAATGACGGGAGAATTAACATGTTTAAAAACTGATACTGACATTGCTTGTTTTGAGATAAGGGAACTTCCGTAGCCATAACAGAGCTAAAAACATTAATTCTTAAATATTTTATTATTTAATACCGAAATCCTCTACATATGTTTGCTTAAAAGGAGTCCTCTTCGTTATTGCTATTTTAAAAGTATCACAATCTGCAATAATTTTGTAAGAAAACTTTGCAAGGCAAGTTTTTTTTTCCCGTTTTCGTTTAATTAAAGACTGGCCAAAACACTATGGAAGCTGAATATAGGAGACCTAAAAACATATTTCCATTGTAACTATTGTAGCATTAGGTATCGTTAGTTTAGTATCGTACCCCTTGCAAAAGGTTTCATGTGTGTTGTAAAGTTTCGTAATTGTTGCGCTGAAGGAAAAATCGTGGACAACGCACAAAAGGTAAGCGGACGGCGGAGCAGAGTCCCTGACGAAGCGATCGATCGACGGAGTTGCGCAGAACTGAGTCGGGAATTTTTCCAGAAAAGCTGTGAACTTTTACCGGCAATCGGTGGAGGCTGTCGTTCCACAGGTAGTTATCAAATGTTTACATAATTTGCATTTTTATGCGGCCTGATGTTTTGGGGCAGAAGCATAAAAACCCAGGAAGATAAATATTAAATGAACGGCGGTAAGCATTAATTTAAATGAGAATTATGCTCCGCTTGGGAAAGGTGTTTTATTGACTTTTCATGGGTAATATTTTATAGCGTATTTGATCTGATATTATACAGTTATTTAAATGCACGAAACTAGAAGTTACCAAATTCTCTGGTTTTTTTTTTAAATATCGAGAAAGAAAGAGAATCCAAGCTGATGATAATACGAGATTTATTTGGCAATATCTTTTTGAATTATGTTTTTGAATCTACCCAAGTCTGAGTTTTAGCAAAGTTCTTAATAAAATCTGTTTAGTTGTGGAAGCACTGAAAAAATTCTCTACGAATGAAATATGACTTTACAAGCACTTGAACTCCTTTGAGAAGGGTGTTTTGATAAATTCCCTTGCCTAATTTTTATAGCTTGCATATAAGTGACATTTTTCTCAACTCAAATGAGTGAAATTTGAATTTATAGAAAAATACCGTTGATTTTAATAAAAGATTAAGATGAATGTAGTAGACAATGTGATCACAATGCTGTATTCATTCGATGTTCTTCCGTTAAATGACGTTTGTTAAATATTACCAACTTTAACTTAGTTTGGACAAAACTCTAAATGGAATATGCTTGACAATAAAACTTGAAATTTAACTGTCCATATCATATGTTAAAAAAAATATCAGAAAATTTCTCTTCACCGATTCTTTATTTTTTTAAGGGGGATAAAGGAACAATTGAGTATAGAGAGTTTCCGGAAAAAATAAAGTGCCTCAATTATCCTCTAATTGTGTCTAAAAATGGTTCTCGAACAAATTAATCGTGGCTTTGATCACCAGTGATATACATTTTCTAAAGTTATTAGTAAAAGGCACAAACACGCATGCAGTGTAGTTTAACGTTGGTATTGCAGACCTGCATTGCACACAATGCACCTCCATAACTTACTTCAGTGGCAAAAACTGAAACTTGTTAACTGCCCCAAGGAATTGATTATTCAGGCTAACCACTCCCAGATCATAGCGGTCTGTTCACGTTGCATCCTAAACGTTGCGTTGCGTTATTACATTATCTCCGAGATTGTTGGCATGACCTGTGATTGCTTTGATATATCATGAGGGAAATAAAATGAACTCTGGGATTATTGGAAATTTTCAACGCTGAAAAGCTCCGGATTTAGTGTGAGCAAAGTTGGAAAAAAGTTAAATAGAAAAGTTTATAAAATGTCAAAGTTTGAAAATATGAAATTAAAGTTGGATCTCACTGTTGATGCAACTAGGCTAGGTCCGGCTGGAAATGATGTGTAATTAACGTTGTTAGTTTAATATTTTGATCAAAGTGATAAATCTTCTATTTGTCAAAATAAAGTTGTAATTTTATCCTCCCACCCCCACCCCCTCCAAGGAAACCACCGAGATGAAAAGTTCAAAGACCGTTAATTTTGTCAAGTTACAAAGAAAATAATCAAAGTGATATCGAATGCATATTTTCGGATCGTGCACTACCCTCACTGGACGATGGCTGAATTGGCTTGGGTGCTGGCCTTCGGTACAAGAGTCTGTGGGTTCGAGTCCCACTCTTTTCATGGACGTTTGTAGCCGTTCGGAATCGGCTTTAAGCAGTGGGTCCTTGTCTAATTAGCCGTCGTGCAGCAGTAACTCTTTAAACCAAACCAAACAGGATTATCTACGAAAAAGTAATGATTCTAATTGCAAAACAGCTTAAGAAGAGTTTGTAAAATGTATTGTAAGATGACATTCCGCTCTCAGCTATAAAATTTATCACTTTCGGTTCAAGTGCAGAGGAAAATAATCTACAATAATAAATTAGGAAAGTTAAGGTCATTTTTACAGATAAAAGCAATGCAATATATGCCTTTAAGGCAACATTCATGCGGAGATAAACTAATTTGAAATAATATAATGTGTCCATGATTACTATAAATTTGAAGATTAATTAGAAGATTTATTAGCAGCCAAATTTTAGATTATAATTGAAGAAGATAAACAATAAGTTTATTCTTAGAGTTTAGTTTGTCTTTAAAATTACATATCATTATTAACTGGGAAATAAATAATATATAATTCATGTAATTACAAATATTTACTTCTAATATTAATTTTCGCGGCTTGTGGCAGCCCTGTGTTACAGCGCGCTGGTGTTCGGTGCTGAGGGAGCTCGGTTCGAATCCCGGCGTCACGCCATGAAAAATGCCTCCGTTTGTGTCGTCCCTTCATAGGGGGCGATGCTGGTTCACCTATGTGGTGCCCCCATAATAACAAGGCCATAATAATAAAACTGCGGTGATAATAGGCGAATGTTTAAAGGGACAAGGCCTCCCGATTGGGTATATATATATATATATATATATATATATATATATATATATATATATATATATATTAATTTTCAGTCTGTTATATTTGCCTGAATTATTTTTGTGGAATATGATAGAGAAACTAATCAATACTTTGATAATAAAAAAGCTGCTTAATATTTTTAAACAGTTTTTGCTGTCTTACCACCGTTTTTGGGCTGGAAATTTGAAATTATTTTAACAAAGCTGAAATATATGATAATCTATCATCTCTCAATTTTTGCAAGATTAATTATATTGCATTTGCGTTTCCTTTTAATATGATCCACATTCTTGCAGGAATGCTGGATGCCGTATGTGAAAGATCAGTTTAATAATAACAAATGATAAGATATGTTTCATCTATAACTGATGGGGAATATATAACCTCTCTTGTCAAATCTCATGCAAAACTTTAATTTTGGTAGGTTTGATTTTTACATATAATACTATGATATTAGTTTTAGTTGTCATCATTTGCCCTAGATATCACAAATATATTTTTCTCGTGTTTACAGAGTTTATGAATTTCTTTAAATCAGTTATTTAATTTATTAAACTTTTTTAATCTGTAATGGTACAGAGGTAATGCGATGTAAGTTAACATGATTATAACTAACTCTGTTGTAGCAATCAGTTAAAATAATGATTTAAGAAAAAGGTAGTTTTGTGTTGGCAAACACAGTATTTAACTTTTGGTTAAGCTAAGTTTAGCTCTAAGTTCTCAACCTGAGACAAGCTACTCCGGCAATTGCATCCGTGACTCTGATATAATTCCTCTGTGAGGCAAAGCGCTCTACTTACGATTCGGAGAAGAATCGTTCGACGTCTAGTCGACTATTTCTAGCAGAAACAAATTGAAGGCTGAGTTTAGGATCTTAAGCTGAGAAGCTCTACTCAGGCCTTGCAACCAACATTGCAAACCTCGATAAGTCCTTGTGATAGGCGAAGAGTTTTATCGATTTCCTATCGACCTCCAGCGTCTTACCTAGCTTGTCTTATGATCCCAGAAGGATCCGGACAATTATTGAGTTCTGTGGTCTTGAACTCTCGCAGAAGTGATCGATACTCATCCTGAGTTCCAGTGCGTAACCTCAGTGCAGTTAGACATCTAATATAAACTGAGGTGGTAGCTGACTTGTATATCCGCACATCATTAAAGAGCATCTCTCCTGTAACTTTCATAAATTTCACCGACTTAATCATTCTGTAAATAAATTGTTCATTTTAAATATTATTAGATTGTATCGCTGTTTTTTCGCTACCCAGTGAATGCTTTACAATAGTCACATAGTTACACAACCAGTCTGCCACTTAATTATATATACACTGAAGTGCCACTGAATTAGGGATAGCAAAGCCTATGCAAATTGTGTAGTGCTGCGCATCATGTATGCGCAAGTGAGGGCACTGTGGTAACTGCATATATAACGCGTACTGTGGTTGTTCTGAATTAGTTGTTGGAATTGCCAGTATGGGTAAACTGCCTGATTTAGACGCCTTCGATCGCGGACAAATCGTAGGTTCGCGACGCATGGGCCATTCAATTTCCGAAATCGTCAGACAGCTAGGATTTTCAAGGTCGACAGTGTCAAGAGTATACCAAGAATACATGGAGGGTGGAAAAAAAACTAGCGATCGGGCAAACTGCAAAGGACAATTAGCCTTGCCAGTGCGTGGTGAGAGACGGCTCAGGCGTATTGTACGTAGCCAGCGAAGCCAAACATTAGCTCAAATTAACACCCAGTTTAATGACGGTGCCAGTCGTACAGTCAGTAAACGAACTGTGCAACGCTCGCTTCACCGTATGGGTTTCGGGAGCCGTCGACCTACGAGAGTACCATTGCTCTATACTCGCCATCGGGCTGCATGTCTTGCCTGGGCAAGAGAGCACAGAGACTGGAGTGTAGAGGACTGGAAACGTGTAGCAGAGTGATGAGTCTCGATTCCGACTACTTAACGCCAACGGGAGGCTGAGAATATGGCGTCAGGCTCATGAAGCCATGGATCCTGCATGCCTGGCTGGAACTGTACAAGGGCATGGTGGCTCAATCATGGTCTGGGGTGTTTTTTCGAGGCACAGTTTGGGATCTTTGGTGCGTGTACCAACCTCCCTCAATGCAATTCGGTACGTAGAGTTGCTGGGTGATCACCTCCATCCGTTTATGCTGTTCTGTTATCCGCACGGTAATGGAGTTTTCCAGCAAGACAACTGTACCTCTCACAAGTCCCGATTGACTACTGGCTGGTTGGATGAGCATTCCTCTGACTTCTCTGTCATGAATTGGCCACCTAGAAGCCCAGACTTAAATCCTATTGAGCATCTTTGGGATGTTTGGAACAAGGCGTAAAAGGCCATCACACAGCACCAAAGAACCTTACTGAATTATGGACAGCTTTAACCAATATTTCGCAAGCCATTCCCGTGGAACGTTTCCAGAAACTTGTTGAATCTATGCCTCGTCGTGTGGCAGCCGTTATCAAGGCCAGAGGAGAACCAACTCGTTACTAGGTAGGTATCCCTAATTCAGTGGCACTTCAGTGTATATCTTAAATTTCTAAAATCTCCAAACTCTAACTTTTGAGACTCTAACTTTATACAGATATCACATTTTTTTTATATACGTGTATCTTGCTGAAGGCTGTTTAAAAAAAATTAAAATCGAAATTAGGAAAATTAATTTGTATATACTGCAGTTTCAAGCTGATAATATGAATTCCAGGAGAAAAATTGAAAAATTATTGCAGCAGATGGATGTAATGATACACTGTCTAAATTCAGTACTAATTTTTCATGAATTTTTTAGACGAAATATTTGTCAAAAATAATTTATTATGGAAATACTGATATGAACTCTTTCGTTACAAGAATGGTCAACATAAAATAATTTGTAAATTTTAACACGATTTTAACCCTGCAAACTAAATGCAATTTGATTAAAATTCAACGAAGAAACGGACATTTTAAAATTAAAACCTGTGGCAGTCCAAGAACGAATTATTTCTATACATTTTGGCCACGAGTGCTGATATAAATTGTGAAGTATGAAATTTTAAATACAAAATGAATTTAACGCTAAAGTGATTTCCACCTCTCCTGCCTGTCAAATATGATTTAACACACCAATCTTTCCTAACCGAGAGGGGTTGTCTGCGGAGTGTCGGGCAATCCTTTCCCCAACCCCCGCAGCAATTTGATAGCGCGTGCAGACTTGAACAGCGCTCTCTGCTTCACCCCAGTGATTTATGTGTCTCTGTACACTGTTCTGCACCCGATCGCTTCCTCTGGCGGTCCTACAAAGAAACAGAGTGAGGTCAGCGGGTCAAATGGTCTCGAGCGGGGTCGGGGGAGACCCCAAGAGCGGCGGAGATCAAGAACGGGAAGGGAAGTGGTTCTAAGTACCGTGTCTAATGTTACCGTTACTAAGTGATGTGACAGGAGTTGGGGAGAGAACTCTGTGCAATGTGAATGCACCATTAGAGGCAACGCAAGCTTTCCTGGACTTGGGTGCGGAGGGGAGATCGGCCTTGTCACGGGTGATTAGTTCGGATCGTGTTACCGGGAGTGAGTACACCCTCTTCATGGAATGATACACTTTCCATCTTGGATGTGCAGATTCGGTTTTGTCTCCTCCACCCCCACCCCACCATTTGTGGACATCGGTTGAATTGGGAGGGAGATGATGCAAGCGAAAGTGATCGAGAAACAAAGCGTATGGGGAGGCAATGATTAGGAAGTGATTTCAAATACAGAGAGTAATTTCATAACACAGCTTACTCCTTTTAGTTCTATGCTTACAAAATATGACATAGATAACGAGTTAAGAGTCTTTTGAAAAGTCCGCCAGAATGTTCGTCCAACGAAAAAATTCACACCATATTTTATGAACCCATAATTTTATATCTAGGCTTAAATACTGTCTATAAAGTAGTTTAGAACAATCGGTCCTTGCTTTCCCATAGATATTCATTAGAACCCCAGTTGAACACTCTTTTGTAATTTTTTTTCTAATGATTCAGCTTGATAAATTTTTAAAACATTTGCAGCTGATACATGATGCCTTATTTGTCTTTGAATTATATAGCCAATGTTTAAATTCCACTAAAAAGTTATACTGAAAGGAAAAGTGTAGCTTTTTAAACACATTTCCCCCCGTGTACAGTGAAATTGGGTTTGGGGAGCTACGGTCAATTGTTTGCTACACGAGGGTTAATTCGACCGGAACCTGCTGCTTAAGCCAATTCCGAACGGCTACAAACGTCCATGCCAACAGTGGGACTCGATCCCAGAGACTCTGGTACCGAAGGCCAGAGTCCTATCCATTTTGCCATCATCCGGATCGGTGAAATTGGGATTCAACGGAAGAATTATTTTTAAATGCACGTAAGTCACTACGAAAATAAAACCCAAAGTAACGAATATTTCCCCGTTATTTTTTAAGTTTATTTTTCAGCATGTTTTCAGTTACTTGCTCTAGCTCTTAACATAGTCTCAGACGGCAGAAAACAGTGCTCGGAATCGCTACTATTCAGTTGCTGTTGGAAAAAAACGAGCCCAATATTGATGCAAATGAAAAAGTGGGGTTCTAACGATCAACTGCTAGTACCAGGAATCCAAATTGCGGTCTCTTAGTTCGACACAGAGCCTTTGCTGGGAGAAATATTTTCTTCCCTCACTAAGTTAGGAGCAATACGAGAAGTATTTTCTTCCCTAACCAAATCCATTGGAAATAACTTACAACGACAAATCATTTTTGATAAAAATGTTTATTAAGGGTAATCTTTTGAAATAATTTACAATATCCTTATTCAGACACTAAATTCTATATAACTTTCTGTAGGCAATTTTAATTACTTTAAAACAATGGATGCATGCATGTGTTGGAGCAAGCGAGGAAGTCAGAAAATTGGCCTTTAACATACATTTATTTGATAATTCACAAAATTCACTTAAAGTGTAATTGCTGCTAGCACAATATCCCCTTTCATATTAATATTTCACATACGAGAACTCAGAAGCAGAGGCAAACTATCTGGTCAAAGTCATGATTTTTAGAGTCTATGGGGACGCACTTACTAAAATTGAAGTATGCAGCGATGAAAGATGGCATCGACGACAGGGACCCAGAATCATGTCATTTATAGGAACATCTTAGCGGGTTACTGGCACTTCTCCTAGACTCTGAGGCAGTCGAGACTCTCTATCATCTGAACTCTAAGGAAAAAAGTCCGAGATGACTCTGGACCTCCTCTCCTATTCCTTTCGTACTTGGAGGGGCTGTTGTCCGTTTGCGGGGAGGGGGCATTCTGGCCCGCCCCTCATTTTCATTGGGCAGTGGGATTTTTTCTTCAGTAGTTCCTGCCCCAATTGGTTCCTTATTATACAGCCCCTGTCCGTAGTCTACGAAGTACTTCCCCACCATAATTTTCATTTGCAATACCACTTTGACCCTTATCATCTGAAGGTTTTACTGTGGGCTAGAAAATAACGACCATCCATCTTGCAATATTTAAAGACTTTAGATCGCTATCACTGGCCACACCGACAGCTATTCGTCTATTACCTCCTGGCTTACAAGCCTCTATTTACCCCTGCCTCTGCAGCCTTTACAATAGATTCGTTATTAGCCACACACCGTGGGGCTAATAACGAATACCATTCCGCTTCTACACTCTCAATAAGCATTTAATAATTTTATATAATCTGTGTCATTTCGCATTTTATCCTGATATAAATAAAGCACTCTAAGCACTCTAATTATGTCTGGTGCATAAAAGCCATTCATTAACCACTTCCCGCATCTTATAAATTAGTAGCCAAGAAATTTATATCCCTGTAAGTCTCTCAATTTTTATCTTTCTATTTCAGTATGTTATCATATTACAAAACATTAGTGTTAAATACCAAAATTACTGGAGCATGATGAAGAAATTAGAAAATATTTATCCAAAAAACTTCTCATATTCTTAAAGATAAATTATATAAATATAGTTAAATTCTTAAGCATGTAACTTTTGATAATGTTGCACCGAAATGATACAACTTCAACAATAACACAGTAATGTACATTCACTCAACTGTTTCCCTCAAGTTGTTTCTATTATACAGATTATAGCTGAAATCTGCAGCCGCCCGGAAAATATAGGTCTTGAAAAAGCCATGTTTCTGGATACTTTTTCAATGGGAAATAGATTAGCACCTAAGACACACTTTTTCAAAGCACCATCGCTAACTCTGGAATTTCATTAGAACGCCAGTTGAACAATATATTATATAATTTTTAAATGAATCCGCTTCGAAAACTTTTAAAACATTTCGAACTGACACATCATGTTTTGTTTATCTTTGCAAAATATGGCCAATATTTAAATTCGGATAAAATGTTATACTGGAAGGAAATATTTTGAACTATTTGATTGTAGCTGCATATCATAAGGAGACATAAGTATGTATCGCAATTCTGCAACCATAAGAAAATATTAATTTATATTTCTTGTTAAGGCTACTGTGTACTAACTCGATTGGATTCGCTCCCCGCAGTGTTAACCTATGGAGGAAGCTCAAGAGGTGCGTCGTTCCACCGGCTAGGCATGCGACAAACCTAAGACGATCGTTTGATCGGTGACGCAACCCCACCTCGCACTGAGCAACTCAGGTCCAAATTTATTTAGGACTAACCGGAGCAACAGGAGCTAACACCAAAAGGCGAAAGTCGAGGCCCCATTCTCACTCTTAGCCCGGTTTCTTAGTCCCACTTCTGCGCGAGGACATGCCGAATCCTTGATGGTGATACAGTGACTCCCTCACAGGATACCACTCCCCCAGAAGACTCCCCAAGCGCCGGGGTCCTCACACCGGACATCGACGCCCTGGGCTACATCAACCCAACTCCAGCCCCCCGGCCTTAAACTATGGAGAAAATTTGAGTACTATTTACAGCTACATAAAAAGAATACATACTTCAAAGTTTCAATTTTTCCCCGTAGTATTTTTTTTTTATAATGTATTAAATAATGATGTCTATCGCTACAAAACTAAAACTTGTTTTTGAAAAAAAAAATGAAAAGTTTTTCATAAACATGCTTGCTGCATTTAAAGATCGCAGAATTTAAGACAATGTTAAAACATTAGGATTAAAAATCTACGATGACAACTGATGCACCCATCCTCTTGATCTACTTGGCAGTTTAATCGTTTTAGCGTCATAGGTTTCCGTTGTTTCATTGTAATAACTGTATAGTGGGTTTTTTAGCCAAGAAAGCAAAATGGGCTTTTCTTTAGAGAATTTTGTGTTCGACACCGTCTTAAGGCTGCTGTGTACTAACCCTATTGGATTCACTCGCCTCAATGTTAACCCATGGAGAAAATTTGTGTACTATTTACAGCTACAGAAATGTTGGTAAAAATGGTATTTTGAGACAGCCTGAACTTTTCTGAACCTCGCAACTGGATTCATTTTAATAAATGTCGTCCACTAAAGACATTTATGAGCGTTTAAAACACACCATGCCAGATTGACAAATAATTTAAATTTTAAAATATTACTTTAATTTTTTTAAGCGAAAAATATCTCAAGCTGTGAAATTTCTTTCTCTATTACGCTGTGCAATTATCCTTGAGCAAAATTTCTCCATAATTTAACATTGAGTTGAGTTGATCCAATAACCCTATTGAGTTGATCCAATAGGGTTAGTACACAGCAGCCTTAAATAACATATGAAAAAAAAATACCTAATATGCATAAAATACAAATCGACTTTCAGTTTCAAACTTTGAAGAATTTAAATGGAAATTAAATATGTTTTCAACACTGCAGAAAATAACCGAATTATTTTCAATATAGCATCTTTACATGTAACAGAAATAATTGTCTGATATTGATTCTTTAAGCATTTTTGCAGAGGATTGAATATTAAGTTTATAACACATATAAAAGTGAGATATCGAATACTTAGCGTCAATTAACTGAGAATTTCCTTTAAAATTTAAAATTCGTAAAACCCTGAAAGCAACAACGTTACAAATCGCTGAACGAATATTAATTCGACACGACACGCATTCCAGGTAAAACAATGTATCAAATAAAGCTTTCAGTCCGACAGAGATCAAGAACAATTATTAAAGAGTAGCGCTTTATAAAAGTCAAAACGACTTAAAAAAAAGGAATGCATCAGGTAATTTTAAAAAGCATTAAGAGTGAGATGAGGTAAGCATTGCCTGAATAGTAATATTAGAAATCTATTCCATGGAGTTTGTCCATGTCAAACATCAAGCTATTAATCCAAATTATTCTACCCATGTGAAAAACAAATCGTGACTTCATGTTCTTAAAAGCAATTAATACTTCGCATCACCTCATAATTTTCCATTCTGAGTTCAATGCTGCAACAATTGAACGTGACAAAACTTCTTTTTCCTCATTCTTTAAAAATTTAATTTTGGACATCAGTTGACAACTGAATTACAAAACTATGCCCCACGCGTTTATGTCCTGCTCCTAATTTTAAAGCAATTTCTTTTCTGGTTTTAAGCGTCAATCTTCATTAAATCTGAAGTCAGGACATTATGTAGGATCCCAGAACATTCAAAATTTTATTTAAGAAAGACTGAGATTAAAATACGACACAACGTCCAATAATTGAAGAATATATAATTTCAGGTTCCATATATGTACGACTTGAAATTAAAGTATAACAAATACTTCTCAGTTCGTTCAACATTCTTTTCTCCTAGTTTCAAGTAATGAGCAAACTTAATTTAATTTAAAAGGAGAATTTTGTCATTTTCTATGAAGTTTGAAACGCTTTATTTTGTTATAAATAGTGATATTTCATTTTTAATTCTTAATTTTCCAAATTCTGTAAGCTATATATAATAAGTGACAGGAATTGAAATTGTATCATTCACAATTACTTAAAACTGAATACGGTGCACAGAAATATTCTCATATGAATTTAATGCTATGGCGCGATCAACAAATCTATTTCTTGGTTAAAAAAAAATACCTCTTTCTGACAAATACGAAGGCAAAAGCAAGAAAGAGAAATCAATACGTATTTGTGAGAAGATTTTTGTATGAACAGTTTTGGGAAAAAACTTGGTTCAACATTAAAATAATGCATTAATCACGTTATATAAAATTTCGTCTAATCCAAGATACACGGAGTTATTGAACATATGAATGTCTATATTAAATTCTTCAATTCATTGTAAACAAGAACAAGAAATTTCCGTCTGCACATTTTTTTCAAATTAGCAAAATCTAAACTTTAGTCGTATTTCTTACTATGCATTTCCTGGATTCATTTATATGCTGAATGTTGATAAACTGCAGTACTAGGTATAACATGGTTGGACTCACCGCTTATGCTTCATCATACCTTCGTACATGAAGATTAGGACAAAATGGTTAATGAGATTATTTACCTCCTCCATAACTAAAATAGAAATATGTTTGGTTAACAGACCCGTGATTCATATAATATATTTATAATATATATATATACTAGATAGTACCCGTCAAGACTTGACGGTAAATAATTGAACAGTTCCAATATAAAAAAGGTTCATAACCTTGTTAAAATATTAGAACTTTTTACAGAATATTAGCTGCTTTTCAATCCTATGTTATAATTAAAATATTTGTAATATTCCGAGATGTTATACTCCGAGTTTATAATTAAAAAAAAGTCTTTCTTCTTGGAAAAAAAGCATGCTTGCAGCTGATTTTTCAATTCGACTTTCACAATAAAACTAATATGCTATATAAACAATCTAACTGATACGCTATGAATATGCTATGTATAAATATATTAAGCAAAAATAAAATATATAAACTAAATAAAATCAGATTAAAAATTCATACAAATTATTCACGGGCAAAAAATTTTGCAGTCAATTTCAATAAATAAGAATGAATTCAAATTTATCAATCTAATTCAATCTCTTGCAATTTAATATAAATATTTTATATATTCATGTATTACGCTATATACATGTATAAATATGCTATGTATAAATATATTAAGCTAAAATAAATTATATAAACTAAAGAAAATCAGATTAAAAATCATACAAATTATTCACGTACAAAAATAAAATAATAAACAGAAATTAAAAACACTATCATCGTAATACACTCATGGACAAAAAAATTAGCGCACCAAGAAGGAGTCGTCAAAATGTAACGAAATTTTACATACGTAATGACTACTTTGATATAAGTAAATGATAAGAAAATCAAAGAAAAAGGATAATTTATTTCAGAGAAAAAGGCAAAAGAACGGAGGAGTTAATACTCCGTTGGACCCCCTCTAGCGCGAATGCACGATGCGATTGCACGATCGGGCATTGAGTCATACAAGTTCTGTATGATGTCTTGAGACATTTCGTTCCATATTTGCTGTAACCTTTCCCCTAGTTCTTTCAAACTCGTGGGATGCCCAACTCGTCGTCCCAAATGATCCCAGATATGCTCGATTGGAGACAAATCTGGGGATCGGGCAGGCCAAGGAAGGGTAGTAACAGTGCGGAGACAGTCTTGTGACACCCTTGCCGTATGAGGCAGAGCGTTGTCTTGTTGAAAAATGGCTCCTGGGAGCCGTTGAATGAGTGGCAAGACATGTGGTTGCAGGATTTCATGAACATACCACTGGGCTGTCATGGTGCCACGGAACAATACTAGGGGTGACAGTGTATTGTAGGCAATGGCACCCCATACCATCACACCAGCTGTGGGAGCGATGTGTCGCTGTACAGCAAAGTCAGGATTGAAGCGTTCACCACGGGCTCTCCACACACGAACACGATTGTCATCACTGCCGAGATTGAATAAGGATTCGTCGCTAAAGACGACCTGGTTCCATTCCGCTGCAGTCCAGTTTCCTCGGCAAAACTCCAAACGGAGGCGTCGATGGGTGGGCGTCAAATGCAACACACGTAATGGGCGCCGCGATACCAACTGTCCTTCAGCCAGGCGCCTTCGTATGGTTCGAGAAGACACAGAGGCCCCTAGTGAAGGTGCTACCTATGCCTGGATGGCGGCCGATGAAGCAGTTGCTGTACGCGTGCATTTCTTATGATGTGGCGGTCTTCTCGACGACTGGTCTGTCGAGGGCGTCCTGAGCCTGGTCTTCGTGTACATGACATCTCTCGGGTCCACTGGTCCCAACACCTCCTCACAACACAATCAGAGCGGCCTAATTGACGAGCTACTCGCCTAGCTGACCACCCAGTTTCCATCATCCCGACGATTTTCCCCCTCTCAAACTGCGACAACTGCTTATATTGTATTCGAACACGTAATGGCATGTCTATCTCAGCTCTTCCTTTGTAAATGATTCAGCACACTGAAACAAGCTTTGGTTACCTATTTTATACTACACAGAGTATGATGTTCAGCGCAGTCTACCGGCTATACGTAATGCGCAATCACGCTGCATTTCTAATCATTTGCATATCTCCCCGACATGTACCTTCATTGCCAGTTTCGTTACGATCCCGCAATTATTTCTTGGCGAGCTAATTTTTTTGTCCATGAGTGTAGAATGCTTTACGAAAAATCGGTATGAACAAAAGAACAATTTGATCAAATAAATATTCAATTAAACACAATTAAAATGTTAAATTCAGTTACTTAGCTTGAAATTTACATTCAAATATAATCATTGAGACATTACGAAAAAAAAAAAGCTGGCCGATACGTTACTTCACACCATTTAAATAAGAAATCGAATAGAATACAAACCGTCATAAAAGTACTATTAAAAGTAAATATTAAACAGAAATTAAAACACTATCATCGAATAGAATTCTTTACGAAAAATCACATGAAAGCCACAAGTGAGTACATCAAAGCCAGGTATGTTGGCAATTTAGAAATATTCATTTCTACAGTATACAGTTTTGAACATATCACTACGCATGCGTCGGGTTTGCAACTTTCCGAAAATACTAAATTTGACATTATTGTAATATCTGGTTAAAAAAAAATATATATATATAAGTAGTATAAAAATGAGAGTTCCGCGCCAGGATTAAGGAGAGGAGCTTAAAGTGGGCGGAGCTAACTGAGTGACGTGGACCAATCAGAGTGCAGTTGGCCACCTGGCGGTCGATTTGGACCAATCAGGAGAGGGCAGTGCTGCTATCGCCCCCTAGCGGGAAAGAGTGGAACCTTATAGTTCAGCAGAATCTTGGAGGGAGTAGGTGCTTTGCGGAGCGCCACCTATCGGTTAAACAGGGAACTAAATTTTTTACAAGGATTGGAGGTCAGGGTATATTTTTTTCAATGCTGCCATCTGCTGGTAAAATAGGGAACTACATTTTTGAGACTTAGAAATTTTTTTAAAAGTATTTTCCATGGGAATTGAACCCGTTAAAGAAATATTACCTGACTACTTTTAGCGACGTAATACCGTTACGCTATGAATCGTCGGAAGTTCAGTGAATTATATTCTATAACAGAGAGAATATTTTTATGAATTTACTAGAATTAATTATCAAAAATAAATATAACGTCATCTATTGTTTAAAAATGAAACTTAGTAAATTTAATACAAGGTTTTGAGTATATTTTTCAAAACTTTAAATATTTTTAGTCGAATTCTAACTTAAAATATATATTATCAACTTAGTAGTTAAAAAAAAGGGCTTATTTTCAGGACATTAAAATTGTTTTGCTATGTTTTTTAACGTGATATATAATTTTACATAGATACATTCGCTAAATAATACAAAATAATAATAAATTTGTACATAGATAGGCTAAACGAATATTTTTTTTCTTTTACTTTAAATTTTTTTATTAGGTTTTTAAACTTAAACATATTATCAATTTAATAGTTTGGAAAAAGTATTTATTACAGAACATTCCATACTAGTATGAAAAAAAATGAGAAATATTATTTGAACATTGAAAAAAAACATTCCATGAAAGCTAACAAGGGATATTTTTACACATGAAATTATTTACGACAACCGTTAAGTTTAAAATATCTTTAATTTTTCTTATGAATATTACTTTGCAGTATAATATAATTTAGATAGAGCTTTGAAACCATTGTAACATTTAGTATAGAAAAAATTATTATTTGATCTTACCTTGAAAAACATTCCATGAAAGCTAACAAGGCATATTTTTAGACATGAAATTATTTACGACAAGCGTTAAGTTTAAAATATCTTTAATTTTTCTTAAGAATATTACTTTGCAGTATAATATAATTTAGATAGAGCTTTGAAACCATTGTAACATTTAGTATAGAAAAAATTATTATTTAATCTTACCTTGAAAAACATTCCATGAAAGATAACAAGGGATATTTTAGACATGAAATTATTTACGACAAGCGTTATGTTTAAAATATCTTTAATTTTCTTAAGAATATTACTTTGCTGTATAATATAATTTAGATAGAGCTTTAAAACCATTGTAACATTTAGTATAGAAAAATTATTATTTAATCTTACCTTGAAAGGCATTCCATGAAAGCTAACAGGGGATATTTTTAGACATAAAATTATTTAAACAAAGCGGGAATTCCCCAGTAGGGTTATTTTTTCCTTTTAATATTAGAAATAAAAACTGAAATATGATTCAATCTAGATAATTATTTAAATTAAATACACATACCATACCAATCCATACTATTAATCTGCAAGAGAAGGTATCAAATTTATCTCGCGATGTTAATAGAGAAGATTCTTACATTATCTGAAATAATACAGACTTTATTATGTTTAGAAGATATTTACAAGAGTTCATTTAGAATTAAATGAATCATGGTTTGAATCCTACAACAGTAGGGGGTATGTGCAAACATGAAGACTTTAAATTATACAATTACCATCGAGAACCTGAAACTTAAAAATATATGTACCAATTTAAGTATCTTTATATAGTTTATGTACAGTTTTGAATATATTTCAAACCATAAGCACTTTTACAACTTTGAAAATATATTGTAAGTTAAGACGCTTACTAAAATTAAAAATATTTTATAGAGATAAAGACTTGAAAGATAAAATTTACAAGTTTTAATCCTAAATATTATATTTTATCCAGAAATGTAGACTATTAATATATGATTTTTAACCTTACATGCTTTCAACGATTACCTAAATTGCGATATAACCTTTAGACTTCCTTTTTTAATAACATAAATATATATATACATAAATGTTATCAAATTAAAATTTTTGATATACTTTCGTATAAGATAGTTTTCTACATGCAATTACCAAAATATTTTATCCTTACAGCAACAGAAATAATACAGACTTTATCATGTTTAGAAGATATTTACATGAGTTCATTTTAGAAGTAAATTGACCAAGGTTTAAATCTTACAGCGGTAGTGTTATACGGAGACAATATTTTTGCTTTATATAAGAAAATAGTTACTATATATTTTAAAATTAAAATTAGTTTTGTTAAGAATAAAACTTTACTGTATATTTTATAATATAAGCATATACCAACTCTCATAGTTATCATTTTCATCAGTTAACGGTTTAAAATATACAATTGGCTAAAATACATATTCAATTATTTAAAAGTAGGATAAGCTAATAGAATTTTATATCAAAGTTGTTCGATTATTGCTTACAAGACTTTAAATATAAAGTTTAATGAAACTGGATCAATTTAACTTTCCTTTTGATACATCTAGAGAAAAATTATCTGAAAAGTATGATGATTTTAACATAGCTAAAGAATTCGCTGAAAAGAAAATGATCAAGCAAGAATCTGCAGAAAAAGAGTCAATATACGATGATTTCATTTTAAACAGTATCCCACAAACTGTGAAAAAACGTGCTTCTAATCTGATATCTATTTTGAAACAATAGCCCAGCATAATATCATGGAATGACAAGGTTAAGTGATATATCAAGGAAAACCTTATGAAAGTTCTAATATTATTGATTTATTCAATTCAATTTTAACTAATAAGAAGAAAAGTGTCAATACCCAAGCTGGATTTTTATCAGTGTTAAAGCGATTAAATATCGCACATTATTTCATACAAAACAAGCATTTATCTGTACAGCAACAAGAAGAAAAAATAGTTATCTCTTTAATAAAATCTGTTTTAAAACTATATATATTAGTGTTTTCATTTTTTTCTATGCATGCTTTTTAAATTAATTCACACATATGCATAATGAAATATACAAATTTATCTTTAAATTATCATTTATTTAACACATGAAAAAGTATTTACATAAAACAAATGAAGATTCACATTCACATTTTCCCATGTTCAATATAATATTTAAAATTCGTAAAAAATATCATGTAAATAATCCTTAAATGTTTTTATAGTAATATTATCAAAAAAGTTTCCATAATTATAATGACACGTACAATAATTTAAGCATATATTTTTTACGATGTCTCCCAGAATGATATGATACAATGAAGTCTTTCCCATACTTTCATACTTTTCAGAGATTGAAAGTGATACACAGCAATGTTCTTGGTTATGGGATTTCTCTATTTTACAATCATAGCATTTATAAATTTGATTAATACATCTACAGTACTCTTCGCGTATACAATGTAAATAATTTTCACGAGCTTGATTTATATCACAATGATCTTTATAACATAAACCTTTTTTAATCACCTCACGTCGAAGAATTCTAGGAAGACTTTTACATAGTAAAGTTTCCTGAATACAGTCATCAACATTTGTCATTTGTGATATAAAAGCCTTTCTTTGTTTAAAGTTCAATTTTATAAATAACGGATTTAATTGAAACTCACCAGTTTCCCTTATAAACATCTCTTGAAACATATAGTCTTCTCCATCGTTGGTAACACATATTTTCTGATTCACAATAAAAGACTTATCCGCATAAAGAGCATCGGATCTTAAAATTTTAGAACATAATTCACTCCACGTACTCGCACACATTTTAACACTCTGCTGTGCAGGATTCGAAACACCACATTCTCCAATATATATGTTAAATCCATCCTCGTTGTCCTGCAAACTGATACATTTACCATCGTATATATCCCATGATATGAAATACGATGTTGCACGCAACTGCTTGCTAATCTTTACACCAACAAGCTCTCCCTTAAATTTTTTTAACGGCGATTCCATTCTTATCCACTCGCACAAAATAACAACCTATTCGTTTGAAAATCTAGCAAGCGACTAAGTTTTCTCCCCCCAAAAAAATCAACCTCACAAGATATGTCTGATCAGATAAGATAATGCATATCTACTACTAGTCACATATTTTGAAAAACACATTTTTATAAATACTTTTAAAAATTATTTTCTAAAAAAGGTTTAAATTAATACTTTCAAAATTATTATTCTAAAAATTATTACACACATAAATAAATGCAATAATTCATCTTTAAATACTATATATAGAACATGGGAAAAAAGTACTTACAATTTAATCTTCTAATATATCTTCGTCAAAATATTTATGAAATATTTTAATGTTGTCGCTAGCGAGAAAATTAGTGTTATTATAGTGACATATGCAATAATTGTTGGTCATTTCATTTAAAGTCCTTTTAATATTTTTATTAAATATAGCTGCTTTTCCCACAGCTTGATATTTTCATTATCACTTGTGCTTAAGCAGCTATGTTAACGTTGTGAAGGATGGTCAAATTCACAGCCTCGGCATTCATACAACTCACTGGATGTAATCATCACACTTCGTTTTATAACTTTGAAGAAATTTATCCGTGCTGTGGGAGAATCACAATGCTCTTTCACACAAGGTCCGTTTCTGTATACCCTATATTGTAACATGTTAGGGATGGTTTGAGTCAACAATGTCTTCTCTACACAGTCTATAATATCTGACGAATATTCTTGCAGTTTGTTGATTTGTTCCCGATTTAATTTTATACAAGAGTTTTTCAATCTGAAAACATTGTTCTCGTTTTTGAATAGTTGTTGCAACACACACTGTTCAGCGTTGTAAATCCCCACTAATTGATTATTAGCAACGAATGACTTTGTATTGTAAATTAATTGAAGTTGGGTTATTTTCCACATAAAATCCCAAAATGTTGAGATGGTCGCCATTATACCGTTCTAAGTCTGTGTACTGCTGTTATATTCACTAAATTCACGAATATGTACCCTTAGGCCTTTATGATCTTGATATATTAAAACGAAGACATTATATTCAATATTCCATGATGAAATTAATACTGGGCTGTTGCGATTTCTATAGTAATTCTCCATCCAGTAGTTTTCTGGTATCTCATCAGTAGAAACATTGGATGAAGTTGAGGGGCCTGCAGAAACATTCCAATATGCAGATGTAGAGGTTGACGGATTCATTGTAGAAGGACCCGCAAGCTACAAAACATTTAAAGAGTCTTCGAAGGACGGAGCGTTAAATTCTGGCATATTCATTTTTAAAAATATTTGCTAAAATAGGATTATACTGCTAGCAACTAAACGTTTCGAATGAAAGTGAAATTCTACATAGAGCGTTTGATGTTTCAACATGTTATCTTTAGCCCCCCCCCCCCCCCGCAAAGGGGAGATAACGGTCCCTTCTGCTATTGCATAGGGTGGGTTGAAATCCATCTTAAAGAGACAACATCTCGCCCTGCCATCTAGATAAAAATTGATAATAAGAATTTAGTCTCGCAAAAGTTGCACATTTTAGGGGAAATATTTGCAGGTAATAGCTTTTAAAGATCCCCTTTTTAAGATAAAGTGTTCTAAAGCAATTCATTCAGATAAGTACACCAATGCCATTCTTTAAAACTGAAATTTTCGAATCGTTTCGTGATTCTTTTAAAAACTCAATGAATATTTTCCCCCTATTTTTAGAAGAGGTAAAAAAAATAACTTCTACTTTCACTGAGATAAGCTGTAAATACCTATAGCAAAGAAGAATTAGGGTATTGTGAAAGGAATTCTCGCTTTACACAGTTCATAAATTAATTTTTTTTTAGTTTCGATTGACAAAATATGTCTTCTAACATGGAAAATCAAGATTCAACTCCTGATAATATCCCCGTAAGTATTCTCTGATTAATAATATTTTTAAACTTTTTTATTTTTAGAAATATAGTGATATATTTTTAACTTTCATGAATAGGAACTTATTATATATTTTAAATGTTAACTTAGTATATTTTTTTAATAGATAATAAACGAAACTTATAGTATACACTTAATGAATAACCAATTTATTTAAAAAGTTTATTTTATAATTCTTTTATTTATTTATTTTTTTATTTATTTTTCAAATGAATTAAAAAATAAATAAATAAAACAATTATAAAATAAACTTTTTAAATAAATGGGTTATTCATTAAGTGTACACTATAAGTTTCGTTTATTATCTATTAAAAAATATACTAAGTTAACATTTAAAATATATAATAAGTTCCTATTCATGAAAGTTAAAAATATATCACTATATTTCTAAAAATAAAAAAGTTTAAAAATATTATTAATCAGAGAATACTTACGGGGATATTATCAGGAGTTGAATCTTGATTTTCCATGTTAGAAGACATATTTTGTCAATCGAAACTAAAAAAAAAATTAATTTATGAACTGTGTAAAGCGAGAATTCCTTTCACAATACCCTAATTCTTCTTTGCTATAGGTATTTACAGCTTATCTCAGTGAAAGTAGAAGTTATTTTTTTTACCTCTTCTAAAAATAGGGGGAAAATATTCATTGAGTTTTTGAAAGAATCACGAAACGATTCGAAAATTTCAGTTTAAAGAATGGCATTGGTGTACTTATCTGAATGAATTGCTTTAGAACACTTTATCTTAAAAAGGGGATCTTTAAAAGCTATTACCTGCAAATATTTCCCCTAAAATGTGCAACTTTTGCGAGACTAAATTCTTATTATCAATTTTTATCTAGATGGCAGGGCGAGATGTTGTCTCTTTAAGATGGATTTCAACCCACCCTATGCAATAGCAGAAGGACCGTTATCTCCCTTTGCGGGGGGGGGGGCTAAAGATAACATGTTGAAACATCAAACGCTCTATGTAGAATTTCACTTTCATTCGAAACGTTTAGTTGCTAGCAGTATAATCCTATTTTAGCAAATATTTTTAAAAATGAATATGCCAGAATTTAACGCTCCGTCCTTCGAAGACTCTTTAAATGTTTTGTAGCTTGCGGGTCCTTCTACAATGAATCCGTCAACCTCTACATCTGCATATTGGAATGTTTCTGCAGGCCCCTCAACTTCATCCAATGTTTCTACTGATGAGATACCAGAAAACGACAGGATGGAGAATTACTATAGAAATCGCAACAGCCCAGTATTAATTTCATCATGGAATATTGAATATAATGTCTTCGTTTTAATATATCAAGATCATAAAGGCCTAAGGGTACATATTCGTGAATTTAGTGAATATAACAGCAGTATACAGACTTAGAACGGTATAATGGCGACCATCTCAACATTTTGGGATTTTATGTGGAAAATAACCCAACTTCAATTAATTTACAATACAAAGTCATTCGTTGCTAATAATCAATTAGTGGGGATTTACAACGCTGAACAGTGTGTGTTGCAACAACTATTCAAAAACGAGAACAATGTTTTCAGATTGAAAAACTCTTGTATAAAATTAAATCGGGAACAAATCAACAAACTGCAAGAATATTCGTCAGATATTATAGACTGTGTAGAGAAGACATTGTTGACTCAAACCATCCCTAACATGTTACAATATAGGGTATACAGAAACGGACCTTGTGTGAAAGAGCATTGTGATTCTCCCACAGCACGGATAAATTTCTTCAAAGTTATAAAACGAAGTGTGATGATTACATCCAGTGAGTTGTATGAATGCCGAGGCTGTGAATTTGACCATCCTTCACAACGTTAACATAGCTGCTTAAGCACAAGTGATAATGAAAAATATCAAGCTGTGGGAAAAGCAGCTATATTTAATAAAAATATTAAAAGGACTTTAAATGAAATGACCAACAATTATTGCATATGTCACTATAATAACACTAATTTTCTCGCTAGCGACAACATTAAAATATTTCATAAATATTTTGACGAAGATATATTAGAAGATTAAATTGTAAGTACTTTTTTCCCATGTTCTATATATAGTATTTAAAGATGAATTATTGCATTTATTTATGTGTGTAATAATTTTTAGAATAATAATTTTGAAAGTATTAATTTAAAACCTTTTTTAGAAAATAATTTTTAAAAGTATTTATAAAAATGTGTTTTTCAAAATATGTGACTAGTAGTAGATATGCATTATCTTATCTGATCAGACATATCTTGTGAGGTTGATTTTTTTTGGGGGAGAAAACTTAGTCGCTTGCTAGATTTTCAAACGAATAGGTTGTTATTTTGTGCGAGTGGATAAGAATGGAATCGCCGTTAAAAAAATTTAAGGGAGAGCTTGTTGGTGTAAAGATTAGCAAGCAGTTGCGTGCAACATCGTATTTCATATCATGGGATATATACGATGGTAAATGTATCAGTTTGCAGGACAATGAGGATGGATTTAACATATATATTGGAGAATGTGGTGTTTCGAATCCTGCACAGCAGAGTGTTAAAATGTGTGCGAGTACGTGGAGTGAATTATGTTCTAAAATTTTAAGATCCGATGCTCTTTATGCGGATAAGTCTTTTATTGTGAATCAGAAAATATGTGTTACCAACGATGGAGAAGACTATATGTTTCAAGAGATGTTTATAAGGGAAACTGGTGAGTTTCAATTAAATCCGTTATTTATAAAATTGAACTTTAAACAAAGAAAGGCTTTTATATCACAAATGACAAATGTTGATGACTGTATTCAGGAAACTTTACTATGTAAAAGTCTTCCTAGAATTCTTCGACGTGAGGTGATTAAAAAAGGTTTATGTTATAAAGATCATTGTGATATAAATCAAGCTCGTGAAAATTATTTACATTGTATACGCGAAGAGTACTGTAGATGTATTAATCAAATTTATAAATGCTATGATTGTAAAATAGAGAAATCCCATAACCAAGAACATTGCTGTGTATCACTTTCAATCTCTGAAAAGTATGAAAGTATGGGAAAGACTTCATTGTATCATATCATTCTGGGAGACATCGTAAAAAATATATGCTTAAATTATTGTACGTGTCATTATAATTATGGAAACTTTTTTGATAATATTACTATAAAAACATTTAAGGATTATTTACATGATATTTTTTACGAATTTTAAATATTATATTGAACATGGGAAAATGTGAATGTGAATCTTCATTTGTTTTATGTAAATACTTTTTCATGTGTTAAATAAATGATAATTTAAAGATAAATTTGTATATTTCATTATGCATATGTGTGAATTAATTTAAAAAGCATGCATAGAAAAAAATGAAAACACTAATATATATAGTTTTAAAACAGATTTTATTAAAGAGATAACTATTTTTTCTTCTTGTTGCTGTACAGATAAATGCTTGTTTTGTATGAAATGTTGTGCGATATTTAATCGCTTTAACACTGATAAAAATCCAGCTTGGGTATTGACACTTTTCTTCTTATTAGTTAAAATTGAATTGAATAAATCAATAATATTAGAACTTTCATAAGGTTTTCCTTGATATATCACTTAACCTTGTCATTCCATGATATTATGCTGGGCTATTGTTTCAAAATAGATATCAGATTAGAAGCACGTTTTTTCACAGTTTGTGGGATACTGTTTAAAATGAAATCATCGTATATTGACTCTTTTTCTGCAGATTCTTGCTTGATCATTTTCTTTTCAGCGAATTCTTTAGCTATGTTAAAATCATCATACTTTTCAGATAATTTTTCTCTAGATGTATCAAAAGGAAAGTTAAATTGATCCAGTTTCATTAAACTTTATATTTAAAGTCTTGTAAGCAATAATCGAACAACTTTGATATAAAAATTCTATTAGCTTATCCTACTTTTAAATAATTGAATATGTATTTTAGCCAATTGTATATTTTAAACCGTTAACTGATGAAAATGATAACTTTGAGAGTTTGGTATATGCTTATATTATAAAATATACAGCAAAGTTTTATTCTGAACAAAACTAATTTTAATTTTAAAATATATAGTAACTATTTTCTTATATAAAGCAAAAATATTGTCTACGTATAACACTACCGCTGTAAGATTTAAACCTTGGTCAATTTACTTCTAAAATGAACTCATGTAAATATCTTCTAAACATGATAAAGTCTGTATTATTTCTGTTGCTGTAAGGATAAAATATTTTGGTAATTGCATGTAGAAAACTATCTTATACGAAAGTATATCAAAAATTTTAATTTGATAACATTTATGTATATATATATTTATGTTATTAAAAAAGGAAGTCTAAAGGTTATATCGCAATTTAGGTAATCGTTGAAAGCATGTAAGGTTAAAAATCATATATTAATAGTCTACATTTCTGGATAAAATATAATATTTAGGATTAAAACTTGTAAATTTTATCTTTCAAGTCTTTATCTCTATAAAATATTTTTAATTTTAGTAAGCGTCTTAACTTACAATATATTTTCAAAGTTGTAAAAGTGCTTATGGTTTGAAATATATTCAAAACTGTACATAAACTATATAAAGATACTTAAATTGGTACATATATTTTTAAGTTTCAGGTTCTAGATGGTAATTGTATAATTTAAAGTCTTCATGTTTGCACATACCCCCTACTGTTGTAGGATTCAAACCATGATTCATTTAATTCTAAAATGAACTCTTGTAAATATCTTCTAAACATAATAAAGTCTGTATTATTTCAGATAATGTAAGAATCTTCTCTATTAACATCGCGAGATAAATTTGATACCTTCTCTTGCAGATTTAATAGTATGGATTGGTATGGTATGTGTATTTAATTTAAATAATTATCTAGATTGAATCATATTTCAGTTTTTATTTCTAATATTAAAAGGAAAAAATAACCCTACTGGGGAATTCCCGCTTTGTTTAAATAATTTTATGTCTAAAAATATCCCCTGTTAGCTTTCATGGAATGCCTTTCACGGTAAGATTAAATAATAATTTTTCTATACTAAATGTTACAATGGTTTTAAAGCTCTATCTAAATTATATTATACAGCAAAGTAATATTCTTAAGAAAAATCAAAGATATTTTAAACTTAACGCTTGTCGTAAATAATTTCATGTCTAAAAATATCCCTTGTTAGCTTTCATGGAATGTTTTTCAAGGTAAGATCAAATAATAATTTTTTCTATACTAAATGTTACAATGGTTTCAAATCTCTATCTAAATTATATTATACTGCAAAGTAATATTCTTAAGAAAAATTAAAGATATTTTAAACTTAACGCTTGTCGTAAATAATTTCATGTCTAAAAATATGCCTTTTTAGCTTTCATGGAATGTTTTTCAAGGTAAGATCAAATAATAATTTTTTCTATACTAAATGTTACAATGGTTTCAAAGCTCTATCTAAATTATATTATACTGCAAAGTAATATTCATAAGAAAAATTAAAGATATTTTAAACTTAACGCTTGTCGTAAATAATTTCATGTCTAAAAATATCCCTTGTTAGCTTTTATGGAATGTTTTTCAAGGTAAGATCAAATAATAATTTTTTCTATACTAAATGTTACAATGGATTCAAAGCTCTATCTAAATTATATTATACTGCAAAGTAATATTCTTAAGAAAAATTAAAGATATTTTAAACTTAACGCTTGTCGTAAATAATTTCATGTCTAAAAATATGCCTTGTTAGCTTTCATGGAATGTTTTTCAAGGTAAGATCAAATAATAATTTTTTCTATACTAAATGTTACAATGGTTTCAAAGCTCTATCTAAATTATATTATACTGCAAAGTAATATTCATAAGAAAAATTAAAGATATTTTAAACTTAACGGTTGTCGTAAATAATTTCATGTGTAAAAATATCCCTTGTTAGCTTTCATGGAATGTTTTTTTTCAATGTTCAAATAATATTTCTCATTTTTTTTCATACTAGTATGGAATGTTCTGTAATAAATACTTTTTCCAAACTATTAAATTGATAATACGTTTTAAGTTTAAAAACCTAATAAAAAAATTTAAAGTAAAAGAAAAAAAATATTCGTTTTAGCCTATCTATGTACAAATTTATTATTATTTTGTATTATTTAGCGAATGTATCTATGTAAAATTATATATCACGTTAAAAAACATAGCAAAACAATTTTAATGTCCTGAAAATAAGCCCTTTTTTTTAACTACTAAGTTGATAATATATATTTTAAGTTAGAATTCGACTAAAAATATTTAAAGTTTTGAAAAATATACTCAAAACCTTGTATTAAATTTACTAAGTTTCATTTTTAAACAATAGATGACGTTATATTTATTTTTGATAATTAATTCTAGTAAATTCATAAAAATATTCTCTCTGTTATAGAATATAATTCACTGAACTTCCGACGATTCATAGCGTAACGGTATTACGTCGCTAAAAGTAGTCAGGTAATATTTCCTTAACGGGTTCAATTCCCATGGAAAATACTTTTAAAAAAATTTCTAAGTCTCAAAAATGTAGTTCCCTATTTTACCAGCAGATGGCAGCACTGAAAAAAAATATACCCTGACCTCCAATCCTTGTAAAAAATTTAGTTCCCTGTTTAACCGATAGGTGGCGCTCCGCAGAGCACCTACTCCCTCCAAGATTCTGCTGAACTATAAGGTTCCACTCTTTCCCGCTAGGGGGCGATAGCAGCGCTGCCCTCTCCTGATTGGTCCAAATCGACCGCCAGGTGGCCAACTGCACTCTGATTGGTCCATGTCACTCAGTTAGCTCAGCCCACTTTAAGCTCCTCCCCTTAATCCTGGCGCGGAACTCTCATTTTTATACTACTTATATATATATTAAAATAATAATAATATAATGAAAGTGGAGAAGATTCTGCGATTCAATTTTTCTTATATTAACGATTTTGTTTATCCAAGAGTTTTAACATGTCTTTTAGCTCATCACAAGTTTTTGTCGAACGAAGTTGGAGATCTACTTCTGGACGTGCGTTTATTCCTTTTATAATGTAGTATTTCTGCTCTTCCGAGGTCATCGCTGCTTTTGAAGCTATTTGTTGGGTAGTGTAATAATAAGCTTCATAGGTTTCTTAACTTCCTTTTTTCCGTCTTAACAATTGCTGATGTATTTCTGGTTTACTTATATCAGTCCTAAATTCTTTAAGCAGTTATGTTTTAAATTCTTTAAAGTTCATAACGGGGGTCTGGATTGAAGAAAGAATTCCACATTTCCTGTACAAAGCTTGCGAAAATATATAAGTTTTTGTATAGTATTTAACGTCAATTGTTCACAAACCTGCTCATATTCCGCTATGAAATTTTCGATTGGTACTTCATTTGAATAGGGCTTGATAAACACCTTAACATCTGAAAATCGGACGTGAGATGGCTCGTCATTTTCACCGGTTAATTCCACTGTTTTATTTAAATCGGATGTTTTCACTTTCTGCTTTTCTTCTTCAAAACGAGGTCACCGAACAGCGCAAATCCACCAAGGTCAGTTATAATCTGCTTGTACTCGCTGCTGTTTTAGTCGCAAGGAAGAATGAATGACACTTTGAAATTTCACGACGGGTGCTGGTAAAATTAATTAAAACTCTCTTTACCTATTGAAATAAAAAATTTGGGTTGCGTATAGATGTATCTGCGGTTAAAGAATTTGCTGAGCAAAGATGTTTCTTGCAAGCTGCATCAGTTGTGCAGGAAGATCGCCTTATTTGGGAATAGACATGGGTCGGATGATTTCGTGGCTTCACAGGGATTGCGAGGTTATGAAAAATATTCCTGGGTTCGTGAAAACAGAATTTGGTGATGCCATCCTAAGCATGGGAAGGAAATAAAATTTACAGGGGATCAACTTAAATTTTATATCTTTCATATATATATACATACACACACACACACACATATATATATATATATATTTGATTTAAAGTAGTGTAAGCCTCATCTTATATAATCTTAAATTCATAATACATGCTAAAATTTGATCCATCGGTGATCTTTACGATCCCTAAACAGACTGTCATTGTAAACTGCTGCTTTACTTAGCACTTTAAAATGTTCTTAAAAGAAATAACAGAGAATAAACTTCTTTTAATAATGTGTTATTAAGATGTTCATAATATTTAAGTCATTCCTCTGTGACTTACTTCTGTATTCTATTGACCCTATTCTATCTATCACTCGCTTTTACGGGTGTTTTTTTTTTCATTAGCAACAGAATATGAATACAGTGGGATACAAAATATAACCTTCGGAGTCCATCCCCCATATGTAGACTACTTAATTAGCTGCCCTTTTTTTATTATTGAGGTTCTTTCGTTTATCTCCGAAAATTCGATTTCAACTTAGAAAATTCTTCAATATTACATCTATTTGGATGTTTTCATTTTTTCCCACGATTCAAAACTGAGCATTGTTTGAAATCTTTTTTACTACATTTTAGGAACTGCAAGTTCGTGTCTAAATATCCTATTTTTTAACCAACAGTTAAGTTAAGGTGTTACGTAGTATGTGTTGTTTATCACTTTTTTGGATAAATTAATTTTTTTTTTTTGGAATTATGAGGTTTGACAGATATGGAATCATAAACCAATGTAATAGCATGAAAATACCAAAATCGTATTTTTGGAGTTACGTGGTTTTTTAATTATGCCAACGATATGATAAATGGATATGAATATGCTTGTTTTATAAGTATATTAGCAAATAATCGAATTTCAAATGTTGTACATTTCCCAACGAAACAAAACTTCTAAACAATATTATAACTAATTTAACAGTCATTTCTACTACTTGTGTGTGACATGGAATGTTGTTGAAGTCAAAAATTTAAATGAATTGCCCCTACGTCACCTATTTTGTTTCCTAGATGGAAAAACTAAAGGTCCAAATGAATTTGGAGGAGAAATAGGTAAACAACTAGAAAACTTCTATGAACTTCCAGTGATTGAATTTTCACCTATTGAAAATAACATTCCATTGCTAGAAATTAAGGATAATTTAAGTGTGGACCCATAATATTTGTTAGAAATGTATAATGCAATCTCTGTTGCAAAGTGCTCTTCTCATTTGTCCATGAGAAAACCAGGAAAAATTAGTTACCGGGTTATCCTTGTCCGTTCGTGGTATTTCTGCAAGAGATGCATTGATAAAAACAAAAATACATTCTCAACAGATAATGCCAAAATTTGAAACAATAAAACAATTCAATGTGTCAGTGAAATAAGTAATGGAAACCATGTGTGATTACTATGGACTTTTGAAAAGCATGAATATCTTTTCAAAATAACGTTTTGCCTTTATAGACATTACATTAATATTTTTCTAAATAAATGTGATTTGTTTATTTTAACTAAGGTCCGTCAATTAAAAATTGTTTTTCTTTCATTCCAATGTGTATTATAAGAATATGCTACTGTAAAATTAATATGATGAAAATCGCGAAATTCCACAAAATCAGTTGTTCTGTTATGACATCTGAAAATTAGAAATACTTAGAATATGCAAGTTTTCTGTCAAAATATCATATTTTGAATATTTTATTTACAGAAAATATACATTATTTTAATATACTATAAAAGAAATTAACAAAAAATACAAATATAATCACTTTTAATATATTTATAATAATTCATAAAAATATCCATTTATAATAATTCATAATAATTCATAAAATTATTATTTATAATAATTATAATAATTTATTTATAATAATTATAATTATATTTATAATAATTCATAAAAATATCCATTTTGAAGCCCTTTGCGGCACTTAAAAATATTTTAGTAGAGCAAAAAGATTTTATATTCTTAATTTTAATTTTAAAAGACAACTTTTAAAAACTAGAGCATATTGAAATTCTGGAAAAAAAAATTTTCGTTCCACCGTGATGTTCGAGTGTCTTTTAAGTGCCTCGTCCTGAAGTTTCTTTATGTGTACTATTTTTATGAAGTAAAACGTATTATATAATCAGTTTAGCAGGTCTCCTGACTAAAAAGAATGTTTAAATTACATATTTTGCTACTTTTTTGTACTACAAGTGTATTCAATTTCAAAATAATTGCGAAATTTGTCAAAAATTTAATAAAAACCAAAAGTTTGCCCTTCTTGCGCGAACTGAAAACACGCACTAATTACGCTAATATTTAATTTCCATCTTTATTTTGTTAAAAGGCAACTTTTGAAAACTAGAGCATATTTAAATTCAAAAAAAAGTTTTTTTCGTTCTACCCTAATGCCCATTCTGCCACTAATTCTTGGTCCTGGTTTTTTCCTCTCTCTCTTTCAAAACAACTTGGCTGACTACGGAACCGATCCTGGGACTCTCATTTTTGTGTTGACTATTAGATCAGTCAAACTCGGACACTATCTTCCTTAACGAACCTCACAAGTTCTCTGCTTATCTAGTTTTTTTATATTCTTTTTAAACCTTAGAGATAGTAACTCATGTTCGGGATTTCCTGATCTATTCGTAATCAGAATAGTTTAGGTAGTGAACGTAAGCGAAAGACATAACCAAGTTTACGAAATTTGTGAAGAGACTCTCAGATAGTATGTAACACGCGCATCCATATATTTCTCGTCCTGATGCAGCGGTTTATCTTTACGTACGTAGCAGAAAGGAAATCTTCTATTTGTTTACAAAGTGTTTGCGTTCGGCAAAGGCTAACAAATCAACCACCCGGGATTTCAACAATGTCCAGTCTTCGTTTTCGTCTGACTTTTTATAGTCTACAAGCAAACGATCTGAGAAATTCTTTTTTTGAAGTTTCCATGAATAGACAAGGTGATTTGGATAAATTGTGGAAAGCATCATATATTTCACTATATGACATTCGTCAATCATCAGAAATTTTTGTGCTTTTTATTATTCTAACTGCACACTACCCTGACGTACACTTTAATGATGAAATGCTGTTTGTGGCAAATTACAAAAATGGAAGTACGCCAAGGAAGCTAAAAAATACGTTTAAGACACAAAAGTGGGATACCCAGAAACATCTCATCTTGAAACAGGTAGCTTTGTGAACCCGAAACAGCCATTCGTTTTCCCATTGTAGGACAATATCAGTTAGTCTAAAACTTTAAGAAAAACTACTTGAAAATAGTTTTAATAAAAACGTTTTTATATCCGAATATAAGGACATTATTAATTTATTTCCTTCCCGTTCTTCAAACGACGGAGCGAGTTTTGAAGCTTATAAAACGTCACTGAATAACTTACTGTTATTCTGAAATAAAAATGAAATTTGTATTAACATTGTATTAAAAATTTAAAAAAAATTTCCCCACTAACCCCTCTGCGACCCACTTAAACGTGATTAGATCGTGCAGTTGCGCAGTAGAAATTTTAACTTTATTCTGCGCTTCCGTGTGAAAATTGCGAATAATTGGGAAGTGAGCTTAAAAATGTGAAATATTTTACAGTATTTATATATATATATATATATATAATGTTAAACAACAGTAGTCACTTTTATAGTTATTTGTATCGGGTTAAATTCTAAAATATTATTCTTCGGTTGTATATCTAGTTTTCACGTCATAAAAATGAGGCAATAGCTTGAAAATAATTGGGAATTTATAATTTGGATTAATACAGGTACGCATAACTATTTATTTCTGCTAAACTTGATATGCAGATGCAATCGGGATATGACTGATCAGGTAATTTTAAACATAAATTAATAAAATTTAAACTGAAATTAACAAAATAGAGGAAAAACATGTGACCAGTCAAACATAGATTTCAGTTTTATTGATTATCTTAAATTATTGTTTTTTATTATTTATCTACATGTTTGTCTCAAAAGAGGCTATTTTATAAAATAGTAATTTTTATACAAGTTGAAAAAACAGAATGTTTGCTGTTTGTTCGAACGTCTCTAATTTATTTTTGGTATTGTCCATTAACAATGAAATTTTTAGTATTACTTTTGTATACTTTATAAATGATGTTCCCTGAATTCATTTTATTACAAGTAATTAAGAATTTTATTTATGAAGTAACAAGTGAGTGTATTTTCAGAAAATTTCAAATTTATACTGACACATTACGTCCAGACTTACAACAACACTCATTAAGTTTCAAGAATATTTTTTTCATTTCTGGGATGTTAAAACATCAGGTTCCATTCTACACCTATTTAAATTTTAAAACTCCAAAACATATTTGCTCCAGGACAATCAGATTTTAAAAAACTGAAAAAGCCCATTAAAATTACAAGGCAAATGCTATAAATTCATAGCAAAATAATTTTTTTCAGAAAAAAATTAGATGCATATTCGTGGTAGCATCATTATACATCTATCTTAAAAATATGAGAGAGCAATATCTGCAGTCGTTTCCTTTATACGGTGCGCGGAAGCATGAAAATGATCATTACGAGAAAAAGTCTTTTAAAGTTCTCACACTGGTAATGTTTCCATTGGAACTACATTTTTCATGACGTAGTTTTTAATGTTCTGTTTGGAGTATTTTATACTCGGTTTGTTTTAAATGATTCAGACATTTTTGTTTGTTTTCACAAGTGGTTCCTAGTCAAAAAAGAGTTGAGAACCACTAGCGGAGCAGGATCGACCAATTGCGGTGCCTGACGCAAGTTTTAAAAATTGCGCCTTTTCAAATTTTCGGAGAAACTCTTAAGTAATGAATATATTGGAACGCAGCGTTTAAACGTTCCACAAGTGGGGTTCTTATGGGAATTTTTTTAAATCTAAATATCGAATATCAATTAAAGAAACAAAATAAACATATGCAGTTTTCTATAAAACGTATAAAACATTGTTAATGAATACATAGGCGTAAAATTTAATTGGTGTAAAATGTGTGACTGAAATAACCACTATATAATAATAATAATTATAATAATAAAATAACTCGTTCTCCAGATTTCATAATCTCTATTAGAAAAAAAATTAAATTTTTTCTCTTTTTCTCCCCTCTTCATATAGTTTGACTTTCTTACGATGTGTATTTTCAGAATTTTTTATTTGCGGGGAACAGAATTTTACTGCTCGGTCACTTTTATTTTTGTTCAAATTGAACACCAGCTTTGTTAAAGAAAGGAAAGATTGCTTTTCCCAATTTACTTTTTCAGGAAAGCTTTTATTCGAATATGCTGAGAATACGTAAACGTGTATCTCTAGGTGTTTCGATGCAAGGGCAAACAAGGAAGAAACATTTTTAGGTGTTATGAGGCGATTAACTATGCGACATTAATTAAAATTCGACTTTCAATGCTTAGACAACCATCTTTTTTTTTTAGTATTATATTTATTCACATCATTTTACGAGCTGAAAATTCTGATTTCATCTTTAGCAAATTTTGTTTCCGAAGATTTTTTTTCTTGAACTCGAAATGTTCCCTTTAAAAAAGGTGTTTTAATAAATCCCCTTGCCTAATGTTGATAGTTTGTATAGAAGTGATATTTTACTCTACTGAAATGAACGGCATTTGAATTTACATAAACGATCGGTCAAATTTCTAAAAGATTAAACTGAAAGTACAGGACAGGGAGATGAAAATATTACATTCATTTCATGATCTTCTAAATAATGTTTATAAACCGTTATGAACTTTAATCTCCTTGACAATGAAACTGAAAATTTTGCAGTTCTTTTGATAAGTTAAAAGGAAGGTATAAGGTAATTTCCTTAACCTGATCCTTCAGTGTTACTTGAATTGGGGAATCATTAAGTATAGAAAGCATCCATGTCACTGCAGACATGACAGATTCCTAAAAAACAAAAACCGCTTGACTTTACATCGGTAAGTATCTTAAAAACTGTTCTCAAAGATATCAATCTTGGCTATTGGTTATCAATAAACTAAATTTACTGCTCCCATGCGTGTCGTGTATTTCTTTCGTTTTTCCCACTTAAAATGCCTCTACGTGATTAGATCGAGCAGTTGGCAGTAGAAATTTTAACTTTTTTCTGCGCTTGCGTGTGAAAATTGCGAAACTCAAATCCTATCTCAGAAGGTAGAAAAAGCGACAGCATTCAAGAGGTCCGCTTGTCATTCTCTGCAGTTACCGGCCGATCAACCAAAGTAAGTTAAAAAATATGAAATATTTTACAGTATTAATATACATATATATATATATATAATGTTAAACAACAGTAGTCACTTTTATTGTTATTTTTATCGAGTTAAAATCTATAATATTATTCTTCCGTTGTATATCTAGTTTTCACGTCATAAAAATGAGCCTATAGCTTGAAACTAATTGAGAATTTACAATTTGGATTAATACAGGTACGCATAACTATTTATGTTTGCTAAACTTGATGAGCAGATCAGGACTGATCAGGTAATTTTAAACATCAATTAATAAAATTTAAACTGAAATTAACAAAATAGAGGAAAAACATGTGACCAGTTAAACATAGATTTCAGTTTTATTGATTATCTTAAATTATTGTTTTTTATTATTTATCTACATGTTTGTCTCAAAAGAGGCTATTTTATAAAATAGTAATTTTTATACAAGTTGAAAAAACAGAATGTTTACTGTTTGTTCGGACGACTATAATTTATTTTTGGTATTGTCCATTATCAATGAAATTTTCAGTATTACTTCTGTATACTTTATAAATTATTTTCCCTGAATTAATTTTATTCCAAATAAATAATAATTTTATTTATGAAGTAACAAGTGAGTGTATTTTCAGAAAATTTCAAATTTATACTGATACATTACGTGCAGACTTAGAACAACACTCATTAAGTTTCAAGAATATTTTTTTCATTTCTGGGATGTTAAAACATTAGGTTCCATTCTACACCTATTTAAATTTTAAAACACCAAAACATATTTGCTCCAAGAAAATCAGATTTTTAAAAAACTGAAAAAACCCATTAAAATTTCAAGGCAAATGCTATAAATTCATAGCAAAATAAATTTTTTCAGAAAAAAATTAGATGCATATTCGTGGTAGCATCATTATACATCTATCTTGAAAATATGAGAGAGCAATATCTGCAGTAGATTCCTTTATACGGTGCGCGGAAGCATGAAAATGATCATTACGAGAAAAAGTCTTTTAAAGTTCTCACACTGGTAATGTTTCCATTGGAACTACATTTTTCATGACGTAGTTTTTAATGTTCTGTTTGGAGTATTTTATACTCGGTTTGTTTTAAATGATTCAGACATTTTTGTTTGTTTTCACAAGTGGTTCCTAGTCAAAAAAGAGTTGAGAACCACTAGCGGAGCAGGATCGACCAATTGCGGTGCCTGACGCAAGTTTTAAAAATTGCGCCTTTTCAAATTTTCGGAGAAACTCTTAAGTAATGAATATATTTCTATTAGAAAAAGTCTACTTAATTTTTGAAAAAAATAGGTATTTATTTTTTTTAAATAAGCATAAAAGTTTTAAAAAAATTACAGAGCATTAAAAAAGTAGAAAAGTAAAGAAACTTGAATATAATTCATTATGTAATAAAAATAATTTCTAAATCATTCTTCGAGTCTTTACTGCATCAAATTGCTTGATTGCATCTAAATAATTAATTATTTCTCACACCGTCTTTTCTGTAGAAATGATTGCTAAATCATTAAATCGTTCATGGGTTCTTCTTCGTTGTTGATGTTCTCTGCAGTTGTAGTTGTTGTTCACAGATAATTCTTGTTGTTGTTGTTGCCTATGCCACTTGACCGACAGCAACATTAGACCAAGTCCCGAAGGCTATAAGCTCCTCTTTTGACTGGCACCACAAGGGTCGGAGCCCGACTTGGCCCAAAGACCAGTCCCGTAATTTTTGACCGAGTCAAGTGACGAGACTAGAACACTTGACCCCGCAACTCCAGAGGTAATTTTGAGAACACGGAGGACATTTCAGCCACGACAGATTTTGCGTGCGCCATCCGCTATTCGCGTACACGGCAGTGGATTTTGTCTGCGACGTGCATCAAAAAAGTGACTTTAGGATCACTAGCCCGCTGCCCTTCCCAACTGGGTCACTGCTCCCTATATAGATAATTCTTGAAAATTATCAGTTTAGAAAAACAACCCGCAGCTGCTACTGCACTTACAGATAGAGTTAGTAGAATCCTTACAGCTACAGGAATGGTTGGAAATATGGTTATAAAAAAATTGTCTAAATATTAGCTTATATTTGTATATTTTTATGAAATCCTTTATTTATTAGATTAAACTATTAATATTTTTTCGTTATTCGTTAAAATTTTCGTATATTTACTATGTCTCATTTTGGCACCGATTTCAGTTGGGCGCCTTCACCTCACATATGGGACCAAGTATAGGTAAAAAGAACTCTTTTCCCTCGATGACTCCTTATACACCCACAGCATCCTATGTGTTCCACTATAACGTAAAGGAGATCAACCAGTCGTCTACAGTGGCTGCAATAATTAAATTTTTAAAAATATTTCAGGTAGTCTCTTCTAACGAAAGTACCGCGGGTTATTAACGTAGGATTTCTTATCGTTGCTTATCTCTTTTTTTAAATTTTTTTGACGCATTTTCGTACTTTTCTTTCTAACTGTTTACTGCTACTGGGTTTGGCACACTTCCAAAATTATAACTCGCGACGCAGGACGGACTCTGATTTTTTTTCTTTCCGTAGGACCCTTATACAGGAACTTAATCCTACTTTAAAAATAAATAGTATCAGACCAGGCAAGAATTGTTGCGCGAATCACAAATAGCAAAAAGTTCTGAAAATTCTTTTGTCTTTTTTTTTAGAAAAATACCTGAAAATTTCAAACCATATGTTTACGATGAAATCAGAATTTCTTTTTACCTTCTTCAGTTACAAGCTTTTAATTATATGCTACACTTCGAGAAAAACAGTTTATTGCATTCGTAATTAAGTGATAAAGAAAATTTTTTATATGTATGTTGGAACGCACCGTTTAAACGTTCCACAAGCGGGGTTCTTATGGGAATTTTTTTAAATCCATATATCGAATATCAATTAACGAAACAAAATAAACATATGCAGTTTTCTATAAAACGTATAAAACATTGTTAATGAATACATAGGCGTAAAATTTAATTGGTGTAAAATGTGTGACTGAAATAACCACTATATAATAATAATAATAATAATAAAATAACTGCTTCTCCAGATTTCAAAATCTCTAGTAGAAAAAAAAATTAATTTTTTTTCTCTTTTTCTCCCCTCTTTGACTTTCTTACCATGTGCAATTTCAGAATTTTTTTTGGGGTGGGAACAGAATTTTACTGATCGGTCACTTTTATTTTGGTTGAAATTTACTTTTTCAGGAAAACTTTTATTCGAATATGCTTATAATACGTAAAAGTGTATCTCTAGATGTTTCAATGCAAGGGCAAACAAGGAAGAAACATTTTTAGGTGTTATGAGGCGATTAACTATGCGTAATGAATTAAAATTCGACTTTCAATTCTTAGACAACAATCTTTTTATTAAAGTGTTATATTTATTCACATCATTTTACGAGATGAAAATTCTGATTTCATCTTTAGTAAATTTTGTTTCCGAAGATTTTTTTTCTTGAACTCAAAATGTTCCCTTTAAAAAAGGTGTTTTAATAAATCCCCTTGCCTAATGTTGATAGTTTGTATAGAAGTGATATTTTACTCTACTGAAATGAACGGTATTTGAATTTACATAAACGATCGTTCACATTTCTAAAAGATTAAAATGAAAGTACAGGACAGAGAGATGAAAATATTACATTCATTTCATGATCTTCTAAATAATGTTTATAAACTGTTATGAACTTTAATCTCCTTGACAATGAAACTGAAAATTTTGCAGTTCTTTTGATAAGTTAAAAGGAAGGTATAAGGTAATTTCCTTAACCTGACCCTTCAGTGATACTGGAATTGGGGAATCATTAAGTATAGAAAGCATCCATGTCACTGCAGGCATGACAGATGCCTATAAAACTAAACTGCTTGACTTTACATCGGTAAGTATCTTAAAAACTGTTCTCAAAGATTTTAATCTTGGCTATTGGTTATCAATAAACCAAATTTACTGCTCCCATGCTTGTCGCGAATTTCTTTCGTTTTTCCCAACTGACTATTTCGAGTGAGGATTCATCATAACGAAACGCATAAAAACTGCTAACCACTGGAATACGAATTTGAATCGTCATTCGCTGAAAGGAATTTCCAGATGGCATTATATATTCAAGTTCTGCCTGTGCGTCAATAAGTAAATAATTACTAAATGTATAGTTGTGGGAGAGTTTGTGCGTATGAGTATACAGCCGAGTTAGTTCACCATTTATTCATCATTCATAGCATTCCTTTAATTGCTACATTTGTGCTGCTCCTCTTTTCAACTACTTTTAACATTTTTATTGGCTTATAGTTTTTTTCTTTTTACGTCTAGCAAACAGAGTATATCCATAGAATGTTATTTATGCATTTTATGGTTATGTGTTTTTCTCTCTTATACGCAATCCTCAAACGCGGGAACACTTCGTTTCAAAATAAGGATAAACAGCGTATGCAACTGAGCTCAGTTGCTACTTCATTTACGCATTTTTCCTATTTGGAGGAAAAAAAGGAAAAATTAATGTTTCTAGCGTTTCACATATTTCCCTTGATTCTTATATATGTTGAGAATAAATGACAAAAACAATAACATATAAAATAACTTTTTAGAAATGCATATTCATAAACGAAATCCAAATACAAAATTCACTTATGATATTAAATCTAAAAGTTTAAAAGCAAAAACTGATAAATCAACAGGCATACTAACATTGATACAGACTACAACATTAACAAGCAAACTTCCGAAAGCGATCTCTATGCTTCAAAATTAGTCACCATTCAAAAAGCGGTTAATAACAAATAAAATACTTTATTTTCCTCTACAAATTTATAGGAAGAGAATCTGTGAAAATTCTGTTCCCTTCCCCTACTTGAAAGCTTTTCCGGTTTCACCTCATTACAATATTGATCATTCTTCCACCGTTTACCCCACATAACCCTGTAGGGGGGGGGGGGTCACATGACGAGGGAAATGACTGTCATATATAAAAGGTGGAATACCATTAGACTTTTTTTTTGGGGGGGGGGGGGGAATCGGTAAATGACAAAGAACTATAATTTATGCTTTTTCAAAGATATAAATTTGAAACTTCCTTGAGAAAAATCCGCATATTATTTTTTTATCAGTAGACCATCTTGCAAAAATTTTCATTTTTAACTGACTGAAATACTATATGTTGCGAAAGATACCGGCATCGGTATAGCACGGGCTCGGGGAGAGCAGGAACTCTTTTCTCGGCGGAGGTCGATAGTGTGTAATTCGGCCCTCTCTATAAACAAACTTCCTGTACCGAATCTATTAAAATCTTATTGCCGTCAGTGTGCTTTTAGTTGTATTATCTGTTATGTTTTTGTGTCTTTTTAAATTTTTTACTTCTTCGTCTATGGATAAATCATATTTGTGGCAGCTCCTCTGAATATATATTCCCCAGGGAAACACTAATGATCCCGAAGAATTTTCTTAGAGAGGATCTTCGAAAGTTTTCTTAGAGAGATTTTCTAACCTAATCGGTATTTTCTTGTCGAGTCTAAAATGTTCAACGCCATAAGGAAGTATCCTTAACTCAATTTTAAAAGAAGATTGAGATTGCTAGTTGTAATTCTACACAACTCGTGTGTTCTTCAGCGATATCCTTTTACGTTTTTTATTGCTAAATTATTTCGCAGAGAAAGAAAATTGACTTGCATAGATTTGAAGTTTCTTGTTTAAACTTCACAAGAAACAAAACCTGGTTAGTTTCGGAAGTTTGCTTGTTAATGTTGGAGTCTGTATCAATGTTAATATGCCTGTTGATTTACCAGTTTTTGCTTTTAAACTTTTAGTCTTAATATAATGAGTAAATTTTGTATTTGAATTTCGCTTATTTTTGTTAATATTTTTATCCATTCTGATTTTTTATAATATACTCACTAAGAATGTTTTTGAATAGACAGTCTGTAGTCTTAAATTGTAAGTTAAAATACTGAAATTTTCAAATTTACTTATTTGTTGTATAAATGGTCTATTTTGCGTGAAATTAACTGTACAACTTTTTTTTATGTTCTAAAACAATCTATAAGATTTTTACTAAAAATTCTAAATTAAATTAAAGTTTTTAATCAGTTTCAAAACGGAAGTTCTGTTGATATGTAAATAAAAAGGCGTTTTTGTAAGCGATTAACAAATTTCGTTTGCAAATGGGAAAGACGAAATCATATATATTTTAAACTTTGAAAGGACAAATAAGAGTGCTAAAAAATCATTTAACCTCATTGAGACCCCCCATACAAACTTACTTATTGAATAATTTTAGAGCCACTAGGATCAATGTTTGGAGATGTGGGACTGTCTAGTAGGAAAAATAAAATATTCTCATTGGAAGTTAGAGACTTGCTTGGGATATTAGATGTGCGGTAGATGCAAAAGGAGAGAGAAAGCGCTATGATTATTACTGTAAAAATTTATTTGATGCAGATGGGATAGACACCGACGTTTAGAGACTCATTCGAGCTCTCTTGCCTGTGGAGATACTTTCGAGGACTGCTTTCAGTTGACAGTTATGACGTCGGCCACAATATGGACGTATATAAGACTTTGTGAAGAAAAGTCATGAGAAATGAGCTCCTGATGTATGGACATTTCTAATAGAATTTGCCGGAAAAATGTTACACTTTTTCGGCATTGGCTATTACGACTTTTACGGCAAGAATTTCTATATATACATACCCATGTTTCTCTGTCTCTCTCTCTCTCTTTCTATTTCTATATCTATCTATATATATATATGTATGTATATATATACATTTATATATACATATATATATTTGTATATATGTATATATATATATATGTATATATGTATATATATATATATGTATCTATATATATATATGTATGTATCTATATATATGTATGTATATATATATATATATATATATATATATATATATATATATGTATATATATATATATATATATATATATATATATATATATATATATATATATATATATATATATATATATATATATATATATATGTATGCATATATATACATTTATATATACATGTATATATGTATATATATATATATATATATATATATATATATATGTATATGTATATATATATATGTATATATATATATATATATATATATATATATATATATATATATATATATATATGTATATGTATGCATATATATACATGTATATATGTATATATGTATATATATATATATATATATATATATATATATATATATATATATATATATATATATATATATATATATATATATATATATATATATATGTATATATATATATATATATATATATATATATATATATATATATATATATATATATATATATATATATATATATATATATATATATATATATATATATATATATATATATCGTCCTATTTTAACAATTCTATGGAGTGACAGTTGAGTTTTAATTGTATCATTTGGGTAGATCGGGTGAGGAATCAATAATTCATTGCTTAAAGAAATTAATCATTCTATTAGTTTGTACAAGTGATTATTTCACTTTGTTCACGTAGGATGGAACAGTTATTCATTTATTGACTTAACCGAAACCTTTTTAATGAAATAATGTTGTAAACTTAACAAGTAAATAATATACGTAAATGATGTAAATAGAGAAGATATACTGTTAATTTTACATATATAAGAAATATTGTTAATTTTAATATGGTCATCATCATTTATACAAAAGAGTTGTCTCTTTTCTATTAAAATTCCATGCTGGGCATATTCGTTCCTGGGAATTTTAATATTATTATCTATATATAAAAAACGCATAGGTATGCGGAGCAAAAATCGATGATATTTCTTCACTCCGAATGACAACGGCAGCAACTACCAGATGTAAACATTAGTGGTCGCCCGCAATTTGCAACCGCGTGTCATGGATTCACGCACTGGTATTGGGAATGCTAGAAAGCGAGCTGCACGAACAAGTGAAAATTGGGAACAGTCTCAAGAAAGAAAGCGAAGACGAAATTATTCATTAAGAGAGAGCATAGGGTTGGCTTAACCGACGCTGCCATAGCAACCGATAGCCAATAATATTTAATTTTCTACACTTTTTTCAGTACTTTCTGAATTTTTACTCCATTTTATAAGTGAAGAAATATTCCCAACAGTTTATTATTTGATATGATGAAGTGTAGATATATGAATTGGGTACAATAGTACATACAGAGGGGAATGTAACCCATACTATATTTCAGTACTTGCTGAATTTTTACTCTTTTTTTTAGTGAAAAAATTATTCCCCTAACATTTCTTATTTGATGTAAAGATAAATTGTAGATATCTTAATTTTGAAAAGTAGTACATACAGAGAGGGATGTAATTTTTAAAATCATTGATGTTGGGTTTCTCAGACTTATCTTTAACTCTGTTCCGAAGTAATGGAAATTCACATTTTTTAATCACGGTGTTTTAGAATCAGCCTTATAGAGAATACCCCTTAACAACGTACATTTGTGATTACAGGTAATGGTAACATTCCTTGCATATGTTACTTTCAGTTGAGTTGTTTTGCAAAAAATATAAAACTAAAAGCGACCATGCTGTTCGAGCAGCGGCTAGTTTAAAATAGTTTAAAGTACAAACTAAGCACATATCGGCCCAGCACATAGTCAAAAATTCTCTCTGATAGCACTGCACGGACTATAAGGTCAACGACTGCTCCAAGGAGAGGGGGGGAGAAGGGCCAATCCCCCCCCCAAAAAAAAAGTCCGGCGTAATTTTTTTCATAGCCTAAAATTATATAATCGTAGACCTGATACTAAATGAGTTTAAATTTAAAATGAGAGGTTTGTAAGGTATACACAAGATTCGATTCACAAGAATCGAACTTTTGAGTGAATGAATTAAAGGAGCTGCTTCAGATATGCTAATTTCGGCATACGCGCTTAGTATAAATGCCATGCAGCGTCATTAATAAAAAAGGTTGTTAAGGTTGAAGGAAGATTGTTAAGGTTGATAGATAAGCGATAGGGAGCTACGAGGTATGCAGCTCCAGTACTATCCTGAGCTAGTGCTTAGAGGGCCCGAAGTTTACGTAGCAGTACTGCTGGTTTGACTTACTGTTCGTGAGTATTGAAAAATATATTGTTCTTAAAAGCTGTATTTATACATTCCGTACAAATGGTACATATGCTTATTGCTGTAAAAGCAAATTCTATATGTGCAACGAATTCAATAAACATTGTTTCATGTATAAACTGTGTTTGCATCAAATTCATTTAGAGTGCCACTTCAAATTATATACACCCAAGTCTGGGTAGAAGTGAGCTATCTTCTCTATAGGTTGTTTATTATATATATATATATATATATATATATATATATATATATATATATATATATATGCACAGTAAAAACTGTTTATAAGAACACCGGTTATAAAAACATATCGATTAAAAGAACGAAATTATTAGTTCCCGGCCAATTCTTATGTGAAATGATGGATATAAAATCCGGTTAGAATATCATCGTTAATAAGAACATATCGCTTTTAGTGCCTTAAAATTAATTTGTTTCTGGAGAAATAAATCACCTATAAGAACATGTTAATTGGAAAGTAGCAGCACGTTGTTTTTCAACCATTTTATCCATTTTTTATCTAAAAAAACGGACTAAAATTAAGAAACTTCGTATAAGGCCACATGCTGACATAGAAGAAACCTTTTTTCATTGGTTTAAGATTCAAGAGAGTGCCAACATTTCCCTAATCGGACCGATTTTGCATGCGAAAGCAAATGAATTTGCGAAGCTCTTTAAAAATATTATTTCGTTTGTTCAACTTCGTGGATCCAGAGATTTCGGGGAAGGCATTCCATTGTGTTCGGGAGAATCAATGGAGAATCGAAGGCCGTGCCACCAGGTTTGGTTTGGAGCGCTACGGTCAACTTTTTGCTATACGAGGGCTAATTAGACCCAAACCTACAGTTTAAAGCCAATTCCGAACGGCTACAAACAGCCGTGCCAACAGTGGGACTCGAACCAACAGGATCTCAACCGAATGCAAGCGCCCTAGCCATTCGGCAATCGCCTGGCCGCCGTGCCACCAGGAGTTTCTGATAACTGGTTTAAAACCGTTTGTACTACGTTAAGAGAAGGTTATGAAGACCATGAAATCTTCATTCTTTAATAAAAAAAATCGAATTGTTTCCTGCCTTCTGGTTTTCTTAGGGTTCAAAATCCTCCCATTTTTTAAACTCAAGACACTAGAGATGAAACGCTTCAAAACTGGGTTCTAGATTTGCCAATTGAACAAGATTCACTTCAGGAATTTGAAGACATAGATTTGGCTCTTGCAACTCATGGGAATGTAAAGGATGAAGATATTGTTGCAGGCGTAAATGCAGAGATTTCTGGCAGAGATTATGATATCGACGACAGTGCCAGTTCAGAAGATCTTTTGAACGAGTTTCCTTGTCCGAATTAAAAGAAAAGTTTTCAGCAATCAATACTTTAAATAAATTTTTAGCTTGAAATGACGATATTGTGAAGATACGATAAAAAAAGCTGTCATAGAACTTGTCGCGATAACCGAAAATTATTTTTACTTACCAAAAAAAAAAAAAAATGTAAACAAACAAATATTACTGACTGTTTTTTAGAAAATGAATAAACATGTAAAAACAAAATATTGCATTATGTATGTACATTCATAATAGCTAAATAATTTTATTCACTTTTCTTTTTAACGTTTTTAGAATTATGTATTTGAAAAAGTTCAAAAATACATACTTAAATGAAAATGAGCAGTGTGTTTTTCCTTGATTGAACTTGAACCTTTTAACTATTTTTTGAACGTCATGTTTCAGGTGTAAATAGAAATTATGTGAGAATGAAATAGATATTTCCAGCAGTTGTAAGTTATCTATCGGATATAAAAACTATCGATTATAAGAACCAGTTTTTGAAGTCCCCTGGATGTTCTTATAAACGATTTGTACTGTATATATATATATATATATATATGTGTGTGTGTGTGTGTGTGTGTGTAACATACAAAACCCAAAAACCTTAACTAATTTCAATTTCTAAATTCTTTTAAATTGTCTTGGGTGTAAAGTTAATTGCGCAGTTCGGTTTTAAGAACGAAGGATTCGAGCGTAACCTAAAAACTAAAGTAGGAAATCAACATATCATCCCTTTAAATGCCCAATCTCAAGGTCAACTTATATAAGAAAATTGATGGTCTCTGTCCCAGATTCCTAGGTTTAGCCAATAATTCCAGAGCTATAAGGTCATGTGACAAGGGCTCGTAAACTCTATAAAAACTAAAACATGCTTCTTGGAGCGAATTTTGGCGTGACTCTGTTGTTTAATAAACACACAGTAATCTTTCGAGCAGAATGTCAATAAATTTGTATTTGGCGATGTGAAAAACCGAATTATTTTCTTGACACTCGACTACTACTACCCCTTCTGTGGCATGCCGGTTCTGGTCACCATTCTCACGATGCCGAGACGTTATGCTACATATATATATATATATATATATATATATATATATATATATATATATATATATATATATATATATATATATATTATATATACAGTACAAATCGTTTATAAGAACATCCAGGGGACTTTAAAAACTGGTTCTTATAATCGATAGTTTTTATATTCGATAGATAACTTACAACTGCTGGAAATACCAAATTCATTGTCACATAATTCAGGAATGGGTTCGCATCGCGAGTACCCAAAATCTGCTGACCCTACAAATAATATCCACATGTTTTTGTTTTTTTCATCCTCGCGTTTAATGCTGAAAGGTGATATTTCTTCCGCACCGTTCTTCTGAAATGAACGGATGTACTTAGTCGCTCTCTAATAAACGATTCGGCCCAACTGCTTCCAAATTTAATTTTATTCCTTTCAGGCTGAGTCCAGCCATGTAAACATGAGCTAGTTTTACCTTTCATGTTAGAATTTAAGGACGTGATGTAATGGGTATATTATACACACACACACACACACACACACACATATATATATATATATATATATATATATATATATATATATATATATATATATATATATATATATATATATATATATATATATATATATATATATACAGTAACCACCACTTATAGTGATCAGTGGTTATAAGAATCAACCGTTTATAAGAATAAATATCGCAAAAACAAATGTATTATTTCCATGTTAAAATTTTCGCTTTAAAGAATCAATCCACCGATTTTAAGAATCAGTTTACACTCTTAGCTTTCCTTTCATTTTTCCAAAAAAGCCACTTAAACCCTCAAAAGGTACGAAGTTCTTTCTTTATTATTTTTAAAAGAAAGAGTGATAAGATGGGATGGAATACAGTCATAAAATACGTCCATTTCTTTGTTAGACATAACATAATAGTTTCCCCTAAGGATCGGTGCACACGAGCGATGCGGCGCCGGTGCGGCACCGCAGTTGCGATTGGAAGTACATAGAGTTATTCCCTTGAAAATATTTTCTTTCATTATTCTAATTTTCTGAATCGGAGCTGTAGTCTGAAAACAGACTCAATCCTACCTTTGGAAAATTCAGCACAGATGTGACTTTTTGTTAAAGGGATCTAGCAGACCGTTAAATACATAATGGTGGGCCACTTCCCTAAGTGGAAAAAGGGGTCAATTTTTAGGAAAAGACCACAAAGAGACAATTCAAGGCCCGGGGTGTCAGGCTGACAAAAAGGAACGCATGCCTGGAGGTGCCAGGTGACATTTATTTAACGGATCACGACGATCAGGTTTACAATATTTCAGATAAATTTACATTAGTCATATTTCAGTCTCGTATTAATTTTTGATGTTTTCTCAAATGTAATTAGATAAAAACAGCAGAGCATAGCAGTATATAACTTAATTAAAAATTAAACACAAATCTAATCAATATGCTAGAAAGTAAAAATTAAAAATATTTTTTGATTTATTAAACTTTTATTAATTTCCATTTATTAAATTTTTAAATATTTATTGTTAACTGCAGTCATTTTGCCATGGCAGTTTTCCGACATCACTAATGAAATAGTCCGCCCATGTATTTCTGATCTGATTTAAATTGATCCCCCCTTGATTGTGATGGGATCCTTGATTTTGGCCGCTGTCATAAAATCCTTCGATACATAATGTATCTTCAAATTTATATCAATCTCTTTTGAGAACATATTTTATGAAGGACAAAACACGTTTTGAGGATGATTATAGCAAAATCAGGTTTCACTTTTAGAGGCCTATGTAGTATTCGCCATTTGTTGCTCAAAATTCCGAACGAACATTCGACATACCTTCGAGCTCGAGATAGTCGGTAGTTGTTTTTTTTTTGGGGGGGGGGACAAAAATTTACCTCTGTACGGTCTCAAAACATTTCTTGACAAGGAAAATGCTTCATCTCCAACAAACACGTAGAGCAGGACTGGGTGATCCATCCCAGGCAGGGGTTTACCTGTTAGCATTTTCACGCCTCCACTTTCTAATTTTTTATTAAAAGAGCTATCTTGGAAAACTATCCGAATCTTTGCCACAGGAGCCAATATCTACATACAAAAAGTTATATTGTGAATCAGCAATTGCTAATAACACCACAGAAAAATAATGTTTGTAGCTGAAGTATAATGAACCACTTCTTCAAACGAGTGTTTGTTCATTCGGAAGTAATTAAAAAACTTTGCTTCGTCATGACACAAGTCTTCATATAATAAGGAAAATGTCCCTTTTAACAACCTCGGACTCACCAGTGGGTGGACCCAATAATTTCTTTTTCTGTATTTTACATACTTATAAACAAAGTACAAAAACACAACTCTTTTTCTTGAGTACGCTTCCAATTCTCATGTCCCCAATGTTACAGCTCGCGTTCTCTAATTGTTCGCTCGTGTACACCACCTGTCTGTCACGTGAATTTCACAGAACAGCCAAAACCGCAACGGGATCGCCTCTCGTGTGAATTGAAGCCTGCGGCACCGATGCGAATTCACACCGGCACCGGATCTCTCGTGTGCACCGAGCCTAAACGCTTTAGCACAACACTGTCCTATTAGCTTGACCTGGGGGCATCCTAACCGTGCGGATCCTATTTCACTTTTTTCCACTGGTAAACAAAGACAGGGACTCTTTTTTTCCCACCTCCCGCAATCTGGTTGCGGCTTCCTGAACCCTGAAACACATAAATCTTCGGGGAAGTGTCCACTATCACATAGGAAAACGTTACATTATTAGATCCAGCACGTTATCAAACCGTGAAACGTAAGCTAGAAGGTGACTCTTGGTCTGAGACTATTGGTATTGAAAGAGGTATAAACAGCCTCCAGAAAACTTCATTACGTCCAACTACCATAGAAAACGTTTTCTTGTAACCTTCCTGTAGTTGAAATGTTAAACTGTTAAGCAGGTATGTTGTAACAAATACTGGATTTTTTTCTTCTCTTACTATAATCACGTGTATCTACTTATAGGTCTAGAAATTAAGTTGTATATTTAAAATTATAAAAATAATTTTAATAAAAGATAATTAACGTAAATTAAAGAGTATTTTATAGTAAATTATATAATATATGTGTATATAGGTATATGTGTATATAGATGTGTATATAGGCCTGTCCAAAAACATAAATTTCGGCTATAAGAATCAAAAACAGTAATAAAAAACGTGATTCTTATAAGCGGAAATCACTATATATATATATATATATATATATATATATATATAACCCTAAGGCCCGACGCCCCCCCCCCCAAATCTATGGACTGGAGCCGCAGCTGGGTGCAGCGCCACCCAATATTCTTTGAAATATTTTTGGGGTTTTTAAACAGTGTTAAAGTAAAGGAAAAAAAACAGTGCAAAAAACAGTTGGTTCTTTTTCTTGGACCGTGTTAATTCAAAGCCTTGGGGAAATTAAAAAAAAAATCGTCCAAAAAGAGAATTATAATTTATCCTCCAATCGTCTATATTTTAAAATCAATTTGCTCACAGGTTAAATGCGTAAGCATATTTAAAATTTTTCATTTAGAGAAACATTCTAAATTAAGAATTATTAGAATAAATAATACAAAAGAAATTGTCTTTATATACTGTATGAAATCATGTTGACTTATACATTTTAAAATTATTTATAAAATCAGTTAAATATAATGTCAGTTTTCATAAATGACTTTCAACTTTAACTGTTTTAACAAATCTTATAGGAAGAAAGCCCAATCTTCCATTTAAAATTTAATTTTTCTCATTTCTAAATAGTTAACGGGCAAGCTTATCAGTCGATCTACTTAATAAAAAAACTGATTAAAAAATGGAAATGAAGATTAATATTATTAAAGAAATTTATAAACAAGGCATTACAAAACTGTTAATATATTTGATTAAGCAAAATTCCGGTCTCAGAGCAAGAGCAAAAGATTTCTTTCAAATCGTAGATTGTTGACGTCCAGTCTTCTCACTGATTTGCTGCAAGTTTGTGGAAGGGTGTAAATAGGGGAAGAGGCCTAACCTCGAAAGTCTAGGCTAGGACTAGACCTTGGGCCAGGGCCCGACTTAGCCTAATTGGGGCCCGGGGCAAAAACTTCTTTGGGGCCCCCCTCTGCTTCACTACTTCAGTAATGAAGAACTTAATACTTAATACTAAACTTTCTATTCGATTTGGGGTCCGCCCTCTGATGTGGGGGCCCGGGGCAACTGCCCCGTATGCCCCTGCCTTAGTCAGGCTCTGCCTTGGGCCATACATAGTCATACATATTGACAGCTAACAAAACGCTTGTGTCAACAGTTTCAAATAACAAAGGGATTTCTCCCCCCCTCCTCAACTTCGAAAACTATTCCTTCTCTGATTGGCTGCTTTGTTGTCAATCATGTCGACATATTACACGCCTTCGTCTTGAACGTGGGTTTCAGCGAACGCGGAGAAAAAAAATCACTCCAGCGGCCCCTTAATTCCACTTTCCAACGCTCGCTTTATCTGTCGCATAGTAGTGGGGAACTGAAGGGGGTCGCTATCCCCCCTTTCTCCATCTAAATGACAAGGAGAGCGATAGGGGTTCACCCACTGCCCTCTAGATCACATACTTTCTAGAGGGAAGTGGTTCACCCCCTTCCCGTTTCGCCGAATCTGATATTTCCTTCCCCCTCTCGTTGACAAATTCCCCAAAAAGAGGAAAATCATCACCCCCGTTTCACCGACACAAAACTTCCTTCCCCCTTCTCGTTGACAAATGATTATTTACAAACTACACTATGCCCACTCGTAAAGAATTAATCTAGATGTCTAATAAGGCGGTCACACATATCTGCACTGCACAGATTTCAGGGGGAAAACGAGTGATTTATGGGGTGCGGTCTGCATAGCCTCTCTTCAACGATCCTCCGCTCAGTCGGTTTTTCACACATGATCAAAGAGATTCGAGAGACCTTGGGGGTAGGACCGTGACTAATCGACCCCCAAATGTGTCAACAGGTTTCGGGGGACTGCGTGTCTAGATGTGTGTGACTGCAGCATTAAGTAACTTCCAGAGAAAAAATTTTAGAGGCCAAAAATTGTACAGCAAAGTTGGTTGAAGCGCCATCCATTTGGGAAATTGTTACCTAATACTTTGTTTCAGATTTTTTACTGCACGTTTTCTAATAGATTTACGGTTCATAAGAATACATTGTCATACATATACATTTGTCTTTTGAAAATCTATTTTCATAAAACAAGAAATGTTTTTGTAAATGAAAAAAAGTGAAGGATTAAGGATCAAAATTCCTTCGGTAAATGAATGAAAGGCATCAAATCAATGGTTATTGATCGAACATATTTTTAAACATATTATAAACCCTCGCCGACTTGAAATCCCTAAATATCTCAAAAGGGGAGCTTGAACGGGAAAAAAGAGCGGAAAGAAATTTCGTGTCGGCGAAATGGAGAAAAAAAGAGGGGGGGGAGGAAAACAACATTATTCACTACGACAGAAATTGGTTTCGCGAAATGTTTGCACGTGTGGCGAAATGTTTGCAGGTGTGGCGGATAAATGAACTACGTGGATTTTGTATGAGTTCAATGTAATTTCATATTTTAATAATATTAACTACAATGGTGTACAAATGCATTGTACCAAAATGTAGGGGAAACTACAAGAAAGACGGACCAACGTTTGGATTTCCGAAAAAGGAAGATTTATTTCAGAAATGGATGTCTGCTATTCCACGTGATTGTAATATTACGAAGAATTCCAGAGTAAGTATTCGTTTCATTTCTTTGCTTGAAAATAAAAATATTTCTATTAAATGAGAGAATATTATTCTATTCCTTAAGCTTTGGAATCATAACTTTATTTTTAATACAATTCTAATATGTTTTAAATTTCGATTACGCTGATGTTTTATTTTTACCAGAATGTAATAGGTATATCAGTTTACTAAAGAAGATTTTACAAAAATAGAGTATGATAGGAGATAACTATTTCTATGTTATGATTATGTTGTGATATGTATATGCCATGTTTTGAATATTTATTTAATCAGCATTTCCATACACAATAACAATAGTTTAAATATATGAAAATAAATGTACTTATTTGACCATTTGAAAATCATTTTATATGACATTAATCATTTTTTGGTACCAAAATATGAAGAATAACACTTTTACTTGGAATGTAGTAAATATATTGTGTAGAAGAATTTCATTCTTAAGTTTCTATTTATAATAATATTAAAGATATATAGATAGATTGATGAATAAACAAATTTTGAGAAACTTCTAATCTGACATTTACCCAGGAGTCATCCAAGTACATAACATTTTTGGGAAACTTATTAAAGAAAACATGACTGAATTTTGTATTAGAAGTAATTTCTGAGTTTGATTACACTGTATATAAAATGAAATTAATTTATTAAAATCGAAATTACAATGTGGAACCACTAGCAACAACAACAAAAAGTATACATTTAGTGCTTAGAAATTGTATGTATCATATAGTAGTGATTTTTTATGTTATTATACAATAATCTTTTTAATTATAGGTGTGTGAACTTCATTTCGTAGAACATGACATAAGACGAACAACAGAATATTCTTGTGATAAAACTGGAAAGAGGACGGTTATACAACTGCAGCAACCAAGGTTAAATGAAGGGGGTGTTTAATGGGTGCCCAAAATATTTATCTTCTTATAAAGTTTCGAGAGAGGAACCAGAAGCGCCATCACCACAACAAATATAAACTTGAATCTTTTACTGAACTTGGACAGAAAGTTCATTTAATTGATTTACCTGAAGGATTTAATTCTGTAAGTAGTTGTCAAAATTAATTTTTTTCTTTAGGTAAAATAACTGTAATTGATAATATTCCTCAATATTTAATGTTAATTGTTGATGAAAATCTATGTGCAAATTTTTTTAAGGATCATTTGAAGCTAACAAAAGTTGAAGCATTTTGTTTTCCTATGAATATTAAAAATGTACAAGAAATTTCTGCTATTTTACTTGGTTTAAATCAATATTCTTGTAATAATTCAAATAAGAAAGAAAATTTAATATTTTCCGTAACTGACTTGCTAGGTAAATTAGAAAATATAAGTTTACCAAATGAAAAATTGAGTATTAGCTTTATTAAAGAGCAAGTGTCCCTAATTTCCACACAAAAAAATCAAAATAGATATAACTCTGATTTGTTGATCCTTTCATCTATCATGTCATCTATTTCTCCCCATTCATATAATTTCTTAAGAAATAGTGGAGTTTTAATTCTACCACACCCTTCAACTTTAAAAAAAATTATTTAGTTGTTATAATATGAATCCAAAAAATGAAAAAAAGTGATGAAACTTTACATTATGCAAAAGAAAAAATTTCAGTATTTATCTGGTTAGATACTTAGAAAGAAGCACTTTCAGTCACTGGTCGTTTAACACAAGAAACACATCTTGCACTGTCACTGACAACGTATGCAATGCGAGAAATTTATCGTTATTGTACAGAAGAATTGCATATGACCTTTATACTAACAGGTAAATTTCAAACTGATAGTTTAGAGGACCGTTTTGGAAGATATCGACAACTTGCTGGAGTGCAATATGATATTTATGTTACCCAATTATATGAAACTGAAGCAAAATTAAGACTTCAGCAAACATTACCTTTAGTTTTAAAATCCAAATCATTTGGTGATGTAACAGTGGACATAGACAATGATGAACCATTTAGTGATGATGATAAATTTAACCGTGAAAGTAAATTTAATGTAAAAGTTGAAAAAAAAGATTTTGAACAAATTAACAGTATTATGCCCTTTCTTGTATATATTGCTGGTTATTCTGTACATTCTGTGTTAAAATAGATTGATAATTGCATTTTTTGTAAACAGTATTTAACAAAGAAGAATGAAATATTTTTTCAGCACAATCACATTTTAATACACCATAAAGATCGAGGTGGTTTCAACTATCCAAATGATGATGTAATCACTATTGTTTCTTATAGTTACATAAAGTAACAAAACTGTTATCTGAATATGAAGAAGAATTTTTAAATGTGCAAAATCAATGAAAAATTGCAATGAGGATTGCTTGCAATCTTTTATCAATAGAAGAAAAATATTTAAATTTTGAGATTTGTGATAATAAACATTCTTCTGGGGTTCTACAAAAATTGATAATTAAAAAGGTCACTAACATATTACTGAATAATTATTGCAAATTAAAGAATGATAGTATTTCATATGCCTCACATTCAAAAGCAAAGGAAAGAAAACTTAAAACTTTAACCAAATTGAAAGATTCTAAACCATGAAATTTTTAATTTCATGAAAACTTGTCCTGTATATGAAACATGCAATCCTAATTGTAATTTCTCTTTCATCTCAATGAGTTATCCTTGCATCATTTAAACATATTTTTTGGTCAAAATACTAAATTTTAAAATTTTTTATTCTGAAGTTTCAGATAATTGGGTCTACATCATAAGTTCATGCAAGTTATAAATAAAGCACACATATTCATCAACAAATTTAAAAATGAGGATATATTAGCTTGTGTTTGAATTATTGTTATTCATGTAGTTTTATCATTTATTTTACTATGATTGTGAATAATTTCTTTTAAGTACAAATTATTTTGTGCAATTGTTTTTATTTTGTTATAAAAAATTTTAATTGTGAATAGAAAAAACAGTTAATTTCAATTATCAGATTACTGTAAAAAATATGTACTAACTGTATTCTGTAAATAATGATCAGTAATAAATAAATTATAATTTAAGTTTCTTTTGTTCTTGTTTGTTTATCTATTTGTAACAACACTACTATGTTTAAATATTACAATTTAATGATACAGCCAAAATATTAATAATAAATTTTAAAAATAATTCTTCCATGAAGGAAGGAATATTGTCTGAATCTAAACAATAAAAAAAGTGTCAATATTTCTTGCAAGCCATACTTTTTTTATCATTTGACTGTTTTCAGAATTCCCATTACAACAATGGTATATTTTAAAATCAAAGGAAAGTAGTAATTAAATTTTTGCATATTAATTTTCAATTATTTAGTGTTTTCTGAGATGAAAAAACATTCTATCAAATTAAATTAAAATAGGTTTTATTAACATTTTCATTTTTTAATTGATGTAAATGTGTTCAATATATTCCAACATAATTGTGGGGTTTTATGAAAATATTTTAAATTGAAAATTATAGATGATATGAAAATTGATTTTATCCACTGTTGTACTCAGTATTTTAATGCTTTAAACAATGTTTATGGAAATTGCAACAGAAAAAGAAACGTTTTGCGGGGAAATTGGAAATATGTTAACAATACGGTAATTCGAAGGCGAGCGGCCTAACTACGTGAAGTCACATCTACGGCTTGTTCGCTTAGGAGGTGTTGTCTGGGATCGCTGCAGAGCATCTGCCCCATAAATCTTATGCTACAGTAACATGGTGCATATACATTGGTGCAGAGTTCTCTGCCTGTGCCTTGGGGAATCCAGTGATTTATGTTCACTCTGTACTCTGTACTATGCGTGGATCGCCTCCTCTGGCGATCCATCAAAGAAAGGGTGGGGGTCAGCTGGTCAAATGGTGGCGAGCGGGGTCGGGGGAGACACCAGATCAAAGAGCGGGAATGGGGGTGGTTCTAAATACCGTGTCTAATGTTGTTACCGTGACTAATGTGATGGCAGGAGTCGGGGGTCTGCAGGCAGAGAACTCTGCACCAATCTATCTAGACACGCAGTCCCCCGACACTTGTTGACACATTTGGGGGTCGATTAGTTATGGTCCTCCCCCCCCCAAGGTCCCTCGAATCTCTTTGATCATCTGCTTGAATACCGACTCAGGGCAGGGTCGCTGCAGAGAGGCTTTGCAGAGCGCTGCCCATAAATCACTTGTTTTCCCCCTCTGTACTGTGCAGGGTATATATATATATATATATATATATATATATATATATATATATATATATATATATATATATATATATATATATATATATTATAAATATATATATATATGATCGGATGTCAGTCAGTGTTCATCACACATCGCTTTTTTAAACTAGCAGCACGTGCGTTTCTTCATTTTACGCAAAAATGGAGTGGAATAACGCTGGTCTTTTGAAATACAGCTAAACGAACTTTGGCTGGTATTGGCTTTCTCGAATTAGTTTCTTCTTTTTAAATTATTGGTTGGATTTTACTCAATAGATAATTAAAATCAGATGGTGACATTCTACAAAAATTTGAGAATTCTCCAGAGTCTTAACAAAGCATTTCTCGAAACATGCTTTCCATACTCTGTCTGTAACAAAACAGCAGCAAATAATTTTATGCAATTATTAATTTGCAGTAGGAACATTTAGTATTTAAAAAAAATAGTCTTTTTTCAAATTTAAGGGAAAGGTGGACCTTTATTTGAGCAAATATTTTGATTGTAATATTGATTGTGTTATTGTAAAAAAAAAGTATATATGTATGTAGGTTAATAGTACCAAAATAGTTTTGGTACTGAAAGTATTAACTAAAAAGTAAAAAAAAAACATTTATAAAGCTTCTACGAAGTAATTTATAAAGGATAAGAAATAAATTTTAAGTCGGGTAAGTAATGATTTATAAGTTTGGTAATAAACTTTGAATCGGTTTTTCTCAAAACAGATTTTTCAAGGTTTTTTAGATTTTTTAAATGCTTTATGCGATTTAATTTTTGATAAAAATTCATGAAATTGATAACATAGAATCCTGATACTGTTTGATACTGAATCCTGAAACTGAATACTGAGTCCTGATACTGAATCCTGAAACTGGGTGTGCATTTTACAATTCAACTTCATTAAGGTAATTAAATTTGATTTATGACTTATTAAAAGGCAAAATTTTGATGGAAATCGGGAAGGAATTCAGAAAAAAAATCTCGCAAAAATTAATTATTCAAGGGATTAAATAATCGATACCCAGATTTGTTTTCTATACAGTTTAAAATGATTAAAATGCAAAATCGAGGACATATCTCAAAATTTAAGTCACAATATTTTAAAAATATGTAAATATTGGAATAAAATGCATTTACAATATGTCATTGAAAGGAATACTTGGTGGCTTTAAAAAAGCAAATATTAAAGGAAGGTGGTAAAAAACTTTTAAATGGCTCTTACTATAAGTGCGCAATTTCCAGATTTGCAAGTCTTTGAAATGCTCCTTGTTTCATAATTTTTGACGAAACTTTATAAAATTTATAATAAAGACTTCTCTATTACATCAAAATGAAGTTATGTATCCATTTCAGGTTTCGACATCATTCAGATTATCAAAGTTTAACTTAAGTGCAGAAAAGTACAAATATTTCCCGAAAATTCAATGTACAAGCATAAAAATATTTACTAAAAAATTAATTATTCAACGAAAGTACAAAGTAATTCATAACTCTGTTCAAAATGTTAAAAAATGGATCGCAAGGAGCATTTTAAAAACCATAGTAAAAATTTCAACTTTTAAAATATAAAATTTCTTTTAAATATTTATAAAATTTTATAAGATGTTTGATATAGTAGTACTTTGATGAATATATATGCAAAATTTCATATCTCTGAGGTAAAAATTAAAAAAATCTCTTTGTAATATCCACCTTCCTCTTAACCCATTAACCGCTGGTGTTGCGTTGACGCAACGGTCAAAATAAATGCGTATAAAAATTTAGCTATTAAATGAATTTTATGTTAACAGTAGTTTTTGAGTAGTGTTTATTATCGAATTGAAAAATTTTTGCCTTCAACTGTTCTTTTAATTAATTAACGTGTTCCAAACTTAGACAGATAGTTAAGCATTTTTGAACGAGAAATTTCTCCTGGTCTTTTTCACAGAAGAAATATAGGGAGACAAACGTCAGATTTAGGGGCGATTTATTTTTAGCTAAGGTCAAAGTTTATCAGAACATTCCATCAATCGGTTGATTTTGTTTGGGTGGGGGAGGAAAAAAAAACAGGTGTTGCGTTGGCGCAACGTCAGCGGGAAATGGGTATTCACATGTGTCGCTCGACTCCGTAGAACTTTCCCCCGTTCTGTGGTTATAGAAATGCCTAAAACTAGATACTTTACGTTTAAAGAAGTTCTTCAAAGAATTTTCGACGAAGATTCAGATAATGATGACGAGAATGAAACTGATATTGTTGTTATTCTACCAGAGACAGCAGAGGCTAGTGATGAAGGAGAAGGAAATGATAATATTTTGAATAGTGACAATGATGATTTACCATGCGATACTGCTGTCGAAATTGAAGTGTGAGTAAAAAAGAAGTTTTTGCCTCCTAAAAGCAGTACAAGTTTTTCGAAAAAATTAAAAAAACAAAAACTGAAGATTTGAAATGGATAAAGAAGGGACCATTGAATATGTCTCAGCCAAAAAATGAAGATAAAGATCAAATCGGAACTATTAAAAGTATAATGCAAGATAAAACTAGTGCAGAGATTTTTGATCTTCTCTTTGGCTCAGAGGTTTATTCCCTTTTCGTCGAATAGACAAACTCATGTGCCCAACAAAAGAATCACCCCCATTTTTTAGCATCTGAAGCCTACATGAGACGGTTCATTGGAATATCGTTGCAAACGGGTATTATTCTGTACCTCAGGAAGAAGTTTACTGATCTCTTGATAAAGACATTCAGCATGCAAAAGCCATTACGTGGAGAACGTGGACATTTTATTGTCAAGACAGCAGAATACTGCGTAGTAAACAATGCCATAGCCAGACAATTTATCCATGCAAAGTTTGTCACGTTACTCTGCATCGTGATTGTAGTGAAGCTTTTCGTGACATAAACTGTTTTCTGGATATAATAAGTAATTTTGTAAAGGAAAAATAAGTTAAATCTTTATAATAAATAAATTACCTGTAAAGTGATCATTATCTTTCTAAAGTGTAACAAAGTTAAAAAAAATTCCCAGTGCTCAAATCAAAGAAAACTCTGCAGAAGTTCAGTTGAATGTTACTATCCGCCATCGTGTCCTCATCGAGCGTGACTGATGTCTTCCGGGGGAGTAAGGGTAGTTCATTCGCGGCTGTGCAAATGCAGGGTCGGGTGTAGGGGTGAAGTGAAGGGGGTCGCTATCCCCCTTTCCCCATCTAAATGACAGCTCAAAACAGCGATGGGGAAAATTATGGTGAGATCAATAGGAATCGAAGCCTATTTCTTTTGCTTTCAACTCTAAAGGATGTCTCGCCATAACCATGACGTAATGAATAAAATGGATTTTATACAATTATGATACAGCTCTTTTTTTATTTTAAGATATTTTGTGATCATGCAGGATTAAGCCACGTGCCATTATTTTTCTTAAAGCGTTCTAGGGAATGGAATGCCATGAATTATTTATCTACTTTAAAGAAATGTTTTTTTTCTTTGTTGTGTGGAAATTTTTCTTAAAAAACTATTCAGCCAAAATATTTTCAGATCTTTTTGCGGGGGGGGGGGGCTTTTTTTTATTGCGCTGCAAATTTTAATTAACCTGTCGTACAGGGCAAACGGAAGTTCAGCATTTACAACATTTAAGTGCTTCAGATTTATACAGACCACTGTAATAATGCCCCGGAAGGGGGAAAGAGAATAAAATACCTCAGAGTAATGAAGTTTCTTTCTAGAAAGGAATTTGTTGTCATTGTGTGACACAATAAGTTTTCATTTTTTGTGTTTAAAACTAGATAGTTTATAATCTAAAGGGATTGTTGATGGATTTGAAATTCTTTTAATTTTTTTTTTCAAAAATTCATTATGTTCTTTATCATTGCAATCAGCTTATAATGGAACAATGCTTTATGACACAAAGGCCAGTGCGGGAAGTCAGGGTAACGGGGTAAAAGAGGGAAGTCAGGGTCTTCCAAATCGTGCTTCTTGAGGTCCCCTGCTTTCGCTCGCATATCATTCTGCAGGGAAAATATCGAACGTTATGATATGGCCACCCTTTAGCGGTGTAAAACGAATTCTCTACCTTCTCCTGGAAGATTCGTTGTTTGGTTCGTGCAAGAAATAAATCACTTGGCAAAATAACTGATGAAACACAAAGCACAACTTTTATCTGACTAAATAAGGTGGGAAGCTCAAACTGTAAGATTTCTAACTTCAATATCTATATTTACGAGTATTAAACCCTCAACAAAATATTCTTTGTTTTCCTCGATTAAACTTTCCTGACCACGGATTCCCTAAAATAATCTCAACTAACAGCTCCCGTGCCTGTTTCCGCACGGGACAAAACACCAACACGGCCTAGCCGTCTCGTGGCTAAAAACCTTCTGCCTATAGACCACACTCTTAATCCCCCTTGGGGTCGTTGAACTTACTCCCTCGCACCCCTTCCAAAAAGGAATGCGATACAGAGGGTGGCTATCAGTGTTCCTGGAAACACGAAGCAGGCGCTGGGAGGGGAACGCAATTTTGATATCACTACAAACAGGTTGCAAAGTTTGTAATGACTCTTTTTCGTCCCCAAGGAAAATAATTGCTGGTAAATTTACTTAATGTTTTGCTATTTTACAACATTTTTGGTCTTTTGGTCACTTTTGGTTTATCAATTCTGAACCCTTTAATTCTAAATTTTATCTATGTTTTTATAAGTTATCGAGAACAACAGTTTCGATTTTGCTCACTTTTAATAGCAGATTTATCAGTCAATGTCACGTGATTTTAAAAATAATGAGGAGAACAAATTCAGCTAGAGTTACAAAAAAGGGAGATTGGACTTGAGAGCAATTTTGGTAGAGCAAAATTAGTCTGGAATTAGAGAAACCCTAACACATTAAACCGTAATAATTAGGAAGGAAGTTCAGTTTGCGAATTTCGAAAGGTGATTCAGCTTTCTTCCTCAGAGGCAGCCCAGATCATCTACACAGAAAGCTAACCAACTAGGAGTGTTGCCATTCCGTTTATGTGGAAACTGCCGACACGAGAAGAAACCACAGGTAATAGAATACCGGACAAAATATGAAAAGGAGGGAGGATCAATAGCCCATCACTATACTTGCATATAACGGTCAAAACTATTCACCAAGTTTTTAGTAATATGAGTAGCGTATAATCCTTTCCAGAATCCGGGACTACATCATTAGTGAAAAAAGGGAATCCGAAGGAAGGGAGCCGACATATAAATTGATTTTTATAGCTCTTGTTATCCTGCAGCAGAAAATAAAAGAGCTTCTCTGAGTTTGGCGATGTAGCCAAGGTTGCAATCCCACCGAATGAAAAAAGTACCCAAGCACTTATGAAGAGGGATACTGTAGGATCTTCCAATGAACGAGATGGCAGACTATTAATGGTTTTGAAAGTAACCTCTGAACTGATACTACCAAGCAGAAAGGAAAATTCGGACCCGTTTTGGCTACAAATCGGGTCGCTATAAACTCTAATTTTTTTTTTACTGATCCGTCGTCCTATCTCTCTTTTAACCACTGGACCAAGGCCATCGACAAGTCAGTAAGGTGAAATAAAAGTAGTAATTTTTTACAAGTTCATGGAATTTGGTTGTATCTACTTTACGCTCAGCCCAGTATTGGTTTCCGAAAAATTATCCGTTATATAAACGACAAAACAATATTAATTATTACTAATTATATTTAAAGGTACTAACTAACATATCTTAATCCTTAATAAATAATAATTTCTAATCAAATAATAATTAATTATATTTTTTATTATGAATTATAATATTATTATTGAGTTTTATCATTTATAGATCGCAGTGCAAGTGTGTAATGCTTGGTTTGTTTGCGAAATCTATTTTTCTTACGAGGCATGCATCTGTCTTTTCGGCATTGACCCATCCAACCCACTAAGCTACGTTATCATGGGGTGCACCGTACATGTTAATTTTTAAGACATACCACGTCGAAAACTTTTAAAATTAATATCTGATATAAACTTTTAAGAAATACAACACGGATGAAGTTTTAAAATTAATACGTAATTTATATGACTTATTAAATATATTTTATGGCTAGTATAGTTTCATAAAAACATTTTACCACTTCTATATAATATCCCACTTCCTTATAAAGCAAATAACTATGACGAAGTCGTATGATAATCTACTCGTTTGTTCAAATGCATGTAATGTGGAAACTTCTATTTATATAGACTGTGATTTGTGTGTGTAAGGAAATATTTGTTACTTATTTAACTCAAAATGCTTTAAGTTCCAGGGTTTCCGCTAAAGATCAATAATTAATTTGAAACCTGTGACCTGCGATGCTAAATAGACCAATAGATTGTACGTTTTAAATCAACGATGCATATCATGACAGCTTATTCATGTCCTTTACATTCCATAGAAAAGTCCAGTAACTTTATTTGCTTTACTCAATTCTCCAAAGAGTGGAATTACCCTTAAATTGAACATTAAATTTTCAATTAAAGGGGGGTACCTGACAGTTAAACTTTAACATTTACTTTTCACTCGGAGAGGAAGGAAAGGGCTAATTCCAGATCTGAACTTCGGGATTTATACACACCAAGTTCCTTTAAGTTTGTAGCAAGTGACAGCTTTTAAGTCGGAAATCTTTGTTGACATAAAATCTACAGCCGAATTCGTTATCTGAAAACTTAATGCATTTTAATAAGAGATATTTTAACCTCCATTTCCCGTATGAAAATAGGGATATACAATTTCAAGTGTAAAAGAAAAGATTTTGAATTGAATTTATGCCCCTAGTTTAAAAATAAATATGTATGGCATTTCGGTTGCCATGGGTGACACCAGGTTCTATTAAACGTTATTTACTACCGATTTTTTCCTTCAAATATGGGTTTATATAAAGATTATACTAAAATATACTAAAACGGTTTAAATTTTATTAAAACTTTAAAATATAAAATTTAGAGTATGCGTAGCTGATATATCCGCTGAACCATAAACTCTATCATGATTTTTCTTTTGCATTTTTATGCAAAGAAGAAGTTTCAAAATAATTGGAGTTCATTATATAAAAAAGATTGTCAGACTCTCGTCTCCCATTCTTAAGTGGAATTGATGAAGGTGAGTAATAGCGTCTTCAATAAGCCCAAAATAAACGCAAACAGGTGTCGAACGATATACACCTTTGGAGATGTGCGACAATAGGTAAAGGTACGCAAGTTATTCAGAATGATTTGTGAAACCGATTAGCGGCGCGCTTTTCCAAGGGAAGAAACCGTCAGGAAAGAAATTCACCATAGGTGGTCTGCAGAGGGCGGAACAAGAAAAGGTCCAGTATTCGAGATTGTTCGAGAAAGGGCTGAGAAGAATGCATAAATAACGACGCGGTTGCGAATGAAGAGGAGAATAGACTTGGACTGTTGAAAGGTCGCCACGCGTACGGAGAGAGAGAGGGTCTCGCACGGACTTTGAATAATGAGCCCTGCTCTCATGAGTGTATTAACGGTCGTCGGAGCGAACCTTTGTAAATGATTTATTTAACCAAGATTATAATGTTTCAATAAACCAGATGTAAATAAGAGTTGGTTCTACAGTTATGATTACTTCTACAAGTTAATGATTTGTCGGATCACAACGATAATGGTTCACAAAGATTTTTTATAAACTTTCGAATCGCTTTAAATGACAAAACCTCCTCCTTTTTTCAGAATATCATTAGAGCAATCCCTTAAAAAAATCTTTAAAAAAAATTCCAAAATTTAAATAGTGTTCAGTTGTTGGTAAATTCGCTGAATCCTTCTTTGAATATTTTTTTCACTCTTTTCCAAAGAAGTGGTTTCAGAATAATTTGTGCTCAGGAATTGAAAGGAGAATTTTTTTACCGTTTTTCATCGCCTTCAATGGTAAAGAAATCAGTATATTTCCGAATCATTTTGAATAAAGGTACACATTTTTAGATCCTTTACCCTAAATCAAAAATGCTGAAGACAGTCCATTGAACAAAGGTAACAGAACGAATGAAAATATTTGAGAGTTATCTTACGAGGATTTCAGCTTTGTTCTTTTGAAGAGCGCAAATCTTGGTAACTTCCAGTCCGAGATAAACAGGCATTAAGTACAGATGTTGAGAACGCTACGCATTCACAGTACAGCATAGATATGAATTTGACAATGGAATGATCTTAGATTCATGCATTCGTGTTATTTAATATTTTTTTAAAATATAGTATCTTTCGAGACAAGAAAATGCAATGCCACTTACAGGACACTTGCAGAAAATGCAACCTGGGAATGCACAGGTTCTTAAAATCCACATAAATAAAGGGATTGCTACTTGTATTTGTGAATTACCGATGCAGACAACCACACCGGCCTGATAAAAGATTCATTACTTCGATACCAGTAATCCTCCCTACCTTTATTTTTTTGGGATTTTAAAAAGTGTTGTGTTCTTTCTCGTGATCTTTTTGAAATTTTTTGATTTTTTTTTTTCTAAACCAAATTCCATAAAACTGTGTTTCTCTCTTCCATGCCCCTTTTAGCACTGAGCTCGTCAAAATAAAAATTGCCAGTAGCCGTGTTTTGTTTATTCAACAGCGTAAGCTAAGATTTCGCAACTTTCTTGCAATTTAAAATTACATTGGAATCCATTTTTCATTAAATTAGAAAATAACGATTTATCTTTACCTATGTACACAACATTTAGAATAAGTAACTTTTAGAATAACATAAAGTAAATACAGTGGCTCCCAAAAGTGTTCGTAGAATTACGATTTTCAATGAAATAGACGTCTATCCATTAATTAAAATGAATATTTCAGAATGGGAATTTAATAATAAAATCTATAATCTATTCTTAACAAAACTACAGGAAATATTTTAAAAACATAGTAAAACTTTATTTTTAAGAAACCAATAATCAAAAAGTAACAAAAACTTTATCTCACAAAAGTCATCGTACACTTGAAATAAATTTCTACATATTAGTAAATATTCTAATTTTTCGTTGAATTAATATTTAGTAGGATATTTTTTAGCATCCACAACAGCTTTTTAAACGTCTGGGAATACATTGCACTAGTTCTTTTGTAATTTCTGCGTCAATGTTCATCCATTCTTCCATCATAATTGTTTTTAGTTCGCTTTCCGTGTGAATGTCGTGTTTTCGTACTCGAACGTCCAGTTCTCTCCAAATATGTTCTATTGGGTTTAAATCTGGCGATTGAGGTAGTGTTTTCAAAACTTGTGGACAATTATAGAGACACCAGAGACGAACGTTGAGAGCCGTGTGCTTAGGATCGTTATCTTGATAAAAAAACAAAGTTGTTTCCAATACCCAAATTTTGGGCTGACAATTTTAAATTGTCTCTTAAAATATTTAATATAAACAGCATGATTAATTATACCATCAATAAATACCAAATTACCTATAGTCCTGATGCTGACGTACACCCCCACACAAGGATACCTCCACCGGCATGCTTAACTGTTCCTACTAAGTTCTTGGGATTAAGTTCCTCATTTTTTCTTCTCCATACAATTATACGCCCATAGGAACCAAAAATGTTAAACTTGCTTTCCTCGGCAAATAAGACGTTAATCCAATACGTTTGGGGCTTATTTATCATTGATAGTGAGAAGAAAAGTCTAAGCTTTCTGTTTTTCTCACTCACAAAAATTTTTCTACTGGCAGAACGCCCATGTAATTCCGCTGCTCTGAGAACTCGTCGAACAGTTTCAGGTGAAATTCAAGTAGAAAATGTTTCATTAAATTCCGCATAAACTTTTACAGCACTAAAACGTGGATTTTTCACAAATTTTCTAATCTCTGATCACGTTTTGTTAACTTAGCCGGACGACCTTTTCTTACCTAGTTTTCGATCCGATTTTCTTCTTTAGAGAGTTTTATCACATACTGAAGAGTATAATGGGAGAAATTAAGTAATCTAGCAATATTCCGAAGTGATTTACCACTACTATGATGAAAAATAATCAAGTTTCGAATGCTGTTTTTTGTTTCTTTACGACTACGAGCCATTTTAAAATAATAAATAGAATATTACGGAGTAGGCAAGCAAAAATTAAAGTCAAACGGTATTTTAAATGACACCACAATTCAAAAATAAAAATAAAGCGCCAGATGATAATATTGATTATGAATTTATCTGAATATATTTCAGTGTACGTACGATGACTTTTGTGAGATAAAGTTTTTGTTACTTTTTGATTACTGGTTTCTTAAAAATGAAGTTTTAGTATGTTTTCAAAATATTTCATGTAGTTTTATTAAGAATAGATTATAGATCTTATTAAATAACCATTCTGAAATATTCATTTTAATTAATGGATAGACCCCTATTTCATTGAAATTCGTAAGTGTACGAACACTTTTGGGAGCCACTGTATATAAAATATTCGTTATAGTAAATATAAACCTAATATCTTTAAACTCAAAACTCAACAAAATTCCGAATTCACATATTAATGCGAATTAGAAAACCTGATAGTAAATCTTAAATTATTGAAACAAATAAACAATCTAGTAACGCTAGAACGATCTCCATTTTCATTGGATTTTTTTCTAATATATTCACTGAAATAAAAAGAATCTGACTGCGGGGTTGAAAATGAATATAAACTGCACTTCAGAATTTACACTTATATCACTCGGAAAAATCCAGAATGGAATTCTTGAGTAAGTCCCAGAATGGTGAATTAGATGGCACAGGCCGAATTATCCATACACATTAAAGAATACTAAGTTTTCCGCTTTGAAAAGCACTGTAAACAGACCGAACATCCATATCAAAAGGATACTCCTGTATATTATTGACTTATGGACCACTGAAATTTTAGGTTAGATTTAATCGGGAATTCATGGAGACCGAAAGGTATACACCCTCTATTCAAAGCGACAATTTCGCATAAACACAGGACATTTCCGGAAATAGAGAACACCATTAGGTATTCACCTTTACAAGAAGAATTCGTTCACTCTATTTTTCGAGCGTTTTCTTCCATAATAATTGGAGAGACTTCGGAGAACGAAGATTAACGAATTTGCTAAATTATATCTCATATTCCAGCTGTTTTTTTATTTCTTTTTTTGAATGGCCCTTAATATTTCAAATATTATTCAAGCGAGATGTATTAATAATGAAAAATGTTATTGAACGGGCAAAGGGGATATGATCATTTTTTTAGAACCAAAGAAGCAAATTATGGGCGGCAGAGCTTTTTCATTTCTGTTGGGGTTCAAACAAAGTTTTTAATCGATTTCAAAAATAAAATTTCATATTGATTGTGGAAGAGGTAAATAACATAGTTCAGAGAAGAATATTATTCAATTTCACACCTATATCAAATAAAGGGATTTTTAACCGAACTTGCACTTCGATGATTTTCATTTCGCTCATTGGACAATCTCATTCATGAAGCAATTAAAAAAACTTCTTTTCCCACTAGGATTTTTTTTCGTTTTAGGTGAATGTGCGTTTTCCTGTCAGTTTATCAGAGCTCAATTCTGGATGCTGAAATAATCAAAATCCATGACACATATCTTTAAGTTGCGTCTATCAGGATTTCTCATTTTACGTCATTTTTTCAATCAGTTTCGGATATTTGGTGGAAAATCCCATAACTGAAAAATTGAACTGAATTACAAGTTTTTCATTTTAAATTGCTTTCATGCTGTTTCAATGTTTTAATTTTAGAAGTGTTATTGAATCGAATAACTTTAAAGACAGTAAAATTTAATACTGGGCTTGACAGGCCATCTCTCTCCCCAATTAATTTTATAAAATATATAAATGACCGCATTTAGTTTGACGAAATAAAGAGAAGAAATTTCAATACCACTTTCAATCATTACTCATTATAGACTTATAATAACCTCACTAGAAAGATTTTAAAAAAGGAAATTTATTTTTTGAAAAATCATGTAAATGGGGATAAAATTTATTGTGGTTTTAAATATTGAATATTATCTATAAGGGATCAGAGTTTTGTATTTCCTTGAGACATTAGTTACAGCAATATATTGTTATTATGATGTTCCCACATAAATTTGTATTATGTACGGTAAGAGATGTATTATTCCTCTATGTTTAGAAAATAGATGTTTAGCAAGAAACTTTTTTATCTTGATTTTTTATCTTTTCAAGATAATACTCTCCTTTTAATATTGTTTCCCACAAAGGAATTTGATAATCGTAATTTTTAATTGGCTGGAAATGGTGAATTATCCTTAGATATGGCCTTGTCATCACACAGACGACACAATACTTTTGCCCTGCGAAGAAAATATATAAACTAGTTGTCATGCTTAATTTTAGTGTGGATTTTAAGAACACTAGTTCCTATTACTATTTATTTAGCCTTTTAGTTAATGCGCGAAACAATTCTTCGAAAGCATAAGACCGCATTTTAGTTTCATAACTGGTTGTTCTATAAATCCCTCCTGAAGTAATTCCTGGAGTAATAAAGAACTTTTCAAGACGTCACATGTGCTTGTTTATACCGCTGCAAATTCATTTGATTGATATTAACCTTTCCGCATTTGTATGATGTTATTAACTTGGGTCGAGTAGAAAAACTGGCATCTGTAACAAAATTTTGATACAGGCAGCAAAGTAAAATTATTTTTAGGGATTATCAAGGGATAATTCCAAACATATTGGAATATGCGATCTATCATGCGAATAATGCTGTAGGAGCCACAGTTTCATCGGAATCACGGCCACGGTAACTAACCACACATTTTGGAAGCTACGCAACCGTCTTTGTTGTTGCAAATATCTCTTACTAAGACGCAATATTGGACATAAAATTGCAAATAGATGCAATCCAACAGCAACCACTAAAGAAGATCTTTTTTTTAAATTTCGGACTTCATCAGTGAGGTTCTGTGGCATGACAGCATAGCGGCACCAGTTTCCTCCTAACTCCCCGAAGAAATACTAAAACAATGAATTTAGAAGGAATTGATAGAATTTGTTACCTCGGGTTTTAGAAAAGTATGCATATGCATGTAGAAAAATATGCATATCACGATTCAATAGTTAACAAGTGGATGTTAGCAGGTATAAATGAATGTGGGAGGGGGAGGGATTTGACCGCTGCATTAGAGCAGATTTGGGAGGATCTGACATACGACATTCTTAAGAAGTATAGCCCAAGTCCACCTTCTTGTCTCGAAACATGATATAGAATTTTTAAAAATAAATAACACATATTTTTTTTTACCAATGCGTAGGCACTTGTACTCAAGCATTCGCCTATAATTCACCGAAGTTTTGCTGGCCATTTGATTATGGAGGCACCATATAGGCGGACCAGAATTACCCCCTATGAAGGAACGACACGAACGGAGGCATTTTAGTGGGAATCTACCCGAGCACCCTCAGCACCGAAAGCCAGCGCGCTGTACCACAAGGCGACCACGGCCCTAAATAACGCATATTAGATGTTTCTAAGATGGTGGCACTACCAATATCATTATGTTGTACTGTCTACCTTAAGGTACCGGTGCGTTGCCTAATGTATACCTGTAATTTAAGTCTACCTCCATTTGAATTTTCTCCCGATTTGCAGCAGAATCTAAAATTATTTGTAAGGTATGTTCCTTAAAACATTTTGATTGAAAGGGAAAAAAAAAACATTGATTTTTTTTCCAAAAAGAGAGGACAGTTTTTTTTTCCCTTTTGAAGTAATTTTAAATTTTACAATATTTTTCAATCTTTAAAACAAATTAATTTAAAACATTGCCCAACCACTTAAGTGAAAACATGTATATAGTGCTTTTTAATCGGCGGCTTCTTCAAAAACGACATATACATAAAATTTTAGTATAAAGACGCATTTAATGGAAAAAAAATCCTTACATAAAGCACTAAGAGAAACAAAATTTTAATAAAATTTTCTCTTCGAACCATTAAATGTGTCCAAACATTTAAAATTAAAAAAAAATAAAATAAATCTAAATTTTCATTTTTTGATTTTTATAAAAAAATGGACAATTTTTTTTTATAAATGCATTAGCATTCCAATATTATATAAATATTAGAATATTTCTAGAATATTGGTAGCATTTTATTTCTATAATAACATTAGACCAATATTATAACAGCATTGGCATCCTATTTGAACATTATCGAATTTAAAAAAACTGCAGACAAAAATAGACGATTACTCAGCGAAACACCATTTATCTGTCATCATTGGCATCTCCGAATTCGACCTACATTTAGTAAAGACAACTACGTTTAATTGTATTCCCATTTGTACTTTCAACCATATAGCAAAGTTTGAAACTACGGTTACAGACACAATAAGTCGTTATTAAAATTTCCAGTGGCGAAGTAAAACTCAATCCAAACCATAATCTATATATATAAAACAGTTCCGTAACTGACTCATTCACTGACTGACATACAACGCACAGACCAAACCGCTGGACCTAAAGGGATGAAATTTTGCATGGGGATTCTTCTTATAGTGTAGGGGTGCACTAAGAAAGATTTTTGAAAAATTCTTCTTAGATTTTTATAAATTAAATTTTTAAGATGTTTTAGTAACTTTTTTTAAGTTTGCATTTAAAATAATAAATTTAGCGTTATAAAATTTATACCACGAGAAAGATCATAAAAATTCCTTCAAAATGAGATCTTTTTCGCATCTTTACCTCCCTTTTCTGATTTTGGTAAATTTTTAAAGATTCATTTTTAGAATTTAATTTATTAAATGCCGATCACGTGATTTCCTTTTCTGGTACTTTCAATAAATTTATCGTCACGTGCATAACAACTAAATAGACAAAAAAAATTGTTTGCTATGAAAACTTTTTTAAAGTTTGGAATAAATTCTACATATATACGTAAGTTTCTTGATAAAAAACTAAACATTAAAATTACAACACCAGGAAGGAAAGCAAATAACAGAACTCTACTTATTGTACGTATACAGCATAGTAAGGAGAAAGAATGATTAAATTTGTAGGCAATTTGCGGGTACACAGGGTCCTAAATTAGTACACACATCTGCCGCCTCTGGCAGCTAAAACGGCTCTAACACGGTTAGGCATCGAGTCTAACTGGGTGAGAGATCTGGAGAACGTGCTGGCCAGGGCAACAGTCGAGCGCCCTCTTTGTCGAGGTAGGTCAGGACACGACAGGCAAGGTGCAGACTTGCGTTATCTTAGCCCTATCTTCGACAGCGATCAATTCACCGGTGTTAAGATCTGAGAAATGTAACTCTGGCTGTTCAGATTACCGACGACGAGAACAAGAGCTATACATGTCGTGTACCCAATGGCTGTCAATACCATCACACCAGGTGCAGGGCCCGTGTGACGATATGGAACGCAAGCAGTTAGTGGCGGGAGGCTGTTAAGATCCTGCATGGCGTTCAGTATGACCCTCCTGAACCCATTGATTCCACATTAGCATGGCAGTCGTTAAATTCCGACCAATGCGAGAATCAATATCGTGGAATGATAAACCCACTCAATAGGACACTCTCGATAGGCCCCGATCCTGCCGCTGTCGAATTCCGACACAAGCTGGTAGCCGTTTATCCTTCTTATACGATACATAACACGATCTTATCACAAATTACCAACATTCAAATTCGATTTTCGAATGAGAAACCCACTGCGTAACTTTCCTTTTATACGGAGTTTGAGATACCGTTTCTCCCTCTTGCGTCATTCGATTGCGCTTAAATGCTAATCATTTGCATATCCCAGCATCTTCTTTCTTTCATGCCAATTTGACGTTTGTATCAATCCTCCTTCATGGTGTTGCAATCTTAATGGCCCGCAGTGTGCTTTGAAAAATGTTTGTTTCGCTGTTACACACGAATTCACCGAATCATCCAGTTTAGGATAAAAGCAAGATGAGTTAACAATGTGATGTACGTGCTGATGCATTTCTACGTATTCCCAGTACAGTTTAAGGTATTTCTTTAACTCTCCTCCCCTGGAATACTGAAAGTTGTTATCTGCTCCAAATTCAGTTTCTTATTATCTTTCCTGCATATTATTTTTTCTTCTTTCTCTAAGTACAGAGAGATGCATTGGAGTGACAACAACGTTATTTGACAGTATTGAAATCCAAGTTTTGATATGAATGTCTTTTAACATGTTTTGTTAATTATATAGTCTGAATCCTCCATCAGTTTGAGGAGACTGTAGATAAGTATGTACTAGTAATCGTACCGTACTATCTCTATTCACTTATATACAGGGTGGTCATAAAAAAAAAAACTTTACCGATATATGGACCTCTAGCGGCCGTTCCGTTCAACCGATCGAGATGAGATTTCAGAAATAGTTATTCAGAGGTATGAGATCGGGATTCTGTGAACGGCAACAAAGTGGCTCCCACGGTTACGGTTACAGGTACAGAAACACGAAATTTTCAAATGGCAATGCCCACTTTTTCCCGTCGCAAAATGATCAGCGCATACGAAAACCTTCCAACATATTGATGGTCAAACTGCAGGACCTAATTCCTTTAGTGGGCCAATCGGGCAGCAGCTCACTTGCTATGAATAACTCCCTGTGGTTGATTATGAACCCATAGACTGTTCGATTCCTGATATAGATAGGAATTTGTTGAGCAAAGACCAACAGTATTTGTTGAACATTTCAAATGCAATCACCGTTAGACATGGTCCAGAAGACTTGGCAAATAGGGACTCTTCTCCTTTGTCCCATTCCAGATGGCTAACTGCGGCCAACCGAGTCCTTAGGTTGCATATAAGTTCATCCGATACATCCGAAAACTCAAAAGAAATAGTTGGCTTCATCTTGAAATCATATATGCCTATGTGATTTGCCATAAAAGAGGACAAATATTTTACTAGCGGACCAAAACATGTCTTTCAAGCAATCCAATCATCATGGTATTTAACCGTCGAATTACTTCAAGTTGTCGATCCTGTAATTCAAAGAAATGCATTCTTTGCGCACCCAGAGAATGTTCTGTTGGCAATGCATGTTGATGAAAGAAAACATATTCGGGAGCTTGGTTACAGAAGTATCTTAAAAGCAAGATAAACCATCCCAAAGAAGAAGACTGTTAGAAATTTCGTACCACCGAAGTTAAACTTTCAAGCTTCCGATTACATTGAAATTATTAATTGGAATTTTTGTGTAGTGTATCCTCCCCCAATGCTGTTGAACCTAAGTGAAGATGTTATTAACTCATTCATCAATTCTGATACTACGCCCATCAGAGAAATACTAGTTTCCCTGTCACACCCAGGCTGTGGAGAGGTGCGTCAAAATTGGGACAGAGGCCTCGAGCATGGATCTAGAGATGGCTATATCCGAGTAACACTAAAGTCTAGATCGGTTATGCCTCATTTCCCCAAAAAATCGGACTTTAAATTTGTAGAGATAAAATAATGAAAAAGTAAAAAACAGAGTAATCCAAATAATCCTACTCTATGGAAAATCTTTGTAAATAGATGTAAATATAATGTAAATACCACACCCAACAATTGGATGGTTAGTTGGGTGGGGTGTGGGTGGAACTCGGAGTGAAACCACCTCCGCGTGGTGAGTTCTGGATAGTTTTGTTCTAGCAAATCGAGCGAAGAGTTGCACAGTGAAAATTGCGAAAAGTTGTTAAATTTCTGTTTTTTATCAAAGACTTTGCGCAAACGGAAAAAAATTAGATGTTTGATCAGAATTTAATTTATTTAGCTAATTTAAACCATAAAACAAGCATAAAATCTAAAGCGTGTTCATTTTAAAAGTTTTAACTAACAGAAAAAATTACAAAAATATCGCGATTTTTCAATTTTTTATAAAATTTAAGTACGATGCGCGAATGGAAGATGTTAACAGATTTAAATTTTGTTTATACCGTTTTTCTTTTTATCACAATAGGCAAATTTTCCACACTAAAGCGTTGCGAAAAAAAAAAAATATTTATTTTTTTTCGACCCACTGTACTAATCACTTTTGCCGTAACATATATACACTTCAGCCAACCTCAGACGGTTAGAAAACTCGGATACAGTGGTTGAAATGAATTTTAATAGTTAAATTTTCAGAGTTTACAGCCCGAAACCAATGCTAAATACTTAACGATCAATCAGCCCCTTGGGGCTGTACAAAACAAAACAAACATGCAAACAAAAATATCCATATCACAATACTTCTTTCACTATCACATAACAAATGAAACTTTATTATTAATTCAAACGTTTAGCAAAATATACTGTTTAAGAGGAAACTGAAATCTCTTCCTTACATGTTCTTTAAGAAGTCAGTCAATTTTTTGAGATAACTTGAACGGTAATGGGTAAGAATCATGCTAACTAACAATGAGCAGAAACAGGTTTGCGTTTCCTGCCAGGTGCCTTCGTTTTAATGACATTCGGGATAAGGCATCTTGACGAGAATTTGATAAATTTGTTCCCATAAGAATTGTATTTGAAATGGTGCACCTCATGAGGAAAAGAAGGTGCCAGAGGACGCTGTTCAGTGGTCCCAGGATTTTATCTTTTAGACCTTTCTAAAAGCTTTTGGAGATTTCTAGCTGGACGACCGATAGGGGGCGCTTTCGAAGTCTATAAGTATACCTGGCATTGGCATTAGAACTCAGTGTGTTCTTTTCTGCTGAGAATTGAATGTATTGAAAGCGCGTGAGGCGTGTATTGTGTTGAAGACTGTTATCAAGACTTGTGGTTTTAGAGTTTTCTGCTGTATAGAAGACAGTTGTCACGTGTTTTCTGTTTGAATTCGTGTATGCGCCTGAAGAATTTACAGAATAATAAATTTTATTTTGTGTGCACATTCTGAAGATGTTTTATTCAATCCTATCGAACCCAGGAAAACGGAACACTATATATATATATATATATATATATATATATATATATATATATATATATATATATATATATATATATATATATATATATATATACAGGGTGTTTCATATTGAATTGGACAAAAATAATAGCATAGTAGAAATTCTGAAATTGATTTTTTTAGCCGAAACAAATTAATTCTGAAACTACAATTATACAAGTTTTATCCGGCAACAGTGAAAAATCTTCCGGTTACGAAATTGCCGCTAGAGGCACTGTCAATCAAATTGGCACCATCCATGCAGGAAAAAGCGTACTGTGTTTTGAAATACGCCAAAACATCATCGTTTATTGTCGTTCATAGGCATTTTCGCACGAAATTTGGTAAAGAACCACTGTATCGGCACAACATCGAACGGTGCGTGAAGCAGTTTCAGGATACGAGAAAAGAATAATACGGTTTGCTTTCTTGTGCAAGAAAGCAAACCCAGGACGACCAGAAGACAACGAACCGAAGTGGTTGAAGAAATTTTATGAAGTCCCACAAAATGTTTTTACGAAGTCCCACAAAATCAACGCGTCGTGCGAGTTCTGAACTCAATGTGTCTCATACAACTGTGTGACGTGTGTTACAGAAACGTCTAAAATTCCCGGCATATACCTTTCAGGTGGTGCAGGTGTTAAAACCTTCCATCAAACAGTTACGTAAATCTTACTGTGAGAATTTTCAAGATAAGCTGGAGGTAAATGGTTTTGCAAACACACTTGTGTTTACGGATGAAGCCACTTTTCATGTTTCTGGCAAAGTTAATCGCCATAATTTACGATTTTGAGGAACGGAAAATACATAAGTTGTAATGGAACATGAGCGTGATTCTCCAAACGTTTTCTGCGCCATTTCCAACAATTGCGTGTTTGATCCTTTTCCTTCATGGAAAAATCAATTAACGGGTGTATTTACCAAGATCAGAGAAGTTGTTCCAACAGTTAGAGGAAGCTGTTCCCGGCTTCATTCTGCAGGAAGACGGTGCTCTACCACATTCGCTTAAACACGTGCGTAAGTTCCTGAACGATAGTCTACCCCATCGCTGGATTGGCCATGCTGGGTCAAGTGATGTGCCATTTCTTTGTTGGCCATCGAGATCTCCAGATCTAAGCCCTTGTGATTTTTTCCTATGCGGTTTTGTTAAAGACAAAGTGTTCGTTCCACCATTTCCCCAGGACTCACAGCACCTGAAATAGATGATTACTGAAGAACTCGAATCATTAACAAAGGATATTCTAGCACGAGTGTGGCAGGATGTGGAATACCGCATAGATAATTGCCGTGTCACCGGAGAGGCACACATAGAACATCTATAGAAACTTGGATAACTATACTCCCACTGTAAATTTCATTTATCAAAATAAAGTAATTAAAGCGTCCACAGGTATGCTTTCTTTTGTCCCATTCAATATGAAACACCCTGTATATATATATATATATATATATATATATATATATATACTATCTGGCCAAAAGTATCCGGACACCCAGTGGTACGAACTCGGAGAGTCCTGTGTCATATATTAATATGCTGTTGGTCCTCATTTTGCATCGATGACAGCCTAGGGAGACTTCCACCAGTTTTTGATAGGTGCCCATAGGAATTGACTACCAGGCGTCCATCACAGCTGAAGTGAGTGCTGGCAATGAGGATGATAGATTTGTCTGGCTACGTAATCCGTGTTCTAATTCGTCCCAAAGGTGTTCAATGGGATTTAGAACGGGGCTCTGAGAAGGCCAGTCCAGATTTTGAACACCCATTTCTCAAACCATGACTCCGAAAGTCTCGATGTGTGAATGGAGCAGTTATCCTGCTGGAAGAGAAATGGTCTTTCCCCGAAATATTGCCATAGAGTTGGGAGAACAGCATTATCCAGAATGTCCACATACATCTCAGAGTTCATGTTTTCAACCGCAGAAACTACGGAACACTGGCCAAATCATGAGAAACATGCCCACATCATGATGTGGCCACAACCAAACTTAACAGTCGGCACAATGCAGCCACGTAAGAAGCGCTCGCCGGGCATCCGCCAAACCCAAAAGCGTACGTTGGACTGTCAGATTGTAAAGCGAGATTCATCACTCCAAAGAACATATTTCCACATGTCCACAGTCCAGCGACGGTGAGCTTTGCACCATTGCAATCGACGCTTCACATTCTGGGGAGTGATGTCCGGCTTATGAGCGGATGAATGACCATGGAATCCCAGGTTTTTTAACTCTCGACGAACAGCCCTGCTACTAGCACTAACGCCCTATGAACTTTGGAACTCCTGAGTGATTTCAATCAACGGGGACTTGCGATTTTGTTTCACTACCCTTTTCAGAGTTCTACGGCTGCGTTCACTCATTTTTTTCGGCCTGCCATTCGTTTTTCTGCAGTTTTGCTGCCTCAACATTTCCACTTGTCAATTACATCACTCACAGTTGATTTTGGCTTCTGTAGAATGTCCAACATTTCACGAACTGATTTCCCACATTAATGCCACGATCACAGTCACTAAGCTCCTTTCACTTACTCATTGTCTCACAAACACATAAATATAACCTGACAAACCACTATCAACACTTTTATAGTTTTTGGTTACCCATCAAATTACGTCACCTGCCAGATCCACTTCTTTAGGGGGCTGTCCGGATACTTTTGACCAGATAGTGTGTATATATAGATATATACATTTATATATATATAAATATATATGTGAGAGTTCTTGTGGCAACACGGATATTTTAGAATCACAAGACACGCTACGAGTTACGGATAACGTGTCACTAGAGCAAACGAGTTACAACTCAAACGTTTCTTTGGAACGCACGTTATTTTTATTTTTTGGTTGGATTAAAATACTATGCTATGTTTTGATGTTGACGGAATGAAGATTGCAGGCTTTTTTCTTTGTGGCTCTAATTAAATGAGCATTATTGTCGTGTCAGGCGGACACAGACATATTTTTTATAATTGTAATAATCTGTTTTGTGTGATTAAATGTTGGTAGTGAATACGCATTATTATATTTTAACTGAAACATTTGTGATATTTGAACCGTGGGGATAAATTTACTACGTTTATGGTGTCAGATGATTACGGACCCTATGGATTAGTTTTTTTTCTGCCTTAGAGGAAAACCATTATTTCTGTGAGTACAAAACATTTCGTTTTCGATTTCCTTTTTGAATAATTATATACAATGGCCATAAAATATTTTGTATGGAGCACGTAAAACTGATATGTTAACTTTAATTGATGAGCTAGGACTAGAATCAGCAAAAGGTACTGAAATCGCTGATTTAATTAATATCATCACCAGTTCAGAAACTTATGATGAGGATTTTAGTACAAGTAGATTAGATGTTATTATTGCTGAGAGGCTAGAACAGAAAGAGATAGCAGAACGTGAGAAGCTACAACAGAAAGATATAGCAGAACGTGAGAAGCTACAACAGAAAGATATAGCAGAACGTGAGAGGCTAGAACAGAAAGCAGACCGTGAGAGGTTAGAACGAAAAGAGGAAGCAGACCGTGAGAGGCTAGAACGGAAAGAGGTAGCAGACCGAGAGTTTGAATTAAGGAAACTCGAATTGGAGGCAAATATTAAAAGAAATGGCGATGTTCCGGTTCCGTCAACTATTTTTTAAAACATAATTTGTTGAAATTAATGACACGTTATGATATGTCCGGTGATATAGGTGTTTATTTGAAATTATTTGAAAGGCAGATCAGTCGAATTGAAATTCCTAAAGAAGATTGGGTCACGTGTTTACTCCAATTCTTGCCGTTAGAGATTATAAGCATTGTCGCTAGAGAACCAGAACCGTCGGCTAATGATTATGATCTTGTTAAGAAGTTACTTTTGAAACACTTTAGGCTGACCCCAGAACAGTTTAGACAAAAATTTGTTCAACACAAGAAGGAATCGGTCGCCTCTTGGTGCGATTTTGCTTTTGATCTTAAAACTTATTTTGAAGAGTGGATTACTGGTTTAGAAGTCAAAACATTTGAAGATTTGAAGGAACTTTTGTTTGTAGACGAATTAAACGGAAAATGTATCCTGACGCTTGTGAACATTTCCTACATGACTTGCCCACAAAAAAAAATATCGATAAGTTGGTTAATAAATTGGATGATTATGAATCCGCGAGGCGTAGTTTCCAAAGAGAAACCGATCTAAACATGAAAACGGATGGAAGTATTGATGAGAAATTGCTGAGTAAAGATTTTGAAAAATCAGCATCAATTTTTCGTGCTCGGAATAGTGATTTTAAAGTAAGGATGAAATTTAATTATACTAGTAATAGTTCAAGAAATGATAATAAATCAAAGATTCGGTGTTTTAAATGCTGAAGGTTTGGACATACCGCCAATATATGTGATGAAAAGAAAGAATCTCTGGTCTCGATAACAAAAAATACTCTACCAGAATCGAGATGAACGCTGAAATTGAAGGTGTAGGTGTGAGTGTACTGTGTGATTCAGGGTCAGAACTTTCTTTAACGGATTATGAATTTTATGTTAAAATCGGATCACCTAAACTGAATTCCAGTAATATATTTTTAACGGGAATCGGAGATGAGGAAGTTTCACCGATTGGATATTTTCATTCTGAAATATCTTTCGCTAAATGTGCAATTGAAACTGACTTTTATGTTCTCAGAAAATTGCGTCATGAAGTAATGATAGGGACTGATGTACTTAATAAATTGAATATTTTGATTGATGAGAAAGGCGTTGAAGTCTTGGGAAGAAGAAATGCATTTTGTGTCAGTTACGCTAAGATTAACAACAGAGTTTCGCTTAATGATAAAATAAATGAAGCACAGACTTTCGTTCAACCAACGCCTGCTCCAAAAGCAGAATGTCTTGAGCGCAAATCTCTGTATGTGACTGGATGCAGAGTACACAGACGAAAGAACAGCAAGGCGTCTTATCCAGGCACTCGCTTTCCTGGCCCAAAGTTTAACCAAAATTTTCCGCGGAACAACTTTATTCCGAATCCGACTAGTAATAGATTTAGCAGGCAGCCATTCCAAAGGCCTCCAAATACAGAGCCTAGGCCCTATCAGCCCTCTGAGAGGAATGTACCTGGGAATTTTCAAAATAGACCTCATTTCTCGAATTTGCCAGAGACTATGAATCCTCCTGGTTTTAAAAACAGACTACCACCTAATAATCAAGTGTTTCCTATGAATCCAGCTCATTGTTTTCCTAGACAACGTGGTTCTTTTGGGCACTCATTTAGAACTTGGAATCCAAGACCTCAGTTACAGAATCGTCCCCGAGCACCAATGCCATCTCGCCACCTTAGAAAATTTTCTTTTCAACCGAATAGAAGAGGGAAACTGAAAATCCGAGAATTCAGGAAATCGAAGGAGGATACTACTGTAAAACCATTTTTTTTAAACCTGTGAGAGAAAATTTGTGACTCAGAATGAGTTAAAGGACCAACTAATGAAAAATCATAATGACATGAGAGAAGATGCCAAACGGAAAATTTAAGAGTTAAAAAAAATAGAAAACAATTCAATAAGAAGTGAAAGAGATCTAATCTCTATAGGTTAAATGGCCGATTTGATGTTGAAAAAGTTGGGTGTGATGACAGACCTCACAAAACTTCCATTGCTGACGACCATATGAAGTCGTGGTCAGATGATTTAGAATAGTCTATTCCAGAAAACTTTCAGTGTGCTATCCACGAAACGGATATATATATATATATATATATATATATATATATATATATATATATATATATATATATATATTCTTTCCTTTCTTTTTATATTTTTAGTTTCATCGGTTTAAGGCAGCCGAGGACGTCTGGGTTGCAGGATGGCCGAACTTATGAGAATTCTTGTGGCAACACGGACATTTTAGAGTCACAAGACACGCGCCGCACCACGAGTTACGGATAACGTGCCACTGGAGCAAACGAGTGACAACTCAACCGTTTCTTTGGAACGCACGTTATTTTTATTTTTTGGATGGATTAAAATGTTATGCTATGTTTTGATGTTGACGGAATGAAGATTGAAGGCTTTTTTCTTTGTGGCTCTGACTAAATGAGCATTATTGTCGTGTCAGACGGACACAGACATTTTTTTTAGTTGTAATAATCTGTTTTGTGTGATTAAACGTCCTTTTTGAATTCGCATTATTATATTTTAAATGAAACATTTTTGATATTTGAAACGTGGGGATAAATTTCATATATACACTCATGGACAAAAAAAATTGCGCACCAAGAAATAATTGCGGGATCGTAACGAAACTTGCAATGAAGGTACATGTCGGTGAGATGTGCAAATGATTAGAAATTCAGCGTTATTGCGCATTACGTATAGCCGGTAGAGGGCGTTGAACATCGTACTCTGTGGAGTATAAAACAGGTAACCAAAGCTTGTTTGAGTGTGCTGAATCATTTACAAAGGAAGAGCTGAGAAAGACATGCCATTACGCCGTGTTCGATGTGAATATAAGCAGTTGTCGCAGTTTGAGAGGGGGAGAATCGTCGGGATGATGGAAGCTGGGAGGTCAGCTAGGCGAGTAGCTGGTTAATTAGGACCCGAGAGATGTCATGTACACGAAGACCAGGCTCAGGACGCCCTCGACAGACCAGTCGTCGAGAAGACCGCCACATCGTAAGAAATGCACGCGTACAGCAAACTGCTTCATCGGCCGCTATCCAGGCACAGGTAGCACCTTCACTAGTAGCCTCTGTGTCTTCTCGAACCATACGAAGGCGCCTGGCTGAAGGACAGTTGGTATCGCGGCGCCCATTACGTGTGCTTCCCTTGACGTGTGCCCCCACCCATCGACGCCTCCGTTTGGAGTTTTGCCGCGCACGAGGAAACTGGACTGCAGCGGAATGGAACCAGGTCGTCTTTAGCGACGAATACAGAATCAATATCGGCAGTGATGACAATCGTGTTCGTGTGTGGAGAGCCCGTGGTGAACGCTTCAATCCTGCCTTTGCTGTACAGCGACACATCGCTCCCACAGCTGGTGTGATGGTATGGGGTGCCATTGCCTACAATACACGGTCACCCCTAGTATTGTTCCGTAGCACCATGACAACCACATGTGTTGCCATTCATGCAACGGCTCCCAGGAGCCATTTTTCAAGAAGACAATGCTCGGCCTCATACGGCAAGGGTGTCACAAGACTGTCTCCGCACTGTTACTACCCTTCCTTGGCCTGCCCGATCCCCAGATTTGTCTCCAATCGAGCATATTTGGGATCATTTGGGACGACGAGTTGGGCATCCCACGAGTTTGAACGAACTAGAGGCAAGGTTACAGCAAATATGGAACGAAATGTCTCAAGACATCATACAGAACTTGTATGACTCAATGCTCGATCGTATCGCATCGTGCATTCGCGCTAGAGGGGTTCCAACGGAGTATTAACTCCTCCGTTCTTTTGCCTTTTTCTCTGAAATAAATTATCCTTTTTCTTTGATTTTCTTATCATTTACTTATATCAAAGTAGTCATTTCGTATGTAAAATTTCGTTTCATTTTGACGACTCCTTCTTGGTGCGCTAATTTTTTTGTCCATGAGTGTATATATATATATATATATATATATATATATATATATATATATATATATATATATATATATATATATATATATATATATATATATATATATATATATGTGTGTGTGTGTGTGTATATATATATATATATATGTAAATAGATAGATAGATATTCAAGGTGAGCCCATAAAGTAACCGGACAATTTTTTATATATAAGAAAAGTATGACTGACCTTCAAATAAATTTATATCCTTCAAAATAATCGCCAAAGGAGTGTATACATTTTTTCCAACGTTTTTCGAGTCATCAAAACACTGTTTACAGCCGCTGGAACTAACCGTTCGCAAAATACGAGTAACATTTGATTTAATATTAGAGATGTTTTCAAATATCTGTCCTTTCGTGAATTTTGCATTTTTTTATTACAAAGAACTTATTCACCACGAATTTGTTCCTGAAAATCAAACAATTAATCAGTATTTTTTACAAGTGGGTGCTTTTTCGATCAAGAAGCAAGATAAGGCGAGTTAGGAAGAAACTGTTCGATTCTTGGCAATGGTTTATTTTTCACGATAATTCTAGTCCCCATACAGCAATTTCTGTGCAACAATATCTTGCTAAGCATTCATTTACAGTGATAAATCACCCACCATATTCTCCCAACTTATCGGACCTGATTTTTTCCTTTTCCGAAGCTTAAAATGGCCATGAATGGACAGAGATATGAAAACATCTCGGATATTAAATCAAATGTTACGCGTATTTTGCGAACGGTTAGTTCCAACGCCTATAAACAGTATTTCTCTGACTCGAAGAACGTTGGAAAATTTGTATAGACTCCTTTGGCGATTATTTTGATGGAGATAAATTTATTTGAAGATGAGTAATATTTTTCATATTTAAAAAAAAATTGTCCGGTTACTTTATGGGCGCCCCTTGTGTATATATATATATATATATATATATATATATATATATATATATATATCGACACGTAAGGGCTCAAACTTCCCACTCTTAAACTTCAAGACGAGCATTAAGTGCTTTATGAGTTACGTTATGAAATTTCAATTACGCGTACTCAGTTTTAGATTACATTTTTCCTTTGCATTTACATTTTGCTGGGAGAAATTTGTTTAATATCGTCGTACTTAAACGGCTTGGTTTGGTACCATGACCCTGCATTTCGAGATCAGAATCTACAATTCTGTCCTTCGACCCGCGTAATCACAAAACTGACAGCGAACGTCATCTACTGAATCACAATTACTCATCGTAACATCAAAGATTTATAAACTTGACCTTAATCGTACAAGATAATTATATGACACGCAATTCCTATATCACAATACTTGCTGAAAATCCGAACTTCGCTACGGAGTACATTAAAATTAAATGCAACGGTCAATGTATGCAATTAATGCCAATATATATATATGTATATATATATATATATATATATATATATATATATATATATATATATATATATATATATATACTATAATAATAAATACGACAATCAATGTATACAATTGATGTGAAAATACATTTATAAAGAATTGTAAGGGATATTTTATAGACAAAATAATGTAGAAGAAAGTATTCAAATTAAATCTAATAGAACGTACTAAAGAATATAGTACAGTTAATATAGTATAGTTTGAGGAACATATCTTTTACTGTATTTTAATATTTTTTAGATAATGTCCAATCGTCTGCCGCATTAGCAAGAAAAGAAGAATATTTTTTCGTCTATTTCGTTGTTATGACGTGACGATAAATTAATTTAAAGTAGCAGAAAAAGAAATCACGTGATCGGCATTTAATAAATTAAATTCTAAAAATTAATCTTTAAAAATTCATCAAAAATTTTAAAATGAAGGTAAAGATTCAAAAAAGATTTCATTTTAAAGTAATTTTTATGATCTTTCTCGTGATATAAATTTTATAACCCTCAATATATTTTTTTAAATGCGAATTTAGAAAAAGTTACTAAAACAGCTTAAAAGTTTAATTTAAAAAACTTCTAAGATGATTTTTTGAAAAATCTTTCTTAGGGCACCCCTACACTATAAGAAAAATCGCCATGCAAAATTTCAGCCTTCTCCAGTGGTTTGGTCTGTGCATTGTATGTAAGTCAGTCAATCAGTCAGTCAGTGACTCAGTCAGTTGCGGAACTGCTTTATATATATAGATAATGATATGACATTTCTCTTAAAATAGAACACTGAAGATATAACATGTGCCACTCTTAAGTACATGACACTCAAAAATATAACACCTTTAATTATATCACTCTTAGATAAAATAAGACAATCACTTAAAATCTTAATGCATATCAATTTTTAAGTCTATGATTGTGAACTTAAACATAAAAATTTTAAATAGTGCTTTTCACTACAATAAAATAAGCACTCAAAAGCTAATAGGGACTACACCTAGGTATACGACACCTGAATACATGGGATTATGTAAATATGACCGAATCAATTAAAATATGACAAGCACAGAAATCCATATTACTATTTCAATATAGCCAGCTGACATAAAATATGACACTTTTAAATATAGCACGCTTAACTAAAATATAAAAAAGGTCTTAGAATGCAATTCATGCCAATTCTAACAAATGAACAGTTTTGGAAGGGACAAAGGCGGCGGGGGAAAAATTGTTTAAAATACTCTGAATTTAAATCAGATTTAAATTCAAAGCCTCGCGCACCAAAAAAAAAAATTATCCTCCGCGCCGTTTCTAGGAAAACAGGAACTGAGTAGCGGCTCTTTTGTTGAAGTCGCGAATATCAACAACAGGAGGTCCGTATCTGTAGGCGAGATTGTGTATAGCTTAGAAGGGAAAATCAAGGACAAACACGGGAGACCAGGTGGCTGTGGGTTAGCTCGTACACGGGAGCCTTTTAAACGTGTAGGGCTGGCGACAAATGTCAACAGAGGGGAAGTGTCTAGAAGTGTTGGAGAAATGACGCTTTCTACTACAGGTGGCTTCCTTTCAAAACGTTGGAGCTTTAGGGATATTCCAGGAAAAGGGTACCCAGGCTCAGGAATTAGTACACAGGCACCTCGTAGAAAAACAAGTAAGGATACCTTGGAGGAAAAGATTAAAAGTCATTCAAATGATTCCACCAAAACAATTAAAAATTCGTTAAATGAGCAATAAAATGTATAGTGGGCAAACTTTGGATTTGGAATTCAAGTGTGCAAAGGGTAAAACCCGAGTTTCGGGAAATCCGAGGCGGTCAAACTGTTGAACTATAAGATTAGGAAAAGGACCAGACACCAGATAGATTGTTTGTGCAGAATAGATTTCCCTCACCCCATTATAGAGGAATTTGTTGCGAGTCTGGTGACGCCTTTCAACACCAGTATGACCCCGCATTTACACAGCCGCGAATCAGCCACCTCGTCCATTCGCGAGACATTATTCACGGTCCAGGAGTGCGACTAATCGACCCGAATGACCGTTCTCACATTCCTGTCTCTCGCAACTTCCCGACGCCATTCACCCCTTTGACATTTGACCCCCTCCGCGTCCCCATAGACTCGGGCCAGATAAACCGCTCTCCAACGTGCCCCCCCCCCAATTCGTCCCTTTGACTCGGGCTTGAAAAACCGCCCCCGAAGCAAACGCCACGATTAGGGAGGAGAATAGCGGGGTTATCTGCAAGGGTTCCGTTTGCACACTCATTTTTCACTCTTCCCCGCTATTCGTTCGCGGCTGTGTAAATGCGGGGTGATATTTATATCAGTGAGTGCTACTTAGTATTATTGCGTCTTGCTCGAGAACATCGGGGAACAATCGGAGCAGTGAGCAGTAGCTAGATTTTCACAGACCCGAGAACGGCGCTGGAAGAAAGTAGATACGGGGCAGAAGATGGGTGCCTCGAAAGCTAAACGCTTAGAGCTAGGAATTGTTTGGCGTATTCATTTCGAGCGAGGAAGTGTTTGAGGGTAAAGTACAGACACGATTTATAATGCTAAATTAATAGGGCATGATTACGTGAGATCGGAATCGGTCAAAGTTAAAATGAGAAAAACGGTAAAGTCACCAGAACTTAGGGATAAACTTTCGTGGGCAGCGGATCAGTACAAATGGGGTGTCAGTAGGAAAAGTCAAAAATATAATTAATTCAGAATTCATTAGATTTTTTGAAAAATTATTCTTAGATTTTTTAAAATTAAATTTTTAAGTTTTTTTTGTAACTTTTTTTAAGTTTGCATTTAAAATAATAATTTGAGGGTTATAAAATTTATATCATGAGAAAGATCATAAAAATTCCTTTAAAATGAAATCTTTTTCGAACCTTTACCTCGATTTTCTGATATTTGGTGAATTTTTTAAGATTCATTTTTAGAATTTAATTTATTAAATGCTGATCACGTGATTTCTTTTTCTGGTACTTTAAATAAATTTATCGTCACGTGCATAACAACTAAATAGACAAAAAAATATTTTTTTTCTTTCTAATGCAGCAGACGATTCGATATTATAAAAAAAATATTCCTTACGATTTTATATATATATATATATATATATATTATTTTTTTCAATGATTAGCCTCATGTTATGATGTTCTACAGTTGTCACTAAAATTCTTTTGCGGTAGCAAACAGCATTAGTTTGTTGTCGGTGCTGTCGTTGTTCATCGTTTTCCTCTCCTTTCGATGCTGAATCTCGAAGACAATCGTATGTTCGACGCGTTAAAAGTTTCTTCATTAGTCTTACTGCTTGGAATCACTACAATTCGAATTATGTTACCTTCGAGCTCTTGGGAATGTTTTCTCTTCAGATTCTTGTGTGCGACTAACTGCATTTCGAATTCTGTTGGCTTCGCGATCTTCTGTTTTTTTTCATCACATTGCTCATTTCTCAACAATCTTTGACATTTTTCCCTTACTTCTGCAGGATTAAAAGTTGATCTCCTCTTTTTGGGCATTTTAAAGCAATAATTCACAGCTAGTCAATAACGTTTGAATGGATTTATTATTATAGAAAAATAATCATTAATGTTTGAATGGATTGAGATCACATTCAATATTAAAACACAGCAAATCTGGTAATTATTATAGAAAAAGAATATACACGTATTTCATGTTCGGAATTCTTTTTCAAAACTAAATCGTCTGCTACGTTTGAATGCCACTTTCAGACTTCCTTAATTATAATACACACGTATTTCATGATTGTAATTCTTTCTCAAAACTATATCATCTGCTATGTTTCAATGTCACTTCAGTTATATAAATCATCGCGCTAAACGGACGTGTTTTTAGTAAAGTCAACGTGTCCTGCAGTATATTTGAGTTTGAACAGGTAGCTTGGGATAGTTTCAATTCATGAAATGGATAGATAACACATTCTTTGAAAATTAATGACTTTCCATCCTTATATTTTCATTTTTAAAAGGAAACATTCCGGCGTTGCCACATACATGAAAATAATATCTCAAATTCATTCTTGCATGCGCCAATATATGAATAAATCACGTTTTTAATTCATGTATATTTATTTTTACGGAAATGTTATAATTTAATTGGCAACTATGAAATGTTACAATCGCTTTGAACAAAAATATCCGGGGAAATTTGGCGATTTTTTTTGGCGATTTTGAATATCCGTTGATATTTCTAACATAATTCGGGAATGGAACGTCGTAGCGGAATGAAAATATCCTATAACCATCACGCAAGTTCAAGGAATAAGTTGACCAAGTTTCATCGCAATCGGATGAACGGTACGGCAGCGCATTAAATACGAACAAACAAACAAGCAAACATTCATTTTTATACATATAGATTAGATCAATTGTATACATTGATCGTCGCATTTATTATAAATATATATATTTATTTTTTTGGCATTAATTGCATACATTTACCGTTGTATTTAAGTTGAATGTACTCCGTAGTGAAGCGCGGGTTTTCAGCTAGTGAGTATATATAAAATGAATACTTGTATTACAGTCGTCTAAAAATCGAAATAAAGTTAATTTGTGTCGATATTACGTTGTTTAAATTAAAATTATTTGGGTTTAGATAACAAATAATCTTTTTGAACTTTACTTTTAACTTGTTAAGCCTAACTCATAAAACAAAATGGATGCCATAGGCTGATATATTTATGAAGCGGTCGCTCCGGAAGCGTTACTTGACAGAGACATACATAGAACACGGCAACTATTAGGGGAAGTCGATAAAGTTGCAAACTCGACGCATGCGTAGTGATATGTTCAAAACTGTGTACGGTAGAAATGAATATTTCTAAATTGCCAACACACGTGGCTTTCAAGTGCTCACATGTGGCTTTCATGTCATTTTTCGTAAAGCATTCTATTCGATGATACTGTTTTTATTTCTGTTAAATATTTGCTTTTAAAAGTACTTTTATAACGGTTTGTATTCTATTCGATTTCTTATTTAAATGGTATGACGTAACATATCGGACAGCTTTGTTTTTTTTTCGTAATGTCGGAATGATTATATTTGGATGTAAATTTCAAGCTAAATAACTGAATTTGACATTTTAATTGTGTTCAACTGAATATTTATTTGCTTAAAATTGTTTTTTTGTTCATACCGATTTTTCGTAAAGCCTTTTATTACGATGATAGTAATCTTATCTGATTTGCAATCCAACGTGTTGCAATTTAGAATATTTAAATTTACTTGAATGTTTTCAGTCTGATTTGTTAATTTTGAATTGTTAAATTAAAATTAACAAATTTTCGTAGTAAAACGATTTTGTAGGCTACGTAACTTACATCGTTACTTGACAGATCGTTACACAGAACAAGGCAACTTTTAGATTAATTAATTTATAGTAATAGATTAAATATAAAATACCACCGAGTAATTAAGCCAAATATTCAGTAACAATTAAAGTTCTTACAATTAACATTAACTAATTACTTTCAATAGTTATGTACAAAAGTAAACGCATTCAATTATAACTCAAAAACATTAACAATTTCAGTAAACGACTGAAAGTCATATACAAAGATGCCTGCCTTCATTTAAAACATCATACAAATTTTTGTAATGTTGCGCCTTCGAATGTGTGTAAAATTACATAAAAAGTAATAGGCTAAATTGATCGAAGGCTTCTTACATTTATTTGTTAAGATTGGAAACGCCGGTTGAGCAAGGCAGTGTAATTATAGACCGGAGCTGTCCTGTTTTATGACTTGGTTAACGAAAGGAGTTTTACGACGGCGGTGTGCACGGGAAGTTTGATTTTAGACGAGATAAGCAGGGCTTGGAGCCGGGGTTGACGTTATGAGACAATACTCTTTGTATAAAAATTTATGGCGGTAGGAGCGTGGTACGGATCCGCAAACAACTTGGGAGGTATTGCGTGGGGATCTGTTGTGGGCGAACGTTGGTTAAGAGGGGTATCCAATTAGATGAGAATTGAGATGACCAGGCAAATAGAAATGTTGCAGGATCCGGAATGGCTGAAAAGTTTTATGAGAAGGAGGGATCACGAAAGAGAAAGAAGTGATGAAATATATATATCTGGGAGTTTTTTTTAAGAGAGAGATTTTGCTTATCGTGTTGAGCTAAGGTTCCCCGCACTCCTGCTTTGACTAAGAGTTTCCTGGTCGGGTCGAACTTTAGGTTCCTCGCATCTCTGCATCTAAAATGAAATTTGTCGAGTTGAGCAGAAGATTCCCTGTACTTTTAAATTGGAGTGAGTGTTGCTTTGAGCTACGAGTGTTCTAAAATACTGAGGCAACTGAAGAAACGTATGAGTCAAGGTTGTTGTGGTTTGAGAATTAGACGGCCTGATCCAAGCGAGAAGCAAGAGGTAATTGCCCCCTGCTCTGGAAGGAGCCATCCTACGAACCCCAGCGAGACGAGTGGACGGAGTCAACGATCCGCGAGTGTCATCTAAATTGAGTGAGTGGACCACTTTATTTGTTTAGCTTAAGTCCCTTTTGTTTTTGAATGAGTTTGTTTATGGTTAGAGCAGGAGAATATAGGAAAGAGATTGATTAGAATAAGTAATGAGCTTTGGTTAGTGTCGTGCGATCCCTATTTCCTTGTTAAGTAGTTTGAGATTAATGTTAAGATAACGATAAATGATTTTGTGTATGGCTAAGTGTGCCCATTAAAAGTATGATAAAAATAACTTGTAAAAATGTATATGTGTAAATAAACTAAGATTTAATTTAATTTTAATTAGTTGTTTTTAATTGTCTTTAATGGTTTTAAGTCTTTCGAAAGAGAAGTTTTTTTTTCTTTAGTTAAGGTCTTGGAATGACTCAACTTGTTCGTTTGCCAATTAATGTCTAGGGCTTTGGGTTGGATTAAACAAAATAAACATAATACAACGCAACCAACTACCATACTATATGTACTAACCCAAGTAAATACGAATCACGCCCAATTAAATAATAACAGGACAAACAATACGACAATTACTCACGTGCAAAACATTTTTGCACGTGTATTTCAATTTAATGTACATATATTATATATTATGCTATATATATGCATAAAAAGGCCATGCATAAATATATTAAGCAAAAACAAAATACATAAATTAACAATTTCATATGTTAGTTCAACCATTATATTACAATGAAATTAGCAATTTCAGAATATATTAATTTTATCAATTTGATCCGATAGAAAATATTTTTTTAATTAATTTATTTATTTATGTGTTGTTGTTGATCTTTGGTCAGTTTAGGTACACAATTGGATCCGGCAGGCATCGTTGCAATCGCGTTTCAGAATTGTTTTTTATTTTCATGAATTTTAATGATTATACACGTGCATTCAATAATTGGATCTTGTAGGAAGCACTGCAATCGCGTTTCAGAATTTTTTTTTTATTTTCATGAATTTTAATGCTGTATACACGTGCATTGAATAACAATTAACTTAACCTATAAATTTGTTAAACAAACGATTTTGGTGTTTTTAATTTCTGTTTATTATTGTATTTTTGCACGTGAGATTAATATAGGCTGATATATTTATGAAGTGCTCGCTCCGGAAGCGATACTTGACAGATCATTTCACAGAACACGGCAACTATTAGATTCATTAATTACAGAAAGTAAACTGAAATCCTTGCTTTACGTAAAAGTAAAACAAGTGTATTTCAATAACAGAAGAGCTCTAATTGCGTTGATGTGATTTGCGGAGAATGTTACATTGCCGAAAAACAAGCAGGTAGCTAGGGGAGGGGAGGGTGGGCCGTAACTCATAAGGCCGCCATTCATGGAGACTTCTGGCGTCTTGGGCGCCAGTAGCTTTGGCCCCTCGCACGCCTGGCGTTGGCCACTCGCGAGGACTATCGGCGTCCGAGGGGCCGGACGTTTTGATTCTCGTCCACCTTCCTTCGCACACTCGAGATATCCCGATTTAGCTCAGTTCATGTAGGTCTGTCGCGCTGTAATCACGCTCACTATGCTCTCTCGAAAAAAATTAGAGGCAGTTTTTGCCGTTTTATAATCCATTCAATATCGTTATTGTTTTCCTCCTTTAATTTGTTTACACGATCACAATTATTTCGTAACTTTAAATATACGTTATGAACGCGAAATAGCGTAGAATATCGAATTCAGAGGCACAAATTTACCTCTGAACATATGTTTTCGATATTTGTAGTAAGTTTCTTAAAATTGCCTAAGTCAGTTATATTAAGGTAATAGTGCGTTTTAGGCATAAACATTTTCTCCCTGCCAGAAAGAAAAAAAATTGTCTGTGATTTCTTTTTTTAAATTAGATGCCTTTATTTTATAAACCACTAAAAGTGGTTTTACTCCTTTCCTTTAAGTTTTAAAGCGCAATTATTTCTTTACTTTATGTATGTGATTTTGAAATATGTTGTGAAAAGTATCGAATTCAGACCCTCGAAGCTGCTCATTAATGTGTCTCCAATATCTGCAAAGAAATACTTTTAAGATCCCTAAACCATTTGTAAAGCCAATTGAAAGGTTATTAGTTTTTCGATATTTCCTAAATTATACGTATTCTTGTTTTTATGTAAGATGTAAAAAATAATATACCCTAATTTTATATACCAGTAAAAATAGTTTTACTCTTTTGGTAGGAAGTTTGAGCTTATTTTAAAATTTTAAGAGTGGGTTCAAAATCTTCAAAAATGGCCCATCTTTATTTATTTAATATTTTGGAATAAAAAATTAAAACCTGAAACTCCTCTCTAGGTGTCTCTATGAAAATTTGTACAGGTTCCCATTGTTTTTTTAGAGTTAAAATTCTAAAAACGTTTTCCCTGAAGCAAAAGTTACACCAAAATATTATTTTTTATTTTGCAGTTTAAAAATTTATTCAACAAAATTTTCATAAACCATTAAGATAACTTATGTGGTAACCTTCCCCGTGCACTAAAGAGAAAAAAAAAGCATGTAAATATTGCCGGGCTGGAAAATTTATTAGCGGAATCAAAAATTTAATTTTGATTTTAAATAAACAAAATTTTAAATATTTCAAGAATTTAACATATTCACAATATATATAAAGACATTCAATGAGAAATATGTATGTAAAAGAAATATGCAAGTAGAGAAATACTCAACGAAAAAAATTCCTTACAGAATGAAGTAAATGGAGAAAAAAAGATTAAATTTTTTTGTCCCGGACTCCCCTTAGGTAAATTTTGAAAGTACTATATTTTTTTCTAGCTAAGCCGTTTACTTCTGCATAAGTTAATTTGTAAATGTTAACTTGGTATCACTACAGAAATACATATTATATCATCAAGCAAGCTTCACTCGCATCATTTTAATTTGACGCATTTGCGGAGTTCGGGGTACAAAACTCATTTTTTTTTGTCGTGTGTATAAATATACCGTAGAGTAGAGTCTTCAACCTTTCACGTTTGAGGGCCACATCGGTAAATTCGTAAAGTTCCGCGAGCCACACTTCTGTGAAATAAGTATCACAGGCAGAGGAAAAAATATATTATTTGCAAACGAGCTTCAGCCTTTGGGATGAAAGTTTGATTTCATTTTTATAGCAGGATGATGAAGTATTCATTCCTTAAAAACTCGTCACTAAAGTTTTGAGTGTATGGTCTGTTTTAAAAAAAGTATTTTGAACCTTTATAACTATTATTTACTAGAAGGTAACACGTCATTTTGACGTCATAATACTAATAATGACGTCATAATGGAAAAAGTATATGAAAGTTAAAAAATATCCCGAATTATCTAACAATATTGCATTTAATCCACACCTTGTAAAAGCAAACGCTTTCATTATTTTTTATTTATTTAGTTTTTCATGCGATTGGAGTAATAGACTGTCATCCAACCCGTCATTTTGACGTAATAATGCTAATAATGACGTCATAATGGAAAAAGTATATGAAAGTTAAAAAATATCTCGAATTATCTAACAATATTGCATTTAATCCACACCTTGTAAAACCAAACCCTTTCATTATTTTTTATTTATTTAGTTTTTCATGCGATTGGAGTAGTAAACTGCCATCCAGTTTTTTACAGCTCACTACGCGATATGAATACTTGAGCTACTTGATTCATTCACATTCAAGTGTGTTTACTTTCAGAATTCACCGCAAAAGTAAACAGATTTTTAAAAACTGTTAATTTACAGCTAAAAGCATCCAATTTTTTTAGTTCTGAATGTTTTATAGAAAAATAGGCTGAACAGACGTGATTTGATGGAGAAGATATTAGTTTTTAGGTAAGAAAAAATTCTGATCCACACCTGAAATTGAAATTAAGTCTAACCGGCTGTTTGTTTACTGAGGGCTTCAATTGAAAGATGAGTACAGCCCGGAAGTGTTATATACAGACAACGGCTATTATATATATAATAAAAAGGTTTTATTTATTATTTTCTACAAACAACAAATATATTATTAGAATAATCTTCCGAATTAACCTTCCATATGCACGGTAGGTTTCTATACAGTTCAATAAACAATTAAAAATTCGGGACTAAAAAATAATTTTTCTACTTCCATTTCGTTCGAAACTACCTTCAGGCGTCTAGCACCTGGCGTCCAGGACACCACTCACGGAGACTTATCGCGCCCGGAATTCGGTCTGGACTGAGACTCCAGACGCCAGATCATTGGTATCTGGAATTTCACCCCAACACCCTATTGACGAAGACGTTTGGCGTCCCAGATGCCAAAAGTCCGTCGTCCCAGACGCCAGAAGTCTACGTGAGTGGTCGGCTATAGAGATCAGGAGAGGCGGGAAAAGATGCAGACTTGTCGCTGTCGCTGTCGCCTGTCGGTGCGTTCGCTTGTAAATTGTAATTTTTAGTGAATTGTGCAAGTGTTAATCAGTGGTACAGTTTCATTGAAATGATGGGAGGTCATGTTCGAAAGAAGATACTGAATGACATATATCACGCAAAGTACTACGCAGTACTGTTTGATTGCACACCTGATAAATCACACACAGAAGAAATGAGCCAACTTATCCGATGTGTTACTAAGGATGAGACAAAGCTTTATAGAGAAATTGATTTTATAGCCGTTATTTGAAAATCTGGGGAGTACTTGGCAGATACAGTAGTGCCGTTTACATATGCCAAAAACCCGGGTCAAAGCAGGGTCGTTTCTTGCTTTTCCCCTACGATAGGGAAAAATGCAGGGTGGATTTTCGACCCTGTATCGAACTAGGATAAAACCCGCTAATTACCCATGATGCATTTAGAAGCAGGAAGCTAGTAGTAAACAAACATGGCGGATTTGAACATGTCTTAATCCATGAAAATGCAGCCAAATGATCGATGGAGGGATCTGGAACCCCTTAACGATCGCTTAATTTTCAAGAAAACAGTAGAAAAGTGCCTATTTTTTTCCGAAGGATTTCATTTAGTTCTTGATCTGCCACATATAGTTTTTAAAAAAAAAACATCACCAGTTACATTATTAATAGACTGGTACTGCCATCTGGTATGTAAATTCTATATAAATAAAAATGTAAATGTTCGTTTGTTCAAAACATCAAATCTCCGAAACTTCTTCACCGATTTCTTTGAAATTTTGACACAACGTTGTATTAAAATACCTGAGTGTTTATATATACCTATTATATAGATGCCACACCTGTGACAGGTATAAACATGCTTTTTTTAAACACACGCTATACTAAATATTTTACGGCAACCGAGAAATGTCTTTCCTTTCCCCCTCAGAACAGAAATTTGTAACGGTGGGGTGCGACCCTACTATCAGCAGTCCCCACAGGTCATAAAGTACGCAAGGATCGTTCTAGACAATAAAAGACGATCGAAGAGATAAGAGAACGCACATGGCTGAAGATATTTTCCGTCGAATACGCGAGGAATGAAGATTTATGATTAGATATCGCGAACAAAATTCTCAATAAATTGGGAATGCGATGCTTCGTATGTGCAATCAAATATTCCTAAGCTAACGTTTGAGCAAAAAGGCATTTACGATCAAATAATGCAAACTGTCAGTAACGGGGTTGAAGAAATCTTCTTAGATGTGCCAAGAGAAACTGGTAAAACGTTCTTAAATAGATTGATTCTGGCAGCAATTCGATCCCAAAATGACACAGCCTTAGCTCTTGCGTCGTCCGGAATAGCTGCGACATCGCTACCAGGTGGAAGAACTGCACATTCCGCTTTGAAATTGCCATTGAAAATGCAATTCATTGAAACTTCCACGTGCAACATTTCCAAAGCATCCGGCATGGGAAAGTATTGCAGAAAGGCAAACTTATTGTTTGGAATGAATGTACAATGGCACACAAAAAATTGGAACGGAAAGGTGCCGGTTGATCTAACATCAGTACGAATTTCATTGCCTCATAACTTCTGCAATTTAGTATCGTCAAAAGAAGAATTGGTTGAAAAAGTATTTACCAATATTGAAACCAATTATAAGAATCATGATTGGATGAGTGAACGAGCTATTCTTGCCGCCAAGAACAAAGACGTCTACGAACTTAACAATATCATTCAGTATAAGATTCAAAGCGAGACAGTCACACACATGTTCGTCGACACTGTTGTGGAAGCAGATAAAGCGGTTCATTATCCAACAGAATTTTTGAATTCATTCGATCTGCCAGGGATACCACCACACGCACTATAAATGAAAATCGGCTTGCCAATTAAAATGTTGCAAAATATCAACTAACCAAAGCTTTGCAACGCCACGCGGCTTGCAGTAAAAAAATTACTGAGCAACGTCGTAGAAGGAACGATCTTGACAGGACCATTCAAAGGTGAAGATGTCCTCATTCCTCGCATTCCCATGATTCCAACGGATATTCCATTAAAATGTAAGAGATTGCAATTCCCAATTCGATTGTCGTTTGCAATCACCATCAATAAAGTTCAGGGCCAATCTTCACAACTGTGCGGGTTAGATTTAGACACGGATTGTTTCTCACATGGACAATTATATGTTGCGTGTTCTAGAGTCGGAAAACCAGACAATCTATATATCTGCACAGACAATGGAACAACAAAAAATATTGTATACCCACAAGTATTGTAAAATTAAACATTTTTTTTAAAAATTTTTATTTCCAATGCAGCGGGTGAAGGGGTGCGCAATTATTTCACCAAGATATTACATAAAACAAGCAAGTACTAAAAACTGAACTATAAAATATGTTGGTGGGTAACGTTACTCGCGTCTGTAGCATACTTTAAGCTACACGTGCCCCCTGGGTAGTGATACGTAATTGAGTAACAGCTTTACAGACTTTATAAATTAAACATATTAGAAAGGTGCTTTCTCTTTTCTTTCTTTTCTATTCAACCAGACTGGGCCACAGCAACGCGTGGCCGGGTACAGCTAGTAAGAAATAAAATTTCTTCTGGGTAAATGAAATGGATTGTTTTTAATCTTTTTGGTGTGTTACTTTTGAACACTCCAGCCCGGAAATATCGCGCAAGAGCGATTCATTTGCATTAATTATGTTAATTTTTTCATAGCTTCTTTTTTTTCATAGCTTTTTAGCACTGAAATGAAAATGCAACATTTTCATTTTAAGTTTTATGGTAAAATTAATAAATTTAATAAGTATAATCAATAATTAAACGTAACATTAAAATTTATTTATAAATTAATTATTTTAGAATTCACAGATAAAAATTAATTTATATCTATTTATGATTTTCTTTTAAAACATTTATTTTTAATTTATTTTTAAAAACAACAGAAAAAATCGTAAACGATCCATGATTATCAACAGCGACTGACATGTGCTGCATTTAAATAATAAATAGACGCAGACGTAAATGTGTTTTAGAAGAGGAGTACCTTGGTCGTGTCGACTTTATCTCCTGCAAGTAAGATATACGTAATCAAGGTGGGAGTGCTCAGTAGTTAAAATTTTAAGTAATGAATTAAAATATTAAGGTAAGAATAACGCGGGTAAAAGAAAAACAAATTTAACAGTAAAGTTAAATTAAAACAAAAAAGTTAATTTTAAGAGAAAAAATATAGAGTTACAAGTTAAGAAAATTTAGAAGAAAAATTAGATAAGACTAATGATCCACGGAAAACAAAAATGTAATAATGTTAAGAGGCCCAGAAAAGCAGATATCATAAGAATACAAAAATATTTTTGTAAGTTTTTAAATTTTTTTTGGATTTTTAAAGTTTTATGATATTTTGTTGTTGTTATTTTTAAAATTTAAGAATACGAGGTCAAAAGAACAGCAATTGAAAAAAAAGGCCTTCCCCAGGACCGTACACTTTGTAACGAGATAAATGCGGAGTTCGAAGGGGGAAAGCTAAAAATAGCAATAAAGTGAATTTGGAAATGTACGACACCGGCTGGGATCGAACCCACAACGTGATTTACAAGGAATGATGGTGTATGAGGATCACTTCCGCCGAATCATGTGATGGCCTTTACTTCCGGTAAGACGGGTAAAAGCAGGACGAAAATGTTTCCCCTTGTAAACGGACTTCAAAGGATTTCCCTGTTAGCGGGTAAATCCCGGGTATTACTGTTGTCCATGTAAACGCAGCTAGTATTTCATAAGTTGGAGGAAGATGGGTTAGAAATAGGAAATTGTCGAATCCAAACATATGATAATGGGTCGAACATGCGTGGTGTTTATATAGGAGTTCAAGCTAGGTTCTTGGATATTAACACATTAGCAACTTTTGTCCCGTGCACAGCCCACTCCTTGAATCTGGTGGGACTACATACAGTGTAGCGTCACGCGCTGTAGCGGAACAACTCAAAATATTTATGCAGGGCTGACATCTACCCGATGTCGTATTTCCACAGATTAATTAAATCTACTGAATAAAACACGGGATGTGACACATAAAGAGCATTTAATAAAGCACACAAAAACACAACTACATAGACGAAAGTTGCAAGATCAAATGGCTGAAAAAATAAGAGCATCAACATCTGACGTCAGTTCGCGCTGCTCCTGATTGGCTGGTGAGGCGCTACCATTCGCAACATCCTTCTCCCCTTTTTGAGAAGCTGGATAGCTACTCAAAAACATGAGATAAAGACACGAAGTTCAGTTTCTTAGGTATCTTTATGACCCGACCACATCTGGTCACTTGAGGCTGCAAATTTTCAGTGTAAAAGTGCTGTACAAGTCTTTGCGTAAATATACACTTGCCAAGCAGCAGGATTGGCGACAGAAATTGGGGAGTATCTATACGCTCAGTAAGGCGAGTTTTTACATGGATTATATTGTTGTCATCTTTAAATACACACAGGTTAGGTATTGACTTTTCGTCTGGAAAACTTAGAGCTTGTACAGATCGAATTAGTCGGATCTCAGCTTTCTCTATCTCTTCTAAGGTTAATTTTCCACTTTTTCTCTCATTAATACTACTTCTTGCATTGTTGACAAATCTTAGAACCCAGGCTACTAATTTTAAGATTGAATGAAATTTGGAAAATGTCTTAGCGTACCATGATATCTCTTCCTCTGTAAAATTTAGATTACATAATCTAAAACTTTTTCTTTCTGAAGAGATTTGGGAAATTTTGCAATCACTTAATTCAGTGACGGGCCAGGTGTCTGGAGACTCTACTAACCACGAAGGACCTTCCCACCAGTGTGACTCAACCAAATGACTAGGTGAACATCCTCGAGAAATTAGATCTGCCGGATTAATTTTTCCTGGTACATATCGCCACTCGCTTTCAGGAAAAAGAGTCTTTATTTCCTCAATTCTATTCGATACAAAAACTGACCCCCCCCCCTCTTTATCTTTCATCCAATACAAAGCAACCATGGAATCGTTCCAAAAAATGGTTTCCATTTCCGTAATGGTAAGTGCTTACTGCACCGAATGTGCTAATCTGGCACCTATACAGCATGCCATAAGCTCCAACCTGGGGATAGTCACCTGTTTTAAAGGAGCCACTCTTAATTTTGCTCTGACATGTACGACCTTTACACCTTGAGAAGTGTCTGATCTAAGAAATACGCAAGTTGCATATGCCTCTTTACAGGCATCAACAAAAACGTGCATCTGAGTGGAATCGTAATTTTAAAATAACGCGGAATTTCTATATCTGCAAGTCTATCTACTTCACCCCACAACTTTAGAAAGGGTTTCACAACTTCTTCTGGCAAAGGTGAATCCTATGATAATTTTAATTTCCATGTATTCTGCAACAGTATTTTAGGTGGCAGAGTTGCAGAACATAAAATGCCGAGTGGGTCAAAAAATTTTCTGTACAGCTGCTAAAATAAATCTTTTTGTTATATTACAATCAGATTTTAAATCTCCCACACAAATATAGCATTTTAAAATATCTCTATGAAGATCCCATAAAATTCCCAAAATTTTCGTTGTTCCTGTGCTCTTAGATATGTACATTTGACATTGCTTTCCCGATTGCGCAAATTAAAACAACCCCGAGACAAAATTGTTCTAGCCTTCGAAATAAATTCTTCTAGCTGTCTAACATCACTCACTCCCGGTTGTCAACATAAAACGAAAGTTTCAACTGGTCGGCTATTTCAGAATCTTCAGCTGGCACATGTTCGAGCAAGTGTGAAAGCGCCGCAGCTTACATAAAAAGACTCGATGACACACCAAAGACCACTTGTCGATGTCGATACACAATTTACTCATTTTCTGTGGGATAAGAGAATCTCAAAAAAATCTCTATGCTCAGGGGCAAATACCAATTGGAGGAAAGCCTTTTAGATGTCGACAGACATTCCAATAGGATAACTTCTAAACCTATCAATTATGTCCGGAATTTGTTCAATTAAATTTGGACCTTTGTGTAATAAATCATTTAATGAACTCTTTCCAGTTTCCCGAGCCGAAGCGTCAAAAACCGGCCTTATTTTGGTGGTACTACTATCGAATTTTACAACCGGTCGATGTTGCAAAAAATGAGCGGTTTCGTTTTCACTCTCGATTTTTCAATTATCCTTAATTCCTCCCATTCATTAAATTCAGCTTTATAATCGTCTAAAAGCCCATCCCGTTCTGCGCGTTCGCACATTCGTCTATGCCGTTTCCATGTTCATTCTTTATTGGAAGGCAACTCATTTGTATTCGATTTGAACGGAAAACAAAGTTCGTATCTACCGTCCGGCAGAATTTTCATACTGTTTTCAAATTCGTGTACCACCTTTAAATGTTCATTATTTTTATTTAACCTTTAGATTGGGTCCTGAATCCCAAGGCTTTCGAGATTCCACAACTCATTAATAGACGAGTTGTTAACATATAATGAAATAGCATTCAAAACAGTATCGGAGATTACATTACATTTACCAGGCACTTCCTGTGTCCCCGTTAAAATAAATCCTAAACGCGTCTTTAACAAAAACAAACCCGAATCCAATTTGACAGATTTATCTATAAACAAGAACCCCACTACATCGGCTCCCAGGAGCAAATTTATTTCTCAATCGCCTGTCGCTAAATCTGACAAAATAATCCCTTTTTCATTCAACTCATCTATAACCATAGAACTGCTGATTTTTGGAACATTTCCACAAATTCTCTTTTCCGAGAAAGCTTCAACCGTCAATGCGAATGAATCATCTAAAGAACTAGCAAGTATTTTATAAACATCGTATATCTGACTCTGCGTTTCTCTCCCCCCAAATAACATATGCTGCATTTTAATTTTGTTATTTGACTTCAAACCTAGTTTCTCTATTGCATGCTGGGAAATATAAGAATACTGAGAACCGCTATCGATCAGAGCTCGTAATGTTTCTTCTCTGTCATTCGCACTTACTTTTACAATTAAAGTCATTAGAAAAACTTTATGCTTAACACAACTGTTAGACAATGAATTAGTTTCGATGACATCAGATTTACTACATTCTTTCTGATGATCACACATTAATTAATGGTACGAATTGGCACAATATAAACAAGAATTTCTTACTTTACAGAACTTAGAAAAGTGCGAGACAGAGAAAAATGAAAAACATGCTCTATTTTTCAATAAACATTTTCTCTTTTCATCTAAAGACATTTTTCTAGCTTCAAAACAGTCCTTGGAAGGATGTTTCTTATTACAAAAGACACATAATAAAATTAGCTTACCCGTGTTGCTTCTAATGCCAGTGCTTACCAATAACGCAGTAGTGGGGTAATTATCTATTTCGTTCACCGTTTCTTTTCTCTTTAAGTTATAAGAAGATGCAAAGCCTGTTCGAGCTAGCTCGACCATTTCCTCTCCTTTCACTTCTTGTTTCAGAAAATTCATTAGATTCTCCAGTGAACGATTTTCAGCTTCGGACACTAGTTTCATGTTTCTGCTTCTTTCCCAAGCTAGCAATGTCTCTTCTGGCAAACAGGATTCCACTAAAGGACTTAGTAAATCGCCGTATTTTTCTTGCGGTCATCCTAGACTCTCAAGAGCACGTATCTTTGCTTTAAACTCGTCATACAATGTCGGAAGATCTGTTTTTGAGCGTCCGGTGACAGCATTTTTCATAACCATGGTCAGTAGGTCACCGACATAAATTTGTACCAATAAGTCCTCACGTCCAAATCTCTCTTTAAGCTGGGATATCGTCTTGGGATAATTCTCCGCCGTTGCAGGGAAACTCTTCACCACTCGCGCTGCTTTAGATTTCGGAACAACAGCTTGCAGGAGGTACTGGAATTTATCTTCATTAGCGATACCTGTATCCTCGTGAATTTTACTAAACTGGCTCCAGAACGTTAAATATTCTTTGACATCCCCATTAAACTTTTTCAGCTCTATTTTTGGTAGCTTGAATTTTCTCGTTTCAAAGCATTCTTTCGTTTTCGGTTCTTTCAAAGATAGCTGTTCGATTTGCGAGCATAGTTCGGAAAACTTATCTCTATATTCTTCGGCAGACAGAAAATCTTTTTCATATACATCCTCGGCGTCTTTACCTTTCAAAATGAGGTTTGTAATATCTGTTTGGCACGTTTCTAAGCGCGTAAATTTATCGCCAATTTGCGATTTCAAAACCGAAAGTTGCTTAACATCAGGATTTTCTCTTGAAAGCTCAGCCTCAATTTTGTTCACACAGGCAGTAAACGACACACGAAGCGCTTTTCGTTGTGTTTTAAGCTGTGTCACATCCATTTCAGGCTAAAATTAATCAACTAGCAGCCGAAATGGCCCCATGTTGGGCGCCAGAAACTATGTAGCGTCACGCGCTGTAACGGAACAACTCAACATATTGATGCAGGGCTGACATCTCCCAAAGTCTTATTTCGACAGATTAATTAAATCTACTGAATAAAACACGGGATGTGACACATAAAGAACACTTAATAAAGCACACAAAAACACAACTACGTAGACGAAAGTTGCAAGATCAAATGGCTGAAAAAATAACAGCATCAACATCTGACGTCAGTTCGCGCTGCTCCTGATTGGCTGGTGAGACGCTGCCATTCACATCATCCATCATCAACATCTCCTGAAACAGCGAACGTATTTGAAATAATCCAGAGATTATACACCTACTTTGTTTCATCAACATAACGGTGGGAAGTCAAGAAAGAAACACACAAAAACGTAATTTAAAAGGGACCAGTGATACTCGATGGTCTGCTAAGTCTGAAGCAGTACATGCTCTTGTAAAAGACATTCAAGGAGTAATCAGCGCTCTCACTGAGTTGAACGAAGAAGAACACCATACACCAGAGACAAAAATCTTATGCCTCCAGTCTCATTCGTACTCTGAAATATTTTCGACTTATTTCGTATTTGGTTGCTTGGGCAAATATCTGAAGAAATTAACAGAGTTAACAAGGAAATACAGAAACATAACATAATATTGTCAAAAACAATACAAATGTTGGAAGGTCTCACTAAAACCATGGAAAGGCTGAGAAATGAAATAAATGAATGGATAAAGACTGCTAAAGAAATAGCGCAAAAAATTGAAGTGGGGCCAACTATGGGAACTAGCAGAATCCCAAAAAGGAAAATAATGCCTGGAGAGATGGCGTAAGATGAAGGAAGAAGTATCTCTGTAAAAGAAAGTTTTTACCATAGTACGAAGGAAGTAATCAATGTGATACTGATCCAGTTGAAAGATAGAATGCAGAGTATAAGTGCACTCAACAATATTTCTTTTTCTAAATTGCAAAAATTTGAAAAGCTTGAATGACAAGCAGTTGAATACTCGTGCTGCAAACTTAGCTAGTAAATATCTTGAAGATATAAATAAAGATGAGTTCCCTACTGAAATGCCAGTTCTTCGTGACCAGTTACAGAATTCAACAGTTAATTTTGAAGAAATGAATCAACTTGATCTTCTAAACCGTATCCAAGAGATTTGACTGATGCTTTCCCAAATGTGTGCATAGCCTTGAGAGTTTATTTAACGCTCCCAACTACATCAGCAAGCTGGGAGAGGAGTTTTAGCAAACTGAAGATAATTAAAAACTATCTCAGATCAACAATGTCTCAAGACAGATTGAAAAACCTCACAATACTGTCTATAGAAAGCCAAGAGGCTAATCCAATAAATTATGAAGATGCGATCAACTCATTTTCTGAAAGAAAATGAAGGAAAATAATTTTGTAAAAATATTTGCCCACAACACATTTTCTAAAGCATAATGAAAGGTAGCTGCGAAGACCATCATTGCTTGGGCAAGAGGGTAGTAGTGGGTTTTAGTGGGTTTCAATTTTAGTCGGTATGAAAAAAAAAGTTTGGTATGGAAAGTTCGGTATGAAAAAAAAATGCACATACTTCTATATTATAGTATTATTAAGTTAAAAATATATTTGTTTTTATTTCAATAAATTAAGTTTGGTGCACCATCAAAAAGACTATTACTTCGTGATCCTGTTATTTATTATTGCATTAAATAGTGAAAAACAGCTACAAGGGCGGCATGGAGCTGACTTGCCCCCGCTGAGAAATTTCCTAGATCCGGCACTGATGGGAACTTCCTTTTTTAGCTTTATTTATAGTCCCAATTAAACTATGATCGTCATCTCGAAGTTTCTTGTGAAGTTTCATCGACATAAAAAAGTATTGATGGATAACAGCATTTTCTTCAAAGGTTTATTCTTCTGGACTGTTAGCTTCTTTGCCCAAGTAAGGTATCCCATTTATCAGGAATTTGGACTTAACATCAACAGCGAGTAAAAGTTTTATTCCAAATTTGTCCGGTTTACTAGGCATGTACTGTTAAACTTGTTTCTTGGTTAGAAAAAGTTGCTCATCTATCGTTATATTCTCAGATGGTTTGTAGCACAAATAACATATCTCGATAAAAATATTCCAGATTTCAGATATGAGAACAAATCTGTGATATTTTACACTCTGGGATCTCGAGGATTTCATATCCAATCTTATGTATTTTATGATTTCTACAAATCTCTCTCGACTCATTCGGAGTTTCTTGAAAAAAAATGGGGCCCCAAGATTTTGACCACAAACTCCAATCCTTCTCCAACATTTCCATACCTCCCCCCAAATTCCAGTAAACAAAAATCAGGTGCTATTATAAACAAGACTGCATTATCTACGGAATAATAAACATATAAAACGAAAACGAAGGCGAGCTCTAGGAATTATCTATTGTTAGGGGTCAAACTGACCCCTAGCAGTAGTTTGAGTTATAAGCAGATACTGTAACTAAACTAATAGATGAAACTAAAAAAAAAATTTGCAAGCATAATATTTATAATACTTTATAAAAAGTAGTAAAATTACAACTTTGTGTGAAAGAAAATAAAACATATCCAAGGGGAAGGATTTCATTTAAGGGTCAAAATGACCCCTACCGTAGTTCTAGTATTTAAGCTGTTTAATGACGATTTGGTTTTGATATTGAAAGACGTTATGTTCATCTACTCTACTTTCGCTTCACTGTTTCGTGAAAACATACCTTAGGAATATCTATCTTTTTAAAAACATAAGTTAGAAGCACCATATTAAGCTTTTGCAAATCCTCGTTAAATTTAAAATGGCATGCTAAATTTCAGCTTCTCATTCGTTGAAGATTTTGAGAAAATATATTTACAAAAGATGAGTCGTTGGGCATTAAAAGGGACTCGCTAAGTTTTTTAATTAATAATAAAACTATAAAAGAGCAAAAAAAAAAAATTTTTTTTTGGGAATATTAAGCTGCGGCAGTTATGACGCTAAAATTCTTGAATAATGTATCAAATTTCAAAATATACGCACTTTTAACATATTTTAGCAAGTGCCCTTTTAATTCAGTAAATAAACATATAATAGACTTCCTTACACAATATCACAAAATATCCATCGAATATCCAACTCACTGCTTGCCATTTATTTTTAAATTTCTTTGAAAATTATAAAAGTCGCAATTTATAAAAATGCATTTACACTATTGCCCTTTTCAAAGAAATCGAGATATACGAATATATATACAACATATTTGACAACTCCGTTGTTATTATTTCAAATCTAAGAAAAGTCTCTTTGCTTTCCAAATAGTAACTACTTAATATCAAAAAGCTGACACGTAAAGAATTTACCTTCCCCTTCCTTTGAAACTAGGTAAAAGTTGCAAACTAAACTTACAATCTAAACTCACAAAGTTTTACACCTCAAACTACTCTTAATATAATCAAGTTCCCCACCTCGAACTCATGGCTTTTAGTTAATTGAATTAATTTCGTCTACAATGATGAAGAAATCCTGATAGCAGCCAACAATTATGAAAAATTATTTTATGACGAAGAGCAAATAGAAAATTTAGTAACACCATTATCCAAGAGTACTGAGGCTTTTAACGAGACAGGACATAACTGTATGCATTAATTCCAAGAGTTAATTCAATTTATCTCCCCTAACATGGGTGGTATATGGGAATTCCATGTTATAAACATTACTAAAAGTGGAAGCGCATAATCTTGTTTCGAGCACCAGCAGTTTCACGAGAAGATTTCAAGGAGGGCATTATTATCTTTTGCAGTTTGTCACAACGTTCTATTCTAGGCTCATATTTTCCCACGCATTCGATTTAAATATATAGGCTGGATACACGGGATTTAAAGGGTTCAATTTTTATTATGTGGCTATAATTGGTAGAAATTTAACCTATCTGATGTCTCTCTGGATAACGAGAGAATGCTTGAAAGTATTATTTGACCTGTTTGCCTCCTCAACGTATGCAGATGAAATTGAAATTTGATACATTCTTTTAAAATTTCGATACGTAGTTTAACAAGCATTTTATGTACTTAGCAACCAAATTTATTTATTTTTAAAATTCTTAATCGTATCTAACAGCCCAAACACTTAATATCAGCTGTGATGGATCTTTTATACCGTGAAGTAAGCGCAGAAGTAAAATTTCACATCCCAAACCAATATATTTCTAATTTAATGCTTCTACTGTAAGCTTTATGAACTTTTTTGTCTTGATTTGATAATCCCCTGTGTCAGGAATTCCAAATTTTGCGTACCGCACTCTTCAATTAAAATTGGAAATCCTTGTACGAAAAAAAAGGAGAATGAATGTCGGAAAGGAAACCGAAACGCCGATAAAAAACATGGGTTAAAAGACAAAAAAAAATTTCTTGATAATGAATGTGTAATACAGAAACATTCCACCTCTTTTTTTTTATCTTGTAATGCATAGAAACGAAAGCAAATTGAAATATTTCACAGCAGGGGTTTAGATATTCTTCTAATAAGGAAAACATTAAATAAAAGCATTCAAAACTTTCATTATTTTTTAATTTAGGATGCGATAAAGGAAATTACTTTTGTATGTATATTTTTTATCATTAGTGACAGGCTTCCATTAAAATATTATTTCTATCTTTTCTCTCTGAACAATCCATATTTTCAAATTTCTGAGTTGCAGATCTTTTCCAAATAAACATTTTCAGTATTCTACAGTTTGTACTCAATCATCGAGTAAACAAGTTAATTTATATATATACATATATATATATATATATATATATATATATATATATATATATATATATATATATATATATATATATATATATATATATATATTCTTAAATGGGCAATATTTTGGCCACTTGCTAAAATAAATGAATTTTTCTGAGATAAAGAATGAAATGAATTGACAAAATTACAAAATTTATACATAAAAATTAAGCATAAAGTTTTATAAAACAAAGAAATGTATAATTTATGTATATGCTGCATAAAATAATTAGCAACCTTAGATTTTATTAATAAAACCCCAAATGTTTAATTTACAATATAAACAATATTTAAGGCAATTTTAAAGAAAGTTTAGGTTTAATTTATGTGTTTTCCTATCGTACAAAAAAGTCAGAAAAACTACAGTTTCTAAAAATAATGCCTTGCATTTTCCCTTTATCTTTACTAAACCGGCAAATCGGCCAAAATATGTTTTTCAGTAAAAAATGTAAGAATTAAGGATAAGACAAAAATTTTATTATTTTTATACTACAGAAATATATGCTTTTATTCCCATAACTATTCTACTGCGTGCAAACATCCATAAACGTTAGTTAAAGTTAAACAACGCTACCTCATTTGAATACTTTGAGAGAGCATTCACAGGAAAAAATCTCGAAACATTTCATGAATGACTGACACAATATTCAGGGTTCTTTTGTAGAAACACCAAAGTCACTAATATTTTTATATAATAAAAAAAATGGTCAATCTAAAATTTCATATATATATATATATATATGAAATTCATATATATATATATATATATATATGTATATATATATATATATATATATACATACATATATATATATATATATACATATATATATATATATATACATACATATATATATATATATATATATATATATATATACATACATATATATATATATACATACATATATATATATATATATATATATATATATATATATATATATATATATATATATATATGTATATATATATATATATATATACATACATATATATATATATACATATATATATATATATATATATACATACATATATATATATATATATATATATACATACATATATATATATATATATATACATACATATATATATATATATATATATATACATACATATATATATATATATATATACATACATATATATATATATATATATATATATATATATATATATATATACATACATATATATATATATATATATATATATATATATATATATATATATATATATATATATATATATATATATATATATATATATATATATATATATATATATATATATATATATATATATATATATATATATATATATATATATATATATATATGTGTTTATATTACTGCATTCGAGAAGAACGACGAGGAAGAGTCCGGAAGAATTCTTGGTTGGAAAACAGATGGCGTTTGATCGGCAAATGTAACAAATAAATAAAGAGTCAAAAACAGTATCAAGTCATCAGTTTGTGTCAGCGGTAGAGATAAAAAAAATGTCGAGATATGCGAACGTCGGAATTCGAATAATGAGAGCATCATCGGGAAAACTCATCAGGTACAATCGAGGTTTTGATACCAGGAATCGATTTCTGGATTTTGCTCTCCGATTCTCGTCGGAAGGTGTGTTGCTTTATACAAAACTAGCTGAAAACCCGCACTTCGCTACGGAGTACATTCAAATTAAATACAACGGTCAACGTATGCAAATCATGCGAAATATATATATATATATATATATATATATATATTATATGATAAATACGACGATCAATGTATACAACTGATGTAAAATATATATATATATATATATATTTATAAGAAAATCGTAAGGATCCGTTTATAGACAAAATAATGTAGAAGAAAATATTCAAATTAAATCTAATATAAAGAATACTAAAGAATAGAGTACAGTTAATATAGTACAGTTTGAGGGACATTTCTTTTACTGTAATTTAATATTGTTTTGGATAATGTCCAATCGTCTGCGCAATTAGCAAGGAAAAAAAATATTTTTTGTTTAATTAGTTGTTATGCACGTGAATATAAATTTATTTAAAGTACCAGAAAAAGAAATCGCGCGATCGGCATTTAATAAATTAAATTCTAAAAATGAATCTTTAAAAATTCACCAAAAATCAGGAAACGAAGGTAAAGATTCGAAAAAGATTTCATTTTAAAGGAATTTTTATGATCTTTGTCGTGATATACATTTTATAAGCCTCAAAGTATTATTTTAAATGCAAACTTAAAAAAAGTTACTAAAACAGCTTAAAAATTTAATTAAAAAAAATCTAAGAAAAAGTTTTCAAACATCTTTCTTAGTGCACCCGTACACTATAAGAAGAATGGCCATGCAAAATTTCAGCCCTTTAGGTCCAGCGGTTTGGTCTGTGCGTTGTATGTCAGTCAGTGAGTCAGTTACGAAACTGTTTTATATATATATAGATTATACAGAGGTTGTTCGCACATTTTTTAGACGATTTTGGTAAGCGGTAATAAAAAATCGTTTGCTGCAAAAGAAATAATTGCAATTGTACTATGTTTTTAAAACTCAAAATTATCGTCTGCTACTTGAAAGTTTTGTTTTTATTCAAAATGGCGTTTTTAACAAAGCAGTGGTTTGAAGACTACATCTATGCTCTTTCCGAAGAGAAATATGCATACTCCGTTATCCAAAAACGATGTGAGAGTCATGGTTTTGTCATATCTAAAGCGTCGATAAGTAATATCGTCAACAAGAAAGGAAAAAAAAACGTCAAATTGGAGCCTCAAGTGGGACAAAAATTCCAAACAAGTATCCAAGGAACAAACGTACATCTTCGACTATTGCAAAGGTACGTTGTTTAATGTTAAAAGAAAATCTCCCTAGTCATAGGACAGTTGCAAAATCATTAAAATGCTCGGTGTCCACTGTAAACAAAATGATAAACGTTGATTTAAATCTTAAGAAAGCGAAAAAAACGCAATGTGCATCGTCTTCTTCCAAATCATATCGCTGAACGCAGGACACGCTGCAGAATTCTATATGAGAAACACTTATCCAAAGAAAAATGGAAAACAATTGTCACAATAGATGAATCATGGGTGTATTTAAATGATTGCAACAAAAAAAAAGAGCCATTTATTATCATAAAAGGGGAGAAAAAAATTTAAGTACATGGTTCAAAGAATCGAAAGAAAGTTTTTCTAAGGGATTCATGATTGTTGCTGGTTTTTCTTATAATGGCAAGTTAAAAATAAAGAGAGTGGAAAAAAATGTCAAGATTAACTCCAAATACTATCAGGAACATATTTTATCGCCAATTTTTCTGAATGAAATACCATCGTTTTACCCACAGTTCCATCAATCTGTGAGACTCCATCAGGACAAAGCTAGCAGTCACACATGAAAATCCACTGCAAATTTCCTAAAAGAAATGGAACAAAAAACTGGTATCAAGGCCATACCCTTCACTGATATCCCTACTAAATATCCCGATGTATCACCTATGGATTTTTGTGCTTTCGGACTTTTAAAATCTGCATTATCCAAACGTCGTCCCAAAACCCTTACAGGACTCTGTAAAGCTGTTCAGGAGGAATGGGATAGAATACCTCTTCTGACACTTCAAAAGGCATTATTGTCCTGGAAATTGCGGTGTCGAAAGATAGTTCAGAATAAGGGATGTCAAATAGAACATTTAAAACACAAGATTTTTATGTAATTTAGTTTTGTGAATACAATATACATCGTCTAAAAAATGTGTGAACAACCTCTGTAGTATAAGATACTACGAATACCGATCAAGAAAATCGGTTATTTTGCTACCCTGTTTCTCGCAGGTCTTAATAATGAACTTTGGCAAAGTTCGTTATGCTATGTATATGACTACATTTTTTAAGGAATCACATAGACACGTCGTGACACCCTCAAATATTGAATAGACTCGTTTACGGGATTTTCCTCCTCATTTTTTTTTATCAAAAAAGAAAGTTTCCTTTTAACTTCAGAAATTAAAATAATTTAAAGCAAAATAATAAAGATACAGAGGAGGTAAGTAAGGATAAATACATCTAAATTCGTCTGTATAAAACATAAATCTAATTTCTAAGCACCCTGCTGATTGCTAATCTATACTGTCTGAACATGCTTCAGTTGTTTCCCGAATAAAATTTTTGCCCTATTTAAAAAAAATTGATTACGTAAATTCCTGATAAGATAGTTAAATGTGATAGTTAAATTTATATATATATATATATATATATATACATATATGTATATACTTAGCTCATCCAGAAAGTAAGTACCGTTTGCGCATATCTCCCGCGCATCTGACACCACGAAATTCGCGGATGCGTAGTTACATGCTTCAACTCGAGAACGAATTAGTCTAGCCATTTTGTTTGATTACGTTAACTTTTGAAGTCATTGTTTGTTGGTAATCATTTTTAAAACAATCGATCGGTCCGCCAGCTGTGAACTAAGAGCCGTTATCAAGTTTATGAATGCGAGAAAAGTTCGACCTTGTGAAATTTATCGTCTCACCAAGAAAAATTGTGTGCACCGTCTTTTGGTACTTGCAAGGAATTTTGTTAGTGGACTGGATGGAACGAAGCACAACAGCTTACTGTGAGACATTGAAGAAATTACAGCGCGCGATACAGAACAAAAGGCTTGGACTACTGACTTCTGGTATTGTGTTCGTGCATGATAACGCGCGACCGCCTACCGTACGCATAACGACAACGTTGGTTGATTCATTTCGATGGGAACAATTCTGTCACCCTCCTTATAGTCCGGACCTAGCTCAAACCGACTTCCATTTGTTTTCTCATCTCAAGAAATTTCTTGCCGGCCAGCACTTTGCAAGTGATAATGAGATCAATGTAAACGTCCAGAACAAGTTCAGGTCGCAGGCGGCCGAATTCTACGAAGCGGGTATGTTTCAATTAGTGCCCAGATATGACAGATGCCTTAATTCGCATGGTGAATGTCTAAAAGTAGTTTAAGGTGTGTAGACTTTTATGTAATAAAATACAAATGAAAACAAATTGCTAATCTTTTTTAATACCCAAATGATACTTACTTTCTGAATAAGCTAAGTATGTATACATATACAAACACACCCACACCCACCCACCCACACACACACATATATATATATATATGTATGTAATAAATTAAATATTAGGCCCTCCATTCTTTCATTTAAATTCCCTTTCCTAAATCCAATCCCCAGTAACATTGCTTTAGCGTTTTAAAAACCTATAGCAACAGAACTTCCCATAAAACAGCAAACGTTGCATTTCTACACGTGTATACGTCTCTAGAAAGGCGTGAGTTCGCATCGCCAGCCCCAAATTCCGCTGACATTTCAAAACAACAGCCACATGTACCTCGCTTCTAGCGCGTAAGGTTGAAAGGTGATATTACTCTTCGCTCCGAGCTGTCGTCTGAGATGGACAGATGTTACAATCGCTCTAATAAAACTATTCGACACGACTGCTTCAAAATTCTAATTCCTTTCAGGCTGAGTCTAGCTCCAGCCATGTAAATTTGAGCTAGTTTTCCTTTTCAGGTTGCCTTTTAAGAACGATATGTAATGATTATATTACATATATATATATATATTGAAAATATAACAAATTGCTAATCTTTTTTAATACCCAAATGATACTTACTTTCTGGATGAGCTAAGTATGTATACATATACAAACACACCCACACCCACACCCACACACACACACACACACACATATATATATATGTGTGTATGCATGTATATATATATATATCGGTCAAAAGCCAGAAGAAGTTGGAAACAGGTCTTGGCGAAATTAGCAAGAGCCAGGAACAGTTGAAAACAACAGTGGGCGAGAAATTTAATGAAATGGAAGAACGCGTCGGTACTATTGAGTCAAAACTCAAGGCTACAGTTGGGACTGTTATTGAACAGAAAGTTAGAGAGCCCGTCAGCAGGCAAATGAACGGCTTAGAGAAAAAGTTCGCGGAAGAATCAGCGCCAGTTACTGTACCTTGCTACTCTGACGCTAGTATCGAGGAAGTGTACCCGGTGTGGAAATAGTCCTGTCCTGCCGTAAAAGTATCTACCTATGACGGCAGAACGTCTTGGCACGTGTTTAAAACACAGTCTAATATGGCATCGACTGCCAATGGCTGGGATATTGCAATGCAAGCTTGCCAATTGGCTACTTCACTCCGTGGCGAGGCTGCCGATGTGCTGCAAACCATTTCAGTAGGAAAACAATTAAATTTTGAGGCCTTGTCGATTGCTCTCGAAATGCGCTTTGGCGAGAAATGCCGTAAAGAGTATAGCCGCTTACAGCTCAAGTCCCGCCAACAGAAATCAACTGAGACACTTCAGGAACTCGTTTCGGCTATAGAGGGTTCAGCTCAATTAGCTTTCCTGGAATGTCCGGAGGTGAGGGATAACCTAGCACTGGAGTACTTCGTTGACGCCATACGTGATCCGGAGAGTCAACGGGCTCTTAGAATGGCGGACATCAAAAATTTGAAGTCGGCATTGGTGTACGCAATGAAGTACGAGGCCGGTCAGAGGGCGACGTGCCGTGACCGTCAACTAGTAAGAGGGGTGACCGCCGCCGAAAACGACACAATAAACGCCCGTTTTGAAGAAATGGAAAAACGAATTTGCGCCTTGGCAGGGGGGAATTCAAATATTCCGCCAAGGAGAAATCCATTGAAATGCTGGACCTGAAGGTGCGAGGGGCATCTAAAAAGGAATTGCTTAGTGCGCCAAGCTGATGAATTAAGACTCCAAGGCCCAGGGAAATTAGTTCCCGGCTACCTGAATTGGCGAAGACAGCTGGACGAGGGGATGCCGTCTTGCAATACACTGAATGTGTCGTCGATGCATCACGAAGGGAACAGGCCGTTTGTTGAAGGGTTCGTAAATGGTCAACCGTGTAGCATGTTAGTTGACACAGGTGCTAACGTGACCATCGTCAGGACATATATATCTCAAGAGCTTGGCGTGAAGCTACTTTTCACGTCACCAAACATCACTTTGTAGATCGTGACCGGGGATAAAATTAAGATGAATGGAAAAGTTGCACTCCACATAAGCGACGGGAATAACAGTTATCGGCATACGGCATATGTTGCCGATATTGTTGACCCGATGATTCTCGGGTTTGACTTTTTAACCAGAAATAATTTCATAATAGATTTCAAATCTAACCAAATCATAGCCACTCAAGGTAGCACCATACCCTCCATGCCGGACAATAATAGAAGAGGTCTTTTAGCTGCCGGAACTCTTGTGGACCAGTCGAAAGGTACGGTTCCCGTCAAGATTGCTGATGTCAGCGATAAAGCCAAGAAAATCCAGAAGAATTAAATGTTGCCAACTTATAACCCGGTCACCGGAAAAATCAGAAAGCGTGACTTGCAGTCGTCGAGCGCTCCAATTTGACCGCAGATGTATTGAAGAGTGCGAAATTGACTGATCAACGAAGAATGGAAGCAGAAAAATTCATCAGTGAATTCCAGGCCGTGCTCACCCGTACAACATATGTCGGCCGCACGAACCGAATTGTCACGAAGAACCACACCCCGGTCAAGCAGCATCCCAGAAGGCGTCCTTTCACGAAGCAAGATCAACGTGCGACAGAATGAAGAAGGGGTATGACGCGACAGCGATAGATCATCAGTTCCAGGAAGGAACCAGGAAGGTTTGGCTGTGGAGTCCCGTTCGCCGGGAGGGTCTATCTCCCAAGCTACAGTTCCACTGGAGAGGTCCAATCGTCGTCGTCAAAGGAATCACCGACGTCGTTGTGTGGATTCGAGATTCTGCAATCTGCTAAACGAAGGTCGTACAGTACGACCGGCTCGCTCCTTACCATGGGACGTGAAATAATTGCGGATACCCGGGTCATGGCTCGTTGGCTGTTGCCAAGTAGATCCAGGCTACCCAATTTTATCTTTTGACTAATGTTGCAACTGTTATTCTTATATTTTTATTTATTTAGTTTGTAATGATATATGTGTTATGATTTTTTTATATAGAGAGTTGTATTTTGTAGTAGCATTTTAGGACCGTAGTTGTTAGTGAAAGGACTGTCCGGGACGCTCAGTCTTTTACAGGAGGAGGCAATGTTACGAGTTTAGGGCCAACTTGGCGTGGTATCGCCAGCGTGCGATGTTTTGGAGTTCACGTTAGATAAAACAATGGTTTAGCCCGGTCACGCGTCTACCATGGAGTAAGTAATAAATCCTGTTCTTGGGTCTATTGTTGGAAAATAGTTTGGTTGAGCGGTGTGACAACACGGGTTTTGTTTCCTAGGTGAATAAGAGTCTGGAATAAAAAGTCAGTTAAAAAGTTTGTTTGGATGCGATCGGTTGAGGTTTTTCAACAGGTGATGTTCTTCTTGTAAAAAGATTGTTCTCGGCAGGTTTAAGATTAGGTCCCTAGAGGAAAGGAAGTTTAGGTCGTATGCTACTTATTAATAACTGTTATATTGTGATTAATTTTTATCTTGTCTACTCTTTTGCAAGTTGTTAGAAGTGTACTGAATATTTAATGTTTTATAAATTTCTATTTTTCAATTTGCGGTAACTGTCATATTTATTTCTGTATTTGAAATTATCTTTTTAAAATATCTTCCCGTCGCTCGGATTTGGTACACTATACACTCAAGAGCCAAAACATTATGACCACCTGTCAATAACGAGTTGGCCCACCTTTGGCGCGCAACACAGCTTTAACCCGCCTTGGCATGGATGCCACAAGTCCTTGGTAGATTGCCGGAGACAGATTGTACCAGATGTTTAAGCAACGGTCACGCAAATCCGAGATATTGCGAATTGGTGGTCTTTGAACTCTGAGCTGTCGTCCCATGACATCCCAAATGTGTTCTATCGGATTGAGATCCGGGGAGTTAGGCGGCCAGGACATTAACTGGAATTCAGCATCATGTTCCTGTTACTACTCCAACACAATTTAAGCCTTGTGACACGGGGCGTTGTCCTGTTGGAACATTCCATTTCCAGCTGGAAAAACAGAGGCCATGTAAGGTTGCAACTGGTCCGCAATGATGTTCAGATACCCTGTAGCATTCATGGTCTGCTCTACCACAACCTCGGGTCCCAGAGACGCCCAAGAGAACGTCCCCCAAAGCATAATACCGCCACCACCGGCCTGTGTATGATCTACTGTAAATTGAGGGAGCAACAGTTCGCCTGGAAGACGGCGTATCCTGACACGGCCATCGGCGTGATGAATGTCAAACCGTGATTCATCTGACCAGGCAATTCTCTCCCACTGATCCATGGACCAGTCGCGATGTTCCCGGGACCAGCGCAGGCACAGTTGGCGATGACGCTTGGTCAGCAAAGGCACACGAGTGGGACGTTTGCTGCGTAGCCCCATATCCAACAGTGTCCGCTGAACAGTGTGCTGCGATACTATTCTACTTGGCCCTGCATTGTATTGGGCTGTCAGCTGAGCCAATGTCTGGCTCCGGTTTTGCTTCACCATGCGAGACAGTCTCCGACGACCTTTTTCTTTGATAGCGTGTGGACGTCCAACACCATGTCGTCTACTGCTGGTTTCACCGTCATTCATCCACTTTGCATAAGTACTAACAACTGTAGGTCGCGAACAACCCACGAGTCGTGCAGTTTCGGAAATACATGTTCCGAGCCTTCGAGCCATTACAATCTGCCCTCTATCAAAGTCGCTTAGATCCGCAGCCTTTCCCATCACACCCAGAAGTAAATGAAAGAATGATTCTTCAGACTCTCCAGCAGCAGTTAAATACCGCTTCCACCTGATCACGTGCCTTCCACGTCATCCAGGCGAATTCCTTGCAAAATGTAGGGGTGGTCATAATGTTTTGGCTCTTGAGTGTATATATATATATATATATATATATATATATATATATATATATATATATATTGGTGTAAAACTAACCCAATGATATTTATATAAAGATAATTTTGTATTTAAAAAAATGCTTGACTTATTATTAAAATTTTATTTTAAGGAGTAAAAGTTTCAAAGCAGAGTTTTAAGAATGTTACGTTTTGATATACAGTCGAACCCCGTTATAGCGAACACGTTATATAACGAACGAAAATTTTGGTCCCGCCGTTTTCCTATTATATTTAATGCTAGTTTATCGAACCTCCGAAATCTTAAGAATCGGCGATAACGAACCTTTTTTTCAGTCGACAACTGAATTTTTTTATTAAACTTTTTAAGAATGTTGAAGATACAACGAATTTTGAAGAAGCAAAGAATGTTGAAGAAGATGATGAAGATTTACCTATCGCGATTTGTACATTAAAGCACAAAATTCCATCCTTCTCAGATTGTGACATGTAGTTGTTCGAAACATGTGATGATGCAGTGATTGCATGTTAAAATCCGGCTGATGACGATCTTGTGGAAGAAATTAAAATGTATCATTCTGATATCGAAGATTCTGCATCTGATGCCGATGAAGAGGAGCACATAAATGACAAAATCCCCACCATCTCAGATGCTAGAGCATGTTATTAATAACTTTTTGTCTACACAAACAGTGGAAGAAAGTTTTGGCGTCATTCGATGTATTGGACAAAGAAATTCATATAATGTTTTTGAAATCGGCATCACGTCAGCAGATGTCCGATTATTTCTGCATCAAAACAGTGAGAAACAGTTGAAGGTAAAATGAATTTATTTACATTTGTCTTCATTTTTATTTAATTTAATTAGTATTGTGTCACTTTAATGTAATCGACTGTAGTCAAATTAATTCATTAATGATAGTTATTAATAGATTTTATCATTTTTTAATACATTATTATTGAATACACATAAAAACTAATGAGTTATACATTTTGTGAACTCTAACATTTTTCTTAACGGTTGGGACATAGGGAACAAAACTTTTTGTCCCTTGAAGTTCGTTATAACGTTGTTCGATTGTATATGCTAAATCAGTAGATTTGCATAATGTTATAACTTTCATACTCAGGAAAAGTTTTTAAAAAAAATTTATTTTGAGGATTTATAAAAAATTTCATTGAAAAACTTTTTCACCATTTTAACTGGATAAAAATTTAATCAGTTTTTGCTTCAGGACTTTATTTCAGAAATTTTCCTCTAAATAGAAAATACACGGAGGTCACTTAGATCACTAAGATCGGTGTTCCTAGATCATGTACTTTCGAATGCTTCCTATGAAAATCGTACTTTATTTTTTCGAACAATTCGTCTTAAAATGTATCTAGAAGCGTTTATCTATTATTTCTTGAAACATTCGGTCTTAATCGTATTCAGTTATGCTTAAAATAGTTTTAAGGTAGCTAACATGACTGATAGAGTTTATGGAATCTATCTTCTGATTAGGTCGGTGGAAAACCCGTTTCGAAAAGTGAGTCACTATGAGTAGTCGATTGAAAGATCGGTTAATATTGAGACGCCTGTCCTATATGCAGCCCTATATGCAGAATTTTGGTTTTGGAAAGGATGGAAAAATGTTTGTTTTCCTTCCTCAAATAAAAATCTCCTGTAAATATTTTCGGAATATACCTATGTTGTATTTCACGTCTTCAAACATTTCTGATGACTCGGTTAAGTTAAATGATCACTCGGTTAACATCCGATTTCTATCATATTACTATGAGTTGACTGTAATGAGGAATATCCTCTTCCCATCGATGCTGCTTTTGACCGCCCCCGCATTACCCCATTCTTTTAGGTTAGACATCCTTCTGTTGTGTTTCGATAAATTATTTTCAAACTAAACGGCACAAGGATTCAGAAATTGGAAATCCACAATCTTCTTTTCGTACATCCTTTCCGCGGCACATTTCGAGGTAATTAGACTTAAACCAGCAAATGAAAATTAGGATTTGCATACACGGTAAACAGTAAAAGTGTTGTATTTAACAACGTAATCACCGTAGAAACAAACACTTTGTGCTACTAAATTTTAAAAGCTGTGTTCAGTTTTCTGAGATGAAAATATTAATTTGTTTTTATTTATTAATTTATTTTTCAGCGAGTGTTTGTAGCCCAGAAACCCTTAATTTCTAAATATTATGTTATTAAGTTAATAGTTCAAGCTGCTATTCTTTGTGTACAATTGCATTAAATACAGGACACTTGACTTATCATTAACAATTAAAAATTCAATACATTTTACAGCTAAGAAAGATGTAGTAAAAATTTCCAATAAGATGCGATCTAAATTTTGTGATACGTAATTCGCTTACATATCTGTTCTCTTAACTATTAGTATCAATCTTAAAAAGTATTATAAGGGTAAAATTAGTAAAAACGTAAACTAGTAATTTTGACACTTTAAAAGCATTACGTAGAACAAATAATGCACAAAACTTCAATAAATATTACTAAATCACTTTGTTGTATACCAATTTAGCAGTGTTATATTGTTAAATTTATTGCATTTGACAACATTTATTGTTATAATTTACACATACGAATGAAACCGTAAAAATATTCATCTGGCCAAAAAACCTGGTCAAAATTTGACGCTCATAATACATTCAACAGGAAACAGTAGCTGTAAGCCTAAGTAAGCCTAATGTATTTGCATCACATTTGAAAAATTTACCCCTAAAAGTTATCGCTTTATTTTTTTCGAGGGCACCCTAGTCTGCTCGAACGTATACCTATTACGACTCGGGGAGAGGGGATTTCAAGTACCTACTTTATTTCCCTCCCCAATGTAATTGCTGGGGATCTCCCCCGATCGGTATGGTTGAAATGTTTATAGCGTGTAATAGAATATAAACCCCTCCTATTCAATGCATGCCCAATGATTCACCCTACTACTGAAAAGGGGGGAAAAACGACGTTTTCACATGCTGTCGGTACGGGGTTTCTGCTATTTTGATTTTTGTCGTACTGCTTCCGTATACGGCTTGATAAAGTACGTAGTTTTTTCTAGAGCAGTTTATATTAGAGCCTGTCTTTTTAGAACTCCTTCGGACTTTTGGCCGGAATGGCCAGTTTGCGAATTGCTCAATAAAAATTGTCTTTTTTCTCTTTGATTTTGAAGAGATTCTTGAAAGTTTGACTAAATTAAAGAGACTTTCACAGTGGTAATAATGTGTGTTAGGACTGGTATGATCAACTTCTGTAACTGCATGATCCACAAAACTTTCTTGGGCACGTTTTCTTGGGCAATTCGTGAACTGGCCATTGAAATATATGTGCGGCGTTACGGATACGAGGGGCGAACTCAACATTGGTCCAATTTTTTTTTCATGACTTGGTTTGTCAGGCATTAGTGAATATGTAGGTAAGTTTTTTTGTTGAGTTTGCCTTCTTAAAGTAGCGCTCCGATCTTCTAAGAACTATAAAGCTCCCGATACGAAGGGCGCTCAACTCTCTTCTACTCGGAGGCCGCTCACTCCTTTTCACCTCTTTCCACGTGGCGTGGATAATGTAATCCGTTTAATCTGCTCATCACATCTATTGCGCAAGCTGTTTTCGGTCATTTTGGGGATCTCATTACGTGAAGTTTTGGATAAATTTTCGGGATACTCTAGAAAGCGAAGGAAAGACGGGGGAAAAGAGGGAGGCAATGAAGAAAAGGAACTCTGATGAAGAATACGTCTTAAGGCACACGGATGCTGCTGTACCAGCTCTTCAAATCGGTGAGCAATGTAGCTGCCAATATTTTTTTGGAATTGGGCACAGATAACACGAAAGAGATTTTTGAAATGGGTAATTTCGACTAACAGAATTCGTATTTGTCAAAACTGGTGATAAGTAATGACTTGAAAAGGTATTTTGTAGGGAGAAGGTCGACTGCGCTGTAGTAATAAACAATATGAAACACAAAGTGTTCCGTGTCGCATTTTATAATATGCATGAAATTTTGAGAAAACGGGTTCATACTGATATTTAAAAAAATATTTGACTCTGGAACTGTTGTTCTTGACCAAAGGGGTAAAAAAGTATCGGGTCATAAAGTAGAAGAAGACAGAAAGACTAAAGTGAAACAACACATTATGACATTGCTAACTGCGTCAAGCCACTATAGTCGCAGAAAAAGTCCTCATCGAAAGAAATACACAGGCCAAACAATACAAAAAAAAAATTTGGTGTCTAGGATTTTGGAACTGATTTTAGCTGTATTTGGGACGCAGAATCTAAATATGAAATCGGTTTTGCTCTATCAGCTCTACTTTTTTAGATACAGTAAAACCTCGTTTAACCGAACTAACTGAGACCATATGCAATCCGGACAATCGAAAATCCGAATAATCCGGGTAATATGGGTAGTAAGCAATACAATCCTTAACTAAGAAGACTTACTTTGTTTTGTAACAAAATTACATAGCATTGTTTACAAGACTTTAAAAAATATAAAAATAGCTTTTCACATCATTTCTTAAGAAAGAATTGGTAAGTCTAGTAAAGCTTTCTTAAACTCAAGAGAAAGCATTTTATTATGTAAAAGTAGCTTTTCACATAATTTCTTAAGAAAGAATTGGTAAGTCTAGTAAAGCTTTCTTAAACTCAAGAGAAAGCATTTTATTACCATAATTTACTGTACAATTTATGCAAGAACTGTACATTGAATCAAACTAAAAATTGAATATTTGGCGTACTTCTAGTTGTATTCTTGCTATCATAGTTAAAAAGTATTATCTAATGTGAAAATTAAATAAAAATGTCTACAAATGTGATCCGGATTATCGGGAGATCCGGATCAACGAGAGCCGGATAAATGAGGTTTTACTGTACATCCACTATTCTATCAATGTTTTTTTCTATTCAATAAATTCAAGTATGGGTGATTTGTCCTCCTGGGGAAAATGAGTCTTCCTGAATATTTTCCAGATGATTGGCGCCTATTTATTGACAGCTCAAAGTGAAGTTTGAAATGTGTCCTTCTACACAATGGGAACAAATATGGTTCAATACCAATTGCTCACTCAACGAAAATGAAGGAAGGATATGACACCATAGCAATGTTATCCACCATATTTGGTCTTAGAGAAGATAAAGTATCATGGATGTCAATGGGTGATATGCGAGGACTTAGAAATTGTAAACTTTCCCCTTGGACAGCAAAGTGGCTACACCAAATATACTTGCATCGTGTGCCTCTGGGATAGCATGGACAAAACACACCACTGGGTTAGAAAAGAGTGTCCTAAGAGAGAAAACATGGACGTTGGGGAAAATAATGTCATTAACGACCCCTTAGTTGGAGAGAGAAAATCATCCTTCCTCCACTGCATATCAAGCTGGGCCTAATGAAGCAGTTTGTAAAGGCTCTTGATAAGAACGGATCATGCTTTGCATATAAAAAGTAAAAAGTGCCTAAGTTGAATACGGAAAAAATTAAAGCAGGAATATCTGACGGCCCACAGATAAGACAACTCATTAAGGATCCTGCCTTCGTAAATTTCAGGAATGAGGCTGAGCGAAAAGCCTGGACTTCCTTTGTTGCAGTTGTCGGAAATGTTCTGGGCAAATGCAAAGGTGAAAACTATGTTGAACTAGTAAACGAGATGCTAAACAGTTTCAGATTCCTTGTGTGTATCATGAGCATTAAGGTGCACTATTTACAGAGCCAATTAGACAATTTTTCTGAAAATTTAGGAGACACCATTGAGGAACAAGGTGAAAGATTTCACCAGGATATTAAAACTATGGAGGACCGCTGCCAAAGAAGATAAGATGCACATGATGACAGATTACTGCTTGAGTTTAATAAGGGACTGTTCCAAAATGCATTCAAGAATGTCACGGTAAAGAAGTTTCCGATGTGTTCAGTGACTAGTTGGTGTCATCGATGACTTTTTCCTCTTTCTTGCTCTTTGTAATTAGATAAGTACTACTGCAATATTCTCTATGATTTTAATGTTCCTTTAACATTTTAAAAATTATAATAATAATAAAAAAATTCCGTGTTTAGTTTTTTTTAGTTTGTTCTATGTATTCAACTTAAAATAAAGTAACGTATATTTCACTAAAATGTTATATCTTAGAAATTTGAGATTCTAGGCAAAAATTAATGCCATATTTAAATTCAGGGTATCAAATTCATATGAAATCAGCTTCAAATACCCCGGCACAAAAACCACTGTTGGCCTGTGAATTGCAGCTCTCCCGACGAAATTAAAAATCTTGAAAAAGAAAAAAAAATCTCATAAGAGCTAAAGCTCCTCAAAATCTCATCAAATCTTTGAAAAATGATACCCATGAAGGGGTCCTCGCTTTCGCTTTCAACTTAAGCAGGCATTCCCCCCACCCAAAATTGACCAGTGGTATCCAGTTTTATAAACGGAAACTGTGGACATACAACTTCGGTATTCACAACATTAAAATAGGGGCCTCTAAAATGTATTTGGGGGATGAAGCGACTGCAAAACGCGGATCATGTGAAATCACTGTCTGCATTAGTCACTTCCTGTCAGATGCTGATGATTGCATTGAAAAATGTGATTATGTTTAGCGACCATTGTTTTTAATAGAATAAGAATTTGAATTTAGTTTCGTTTAACTTGTCTTTAATCCACAAAATTATATTCAACGAAACACGGCAGGTTTTTATGACGCCTGGCCACTCCTACCTTCATTGTGACCGGGACTTTGGACGTATAGATAAAGAAGTTCGGCTTGCCAACGTCTACACCGAGAATCATTTGGAGTATTCCATTCAAAAATGCATCCGCAAACACCATTCACAGTAGTACATGTAACGCAATATTTTGTTTTCGACTACGCAGTTTTTAAAAAATATATGACAAAAACTCAGTTCCAAGTCGCCAAATTTAAAGATGGTAAAAATTATGAGTTTACCAAAGACTACAATCAGGGAGTTTACATTCAGAAAACTTACAATTTTGGTGTCAAAACTGCAGTGAAACTTCAGAGAGGAAAGACCAGCTCTTACGACCCATCGAAGTTTAATCTGGCCGAAGTTACCGCGGCTTTATGATTCCCCCGTGCCTGTACTCCCTGCAAAATAAAAGGATATTTGAGACCTACTGCCGTACGTTCCATTGTCATGTTAAATGTACTTCACAACCATTCTTTATGTAATTATATATATATATATATATATATATACATATTAATCAAGTGCTTTTGCAATTAAAAAAAAAGAAAAGATAAAAACATTCTGGAAAATCACCCTTGACCTTGCTCCATGCCAATCGAGGGTGACGCTGAGGAAATAGGAGACGACCAAGTGGATTACGAAAACAAAAATTAAAAATATTGTTCAGTTTAAAATAGAGTTAATATAATTTTTTAAGTTGAATGATAAAAAAAATTGTGAGTTTTTATTTTCCGTGTGTATTTTCGTATAATAAAGTTCTTTTCATTACAAGTCTGGTTTTCTCAAATTTTTTCCCTCGACAAATATTTTCTTTTCTCTGTTTAGAATGATTGTTATAGATTATATTTATTAAAAAAATTTAGACATCCCAGTGCAAAAACAGCTGAAAGGCCTCTTTTGTTGAGTTCGTCCGAGTAAAAAAATTTCAAACGCGTTTTTCTCGAAACCATCATTTGTTGCGTATCCGCAGCGCCTCAGATATAAAATTTCTCTAAATACACTTCCACTGAATTTGTGGGCAAAGAACATCTGTCAGACGCAGAAATCGCGTGATAAACTTTAAGTACCGTTAAATTCCCTCCCTTTTATACTTTAGCGATCATTACGCTTCTATTCATATGGCGTTAAACCGTTTTTTGTGGATTCGCAAAATTTCCCCTCACAACCCCTTTTGTTCGAAATTACAAAAGAAATGGAGAAGGGAGGATGGATTAATAGAGATGTCTTTAAAAAATCTAAAAGTACGAATCAGGAACGTAGAATATATTCTTTTTTTCCCTTTTTTAAGGGGTTATGTTCACGAGTGAATATAATGGGTACGTTTTTCCGCATGATAGAATTATGGAGAGAAAATGAAAATCTCTTCCGTTTATTGTGAGCTTGAGGGCTGAGTAAATCACCTGCAGAAGTTCGTAAACCTAAAATAGAAATAAAATTAATTTAAATATACTCTCCTGTAATCTCCGCTTTGAATATCAATTTATACATCCATTTTGGTTTGACAATTTTAAATTCGGTGTTTCTTGAAATGCATTTTAAAAAAGAAGCTTTGAAAGAAAGTGTTTGGAATTACGGCTAACAAAAAAAAAGTATATAGTTTGGCGGTACAGTCTCACTGAAGTTTCAGAGTTGTTCAGAGCCACAAGTAGTTTCATTGTAAATTTCGTGAAAATTTTCGACTCATTTGGGCGTTTACGATATGTAAATAATGCAGTATCAAGAAGGTCGGAATGAAATATTTGTATTTTTGTGTTATTTCGGTTATCTACATATGTGTTTTTTCAAACTTTGCCGTCATTCGTAAAACAGAAATTTTGCTATATATACAACCTCCTCCCGACAGGCTCTCTCACTCTCTCTGTTTATATATATATATATATATATATATATATATATATATATATATATATATATATATATATATATATGTATATATATATATATATATATATATGTATATATATATATATATATATATATATATATATATATATATATATATATATATATATATATATATATATATATATATATATATATATATATATATTAACTAATTTAATGATTAAATATTAAACTAAGCCTTTCGCTTAAAAACTTGTCCACGCAATGTTTTACGAGCGTAATATTTTTCTTAAGGACCGTTTGAGAATTTCACCTATACATCTGAAACTGGTTTCCTTTTTTAATATGCATTTAGGAAAATTTATTAACTAATGTATCTTCCCTTCATATAATAGTTTTTTGCATATAATATTTTCAAAATGTGGGAACAAACAATTTTTCTTGTTTGTACGAAACTGGTCGAATGCTATAATTTCTACAATGAGATTATAACGATATCGTAGAACATGTGCATATATCTTTTGTGTATATTATATCAGTTTATGAGTAAATGATTTTTGAGCGGGATGATTTATCTAAACGTCATTATTTCTAAGGAGTTTCTGTGTACATATGAATTTTTATAAGGGTTATTATAGCCTGTCATCTATAACAAATATAAAAAATAAAAATGTGACAAAATATAGCAACTATTAATGTCGAAAATCTCTCTGCATTCCCTTAAGTCTTGCATCACATCTACTGTTTATTTATTTGGCCATGTATGAAGCATGTTCAAATAGTGGACGAAAGCGCTAATGTACATAAGAATATTTTTGCAGAATCAATGCAAATTTATTAGAAGGAACTATATGCCTATAAAAATGACATTTTCTTTACCGCGTTTTCCGCATAATTCCTAAAATATTCAAATTGACGCCCTATTCCGAAATCAATTCAATTTCATGTCGTGATTTTTGTACAGCAGTCATGCAAGAGTACAAACCTTGTTGTTGTGAAAGAGGGGTTTTTACTCATAGAATAGGTCCCGATGTGCTCTATTTTGACACAAAATGCTAAACAGTTTACGGCCCTAAGAGCCCCATCGCGTTCGAAGAATTCGAGATAAGCTTGCACTGTCTGTCCATTAAGGTGGAATGAAAAAAACTTTTTTTTTTTTTATTTCAATATGCTGTAGTTTTCAAAAGTTGCCTTTTATCAAAATAAAGACGGGAATTATTAGCGTAGTTCGTGTATGTTTTGAGTTGGCGCAAGAAGGGCAAACTTTTGGTTTTTATTAGATTTTTGACAAATTTCGCAATTATTTTGAATTGGAATACACTTGTAGTACAAAAAAGTCGCAAAATATGGAATTAAAACATTCCATTTAGTCAGGAAACCTGCTAAACTGATTATGTAATACGTTTTACTTCATAAAAAGACCCATCGTCCATCGCTGGTGTCATCGTCTGTCAATAAAATTCTTCTGTGATTGTGTCATTTGTCTGTTTCTATGTCTTATATTCATATGTATACCGGACTGGGGTGTAATGTTGTCATCCCCCAGGGACATTAGCCACACACACACACACACTTCATAAAAATTGTACACATAAAGGCAAATGGACGAGGCACTTTAAAAACATTATCCCTCTCCCCCACATTTCCACTAACACCGCATTTACAGAGTCGTGGAGGCGGCGAGTCGAATAGCGGGGGGTAAACAGTCTGCTCGCCGTTTCTCCTCGCCAATCGTGGCGGTTTTCTGGCACGAGTCAAAGGGGCGGGGTCAAAGGTCAAAGGGTTGAATGGCGTCGGGAAGTTGCGACGGGAAGTCTTGTTGACAGCAAGAGGCGCGAATGTGAAAACGGTCACTCGCGTCGATGCAGGAACGTGGCGAATGTCTTGCAGATGTCTTGGGGTTGGCACGAGCGCAAATGTGCAAATGCGGCATAATGCTTCGATCTGCTCGACGTGTGTTTCACAGCCTGCATATAACTTTATTTAGGTCAGTGCGTGAAAAAAGTCTCATTCTGTGATGTTTTGTCTGTTACAGTGAAACTCAACTTAAGTTCCTTCAACGTTATATACTTCTGTTTGTGTGTTATAATTTAGTCCGTTCCTATAAGCATTTTCGTCTTCTAACAGTGTAGCTAAAATGGCACTGTTAAAAACAGTTCTAACAAGACAAATGTCAGAATGCCCGATTCTCGGATATCCAAAAGAATTAAGTGATTAATCATTTTGCCAACGATTGAAGACGTTATGAAGGGTTACCTACCTTCATATAAGCCATGCGATGAAACAGACATCTTATAAGAATCCCTCGGTAAATGAAATATCCCATATATTGTCAAAAAGAATTGAAAGCATTTGGTTGAAAGCTTCAATTCCTGTACTTTATCATATCCGAATCTTCCAAATTATTAAACATTATCACGTCAAATACAGAAATATGATAAAATCTATAAACAGGAAAGGAATAGCAAAATGTAATTCAAATTTACTTTTATTTAAGAATGATTGTAAACGTTTATCTGATGTTGCTGCTTGCAAATGTTTAGATTTTAATTTTTGTAAATGTGAAAAAGAAAAAAAAAGTCCCCTTACTAGAGCAAGACTTTTTAAAAGATCAGAGAAAAACTAGAAAAAATGTCTATAGGTAAGATTGATAATGTAACATCTCGAGCTTTAGCACTGAAAGGGAAAAGACAAAATAAAATATTGCAGAGGAAAAATGAATTATATTCAACAAAAAGCGCAAATTGGAAAAAATAATGAAACATACATAGATAGTGAAGTAGAAACAGAGAAAAGTTCTCAAGAAGACAGAGTTTTACAACCCAATTTTGCTATTGCCTCTACGTCAAGTGTCTCTGAAACCTCAAGTAGTCAAATGCGCATAAAATCGCCTTCTGTAGCTTCTGTTTGTGATCGAACTGGATTATCAGACAGAATTGCTGCAACAATTGCAAGAGCCACTCTTCAGGATGTTGGTCTGATTAGTGATAAAGAAAGAAGTCCAGTAATTGACAGAATCAAAATTAGACGAGAACGAAAAAAGAACCACAAAAGTTATGTAGAAGAAAGTCAAAGTTAATTACAGAAAATGAAGGATTATTTTTTGACGGAAGAAAAGACAAGACTGTGCAAGAAAAGAGAGGAACTAAATATTACAAGAAAACTGTTATCGAAGAACATATATCACTTGTTATTAGCGCGCGAGATCCCGCGAGGGGAAGACGTGTGTGGACGTTATGGCTCCGAGATGGAAGACAGCGAGGTATCGACGTCGAGGCTACCGGTTTTACAAGAGGAGGATACTCCGCCGTCCCTTTGGGTTCAGAAGAACCAAGTTCCGAAAAAAACTTTAAAAATCGTCATATTGAGCATATTTGAGTTACCCTGAAAGACATTGATTATTATATTCTTCAGCCGACAGCGGATCCCACAGCTATTTGGAACAATTCCAATCTTAAACATTGGCAAGAGAAGGTTATGCCCCGTGCTTTGGATACTCAACTGTTTACAGATTACAAAAAGGTTTACTGTTACGTCAAGTTTAATTCATTTCACTACTATGTTACTGCTTTTGCTATACCTTTTGATTATGGCATTACTCCGGCGTCATCTAAACAGATGTATTCTGCAGGTATTAATGATGCTTTACGTAATATCCCATTCTACTTATCTTGGAATTTAGACACTAGCGATTGTACCACTTTTAATGAAGGAAAATGTACTCAGTATAATCCTTCAATTTCAACTATTACTTCTTCACCTAAGACTAAAACTGTCTATATTGGATCTCGCAAACCTGCTGTTTTTAAGTATAATGTTCCAACTCATGTTAGAAAATATATTGATACTCAGTATAAAGACCACGATACCACTGAAGATGTAGGTACTTACCTGCAAAAGGTCACTTCTGTTTCCAATTTTAGAGCTCCAAACCGTTTTAACGGTACTATCACCGAATTTTTTGAAAAGATTGCTGCTGCTACTATTAGTACCAAGTTCCCTGTCCAGATTATTTTATGTATTAAAAATTATGCCAATGTAACTTTTAAAGGAAGAGATATGACTTAATAAATGGAGCGGCTTACCGCAACCCAATTGTATATATGTTTTTGTTTTATTTGAAAGCGACCTCCGATGTCCACCCAACCCGAATATTTAGCAAACCGAATATTTAGCTTTTATGTGGGAATAGAATGTCCTGCAAAAAATCTCCGAATACTGACCGAGTACATTTTGAAAGTTCATGCACCAATTTGGTTTAACATTAAGCTGAGACCATCTTGTATCCATGGATCGAATCAATTGTGGAAACTTGTAAGCTATTCACGTTACCTACTCAGACTCTTAAAAATGTAATTGACCCAGTCATTCAAAGAAATGCATACTTTGCCGCTTCTGAAAATCTCCTCCTTTGTATGATATTAGATGATCGCAGTCATTTAAGAGAGCTTGGATTACCCCGGATTCTAAAAGCAAGGGCGAAAAATGAATCAGACATCAGAAAGTTTTTATTTCCAAGTATAAACTTTGATGCCAAGGATTATATTGATATGATTGAATGGAATGATGTCAAAGTAACAGAACCTCTTATAACGAGGGATATTTCTGATGACAAACTAAAACAGTTTATAAAGGAAGCAAAATAATCTGATCACGAGAAACAAATTATTGACTTCAACAATATTCCATGAAGTAGAAAAGATTGTAAATTAGTTACCGAGTCATCCTTGTCCATTCGTGCTACTTCTGCAAGGGATGCATTGATAAAAACAAAAATACATTCTCAAAAGATTATGCCAAAATTTTAAACAAAAAAGCAATTCAATGTGTCAGTGAAATAAGTAATGGGAATCATGTGTGATTACTATGGACTTTTGAAAAACATGAATATTTTTTTCAAAATAGCGTTTTGCCTTTGTAGACACTACATTAATATTTTTCAAAATAAGTGTGATTTCTTTATTTTAACTAAGGTCGTCAATTAAAAATTGTTTTTCTTTCATTCCAATGTGTATTATAAGAATATGCTACTATAAAATTAATATCATGAAAATCGCGAAATTCCACAAAATCAGTTGTTCTGTTATGGCATCTAAAAATTAGAAATACGTAAAATATGCGTTTTCTCTCAAAATATCATATTTTGAATATTTTATTTACAGAAAATATACATTATTTTAATATACTATAAAAGAAATTAACAAAAAATACAATTTTAAAAATGGTTTTTTCGTTCCACCGTAATGTCCGAGTGTCTTTTAAGTTCCTCATCCTTAAGTGCCTTTATGTGTACTATTTTTATGAAGTAAAACGTATTACATAATCAGTTTAGCAGGTTTCCTGACTAAATTGAATGTTTTAATTCCATATTTTGCTACTTTTTTGTACTACAAGTGTATTCCATTTCAAAATAATTGCGAAATTTGTCAAAAATTTAATAAAAACCAAAAGTTTGTCCTTCTTACGCCAACTCAAAACATCCACGAACTACGCTAATAATTCCCGTCTTTATTTTGATAAAAGACAACTGTTGAAAACTGCAGCATATTGAAATTTTAAAAAAAGTTTTCTTCGTTCCACCCTACTGTCGATGCAAGACTTTTATTTTAATGGGCAAGTATGAATTTTCGTTACTCCTCGCATTACTGTTGATTGAGGAGTTAGACCGGGTCTAGGCCTTTTATATCTCCTTTTGTGAGATTAAAACAAATGCTGAGACTTTCAGAAATTCGTACTTATTGCCTCCACTGTACTTACCTCAGTCACTAAGAAATACGATAAAAGATGTATTTCCATAAATTTAAAAAAAAATCGATTCCAATGATTTATATAATTTACGTTCAATTTCACATAATATAATTGAAATTAAAATGGGGTCCCTAATGGGAATTCTTTACCAGTGCCAACTGGCGTTGTAATTTCGGTTTTGAAATGTCCCCATTAGCCATGTGTCAGAGACACATGGCTAATGGTGACCTTTCTTGACAAAACCGTACTTTCATAATGTACTCAGAGAGAAGTTTAAAGGTGTGTATCTCTAAGTCAAAAATCCTAAAAATGTTTGGGACATTAGATGCAATGACTTTTTGTCAGTTACTCTGCATTTTGTACAACTCAATGTGATTTCTTCACCGGTTTCTATTACATTCTCCATATTTAAGTATTGTCAGTGTTAAAAAGGGAAAAATGCCCTGGAGTGAGAAATTCTTTATTGACTAAAATGTGTCGTCTTAAATTACCATCAACTTCTGAGAGTTGCGCTGAATCTTAAGCATTTCTGTGTGATTTCTTGACCCTTTCTTCATATTAAATTGTCTATTCTTCATATTTAATTGTACCTACTATAATGTCATCAGTAGTCGTGTGTTAAGGAATTCCTTGTTGAATAAACTGTATCATTTACCTTTACTTAGAAAGAAGTTAAAAGATGTATTTCCCAAAATAAAAAAAAATTTAAAAAATTCAATGCAACGACTTTTGTAGGTTACTTAAAATTTTAACATTTCTGTTTGAATTTTTTTCATCGGTTATTGTGAATATGTTTCATATTATAATGTCGGCAAATCTGGAGAAAGGTATTCAAAATCAGACGTTTTCCCCAGCATTGCTTTACAGGAAGATCACACCTCTCGATAAGAAGAGATGCGACTTCGATAGCTGGTCCTACCAATCATGAATTGCAGTAGTGGCCGACCACTGGACAAAAATGATAATGGATTATCAAGCAAACATTTTACATAAATTAAAAAATTTGAAATGGTCCAGAAAATTATGAAGCTATGTTAAAATTACAGTTACATTATTAACTGCATGTGTCATTGGCTAAACAAAAGAAAATAATAGATACAAAGAAAGACCTTCAAAATAAGATCGTCATTTTAGCTGAGACATTTCGATTAGAGAAGTCCCTGCCTTGAGCTTTGAAAACCAACAGGGGGCCCGAAGCTCGGAGACCGTGTTTCACTTTAAGCCATTACAGTGTTTCCCTTCCGACGGACAGAACGGTAATAAGTCGTTAGGCAAATGCGTATGATTAAAACTATTGGAGAAAATACCGAAAAAATTCATGAATTATTTCGAGAAAGTTAATTTAATAAAAGCCCCCCCCCCCACCACCAAAAAAACCAAAACTTCAAACAGCATTTAATGTTTTGATACTCGAAATACTGTTTTTGTTTTACCAGGGAGGTTACAGGGGCAGATCATTTTGATCATTTGACTCAATTTGATGTCAAAATGTTTTTCAGAACTGGACGCATTTCTGCCGAAGTCAAAAAAAAATGTTTTGACCACGTGAAACGTCGATCTCTCGTGATTCAATGAGTAGAAAACAGAAAACCATCAGCAAATTATTGAAATCCAAATGAGAAGTACATAGCTGCTAATTTTACGGTATTATTTCCCCATCCTCTTCTTACTTTAATTTAGGACTGTGAAACGGTTCTTTCCTTTTCGCTGTTATTTGCTATAGGGGACTCTTTATATCAGTCGTGAAATAAGTGTGAACGAATCAGTCAAACAACAACCCACACACACATTTTCGATTGAATATAACTTTTGCAGATTTCCCATCACTTTTTGAGCTGTTTCGTATCAGCAGTTAATATCCGCAGCAGTTAATATCCGTAGCAAGCTTTTAAATAAGAGATATATTTATTTATTTGTTACATCCTCTTGACACGCTTTAATGCTGAAGCGCCAGTTTAAGATTGAAAAAAAACTTCACTTTTGTGTGAGTACGTGAAAAATATCTATCTGTTGCGTTTCGGTTCCAAAGAATGGAGCTCTGTGCAGCAGAAGCGTTCTGCTTCATCTGCAAGAGGAACGTTCTGTGCCGTTTGACCGATACCATTAATCTTTCTACATTATGCGATTTCAGATGAAAACTGTAAAGGAGTCTGAAGTTGAAACTATTGTAAAAATATTTTATCCGAGTAGTTTTTAACCCAGGGAAAATATTTTTAAAAAGCTTACTCTACATCCAAACTGCTGAAGAGAGTTTAATGAAAGTAGGACGCTATAGAAAAAAATACTGCGATACCCTGCAAGGAATTTCATCAGATTGTCCGATCATTTTCATCAAATTCCGATTTCATCTGATCCGTAATTTCATCATATTCCTATTATGTATTGACATATCATTGTAAAATAAGCGCAAAAACCTCTGAGATTTTCTAATTGCGCCCCTGTAGGTCGAGGATATAAAAGTCCTCCTTTGGTGACATTATGGGTTTCTGAAAACTTTGTATCTTATATTATAAGGTCTTTTCGTCTCTATCTCTCTCAGGCGTGTGATTTTTTTAAATTTTCGAAATAGTTTTAATTATTATAATGCTTTCTTTATTTTTTTGCATCCAAATTAAGGAGATGTTTTCAAATATGCATTTTTTTCGTGTTCTTTTTTCAATTGTCTAAAAATATAATCATTTTAATACTTTTCAAACTGATGTAATGCTGTTTCAAAATAGTAATAAATTGTATGTAGTCAGTTTGGATCAAAACTTTAAGAAAGCGCAGAAAAAATACTAAACATGTTGCAAATATTTCAAAATGTTTTGAGCTCTTGCATTCTCCAAAAGGAGAAAAATGTTGAAAGGAATTTCCTCTCCATATATTTATACTTGTTTAATTAAAAAAAATTAATTTCTTGAACACCAGATTCAGTCTTTATTGTTCTTTAAGGTTTACAATCAGCATTCTAAGTTAAGAATAATTATTATTATTTTAATAATTCTTCCGGAATCTATACATTGTTCTGTTGGTCATCTAAGTCTCAGCTTTGAGTTAAAGTACCATTTTGTATCGCATCCAGCTGAATAAAATCGACTCCTGTGAGTTAGCATTATTTAGAAAATATTTTAGCCTTCTATTTCGCCAAGAGATTATATTACAGTTTTGAGTTGATGTCGTCATTTGCGACCAACGAAAGAAAATAGACTTTACAGATCGTAAGATCCAATATTGATGAATGGCGAAATACTTTCTCTAATGACGCGTTCACTATTGAATTTTTTTTTGCGAATTCTGTTTTTGGCATCTGAAAAGACCTTTTCAAAATAAATGATCTGCTTTACTAATTTTTTTTTGTATATTTAAAACATTTTTTTAAAAAATCAATTAAAATTTTCAAAATTCCAAAACGAGAGACATCAATTGCTAAAAATCTCTGTAACAGAATAACTAACAATAATTTAAAAATTTGGAAAACTATTTCAAATCTTGAAACTTCAGGCTTTGATAAAACAAAAATTTCCTGCTAATAAGTAATTAATATTCTAAATATGAATTCTGTGTTTCATGATCTAAAACGCGAGTTTTCGCGTTTTCTCCTCCCCTTAAAGCCAGTGGGGAAAGTTGGTTTTCTTACCCCTCGGATTTCAATCACGCGGTCATAGTCAGCAGAAAGAGAGGATGACATCTTCTGGCATTGTTGGGGATGCGGAGACACCATTCGTGTCAAAGTACCCCTTAGGGGGCATCCATTAATTACGTGAGGCGATTTTAGCGATTTTTCGACCCTCTCCCCCCCCCCCACCCCGGTGAGATATCGTGAGATTTGGCTCGACCCCCTCCCCCCTAATCCAACGTGAGATTTTTCAAAATGCGTATTTTTAGTGTAAATACGTTAATCTGTGCATGATTGCGTTGGATTTATTTAAAAAAAGATAATTTGCTTAATTATTTTTATTTAAGACTAGTATTTAAGACTACTAAGAAAGTAGTCTAGAATCACAGTGAGAAAATCGAACAATAAAATACTTAAATAGGAACTACTAAAATTCGAAAAAGAATATTCATTCTAATTCAGTCCACGGGGACTCATGTGTGGTCTCGAGAGTGACTACTGGAACTATTGTGTAGGATTTAGCCATATTTTAGTTTAAAAACATGTATTACTTATTATAACCCAGTTTTCTCGCAATTTTACACTGTTTCTTGCGGATAAAAATTACGTGATATTTGCCGAGACCCCCCTCTCCCCAACGTGAGACTGGGTGAGATTCTTCTCGACTCCCTTCCCCCCTAAAAAGCCTCACGTAATTAATGGACGCCCCCTTAACTCTGATGTATTGAACAGCGTTTGCTTTGCACCGCGTTTGGAATTCAAACCAAGGATAGTTAAGACTTTTGAGTAACATTTCAATCTTATTCTCTCTTTCTATGCAGTGAAACCCCTATCTATCGTTTTTAAAGGGACCTATCCCAGTAAACGGCAAATGCCGGCAAACTATAGACGTTGGAACATAACAAAAAAAATATCATCATCGAGACTGTGTTACGTTTTATATCCTTAAAACAAGGAGAGTTAAATTAAAATAAATTATTAAGATTGTTAAAGCTTACATACACTCTTAGAGGTGTTTAAAAAAAGGTTACATGAAACATATTAATTCACTTGCGTCGTGGTTAGTACCTTTTAAAGATGCGGGTTGTGATAAGCAATAACCCTTTAAAATAAAATATCTGGTTCACTGCTGATGCCCCTGCTGTAGAGGGTTGAATCACGAAAATTGCCTTAAATTAACTTGACTAAAATTCACTGAAAAGAAAGCTGAAATAAAATTACCTAAAAGGAAACGAAGAAAAAATACGAGGCAACTGAACGAAATGACAAAATTTATACCAAAAATTAATATAATTTATTTGAACGTTGTTCGACCATTAAGTTTACACTGCCTATAGGCAGATTACACACTGAGGATACACTCTCCTCTAATTTTCATCAACATCACATTTCACAATATAATTTAATTTAAACAAGTTCGCGTAAGTGGCTGGTAAACAAAAATTTTAATTCATTGATAATTAAGTTAAATAAAATAAAAAAAATTAAGGAAAAACATCGTTAAGCTGCAGCGAATAAATAAAAAAAGGGGGACGGTACCGTCTTCATTAGCTGAATTAATTAATGGGATGGGCCAGCAGGTCTTGTCATGGCTCAGGAGTCTCTATCCTTCTTTAGACATCAGGGGTCCGCTCAGGCAACATCATCTTTTATTCTGGAACTCGCATCTCTGGGCTAGTAGGTTGAGGGCTCCCCACTTTTCAAAGTCGCCGGTCGAGAGAGCGAGCCTGCCGAAAAAACTCCCTCCCCCCTCCAAAATTCACCATTCGATGACCTTCTCACCTCTTTGTATAGCTACGCGTGGGTGAAAAGAGGGCGTCTTCGCTCCTTGATTTTAAAAAGGAAAACCGGACCACCAGAATTTGAGGGACTTAGATTATAAAAAATTAGGCTGTATAGTATTTTTTTCTCAAACTTTGATCTTGCATTAAATCGTGATTTTCTTTTTTAAAACTCGGGGATTAAGCGTGGCGCTTGTCTATCTCAGGCGTATCCATGCGCCTACCCCTCATCAAAACGGTTGTTTCGCTTATCTCTTGGCCAGCTGCAAAAAGGGGTTGTTTCTTGAAATGGATGCTTTTGTTAATCCGTTTATCCGGTGTAGTCCTGGGTATGTGCTGTGAAAATACTGTGAAAATGGCGAAAATCTCGTGGATATTACATTGCCTACCAGCCCAGCTTACACAAGGGTTTGGGTTCATTATACAAAATTTACTATTAATTGAAAAAAGAAAAATAAAACACTCTAAAATTAATAATTAACTATGTTGAATATAAACCAGCCACCAAAAAAAACAAAAAAAAAAACAATATACCAGCCACTGTAACAAGTAAAATAATAAAATGCACATAAATGTCACAGTCATATTTAGTTATTTAATTATAAATTATTAGTAAAGTTAAGGAATCAATGATTAGTGCTTGCCGTGATCCAATATTTATATAAACTCTCATGCTACCTCCCATTATCAAAAAAATTGCGCACCTTTTTCTAATAATCTTCAGTAATAACCAAGCAATTAAAAAATTGTATCGCCGCTAGTTGGAACAAGTTGAGTAGAGGCTTACAGAGTTTTAACAATGCAAATATATTTCAATACAGACATTACTACGCGCGTTATATATTAATTATATGCTATCATCTTAATTATTAAGTGTATTTTACCTACATCACAACTGCATGAAATAATCGACACATACGGGAAAACGATTTTTCGGGGAGATTCGAGATCGATCGAGATTCCACCGTATATGAAAGCATATATATATATATATATATATATATATATATATATATATATATATATATAAGGAGCCTTTCACAGGCGATAGTGACTAACTCCACTTTTCAATTTATTATATATATATATATATATATATATATATATATATATATATATATATATATATATATTTAACTAGCTGAAGTACCCGGCGATGCCGGGATTTTAAGAATGTTGTTAACCAAAATCAATTTAAAAATTAACACAGTATAAATAACATAAAAAATATATGTGAAATGTTATACACGTCTCAGAATTTCAGCCTTTCATCATTGTAGTACTAAAATCTGAAAAGTAAAAATGTCAAATTCTCTAATGTTTGTTAACCAAAATTAATTTAAAACTAAGCACAGTATAAATAGCAGAAAAAAAAATCTTGTGAAATCTATAAATATATAAATTTATAATAAACTCCTCAGAATTCAGCTAGAATTAGCCTTTCATCATTGGGGTAAAAAAAAGAAGAAGCAATTACAGGTTCAGCAGAAATTTCCAATAGAACAATGATATGACTGCAGCGTTGCCTCTTAAAAAATGAAGCGTTTGATTGAGGGCTGCAAACCATTCAACTCCTCTCCACATTTAACTCCTATAAACATCCTCTACATATTAAATTCCTTTTCTCTCCATAATAAACTCCTCAGAATTTTTGTATATTCAGCCTTTCATCATAGTACCACTAAAAACTGAAACATCCTCTCCAGAAATATAAATTTATTAATTTCAATAAATAAACACACACAAATGTATAAATTACGCAAAAGTTTTTTAACCAACATTTGAATAATTCGTAAATGAAAAAGCATATGAAAATAAAGATAAGAACTTCCGGAATCGAAATTAATTACCCTTAATTTTTAATTAATAAAAAACCAACATAATATGAATAAAAACGATAGTTGTTTAAAACCATATGAAAATAAAGCTATTATAAAGATAATAATAAAAAAAGCATAAGAAAATAATGCTCGCGCATGAAGTTAACGTTACGATATAAAGATAGTAATAATAATATAAACCGCGTGCATAAAATATTTAGCTTTTCAAGCGAAATAAATTAATTTTTAGAAAAAAACTACTTTTAATCGTGAAATTAAATACATTGCACAAAATTTTGATTTTACCAACTTTCCACCCTACAATTTACACCCTAATTCTTTTAAATAGGGTGTAAATATAAAGTTTTAACAGCCAATTGAATGCCAGTTAAAAACGATTGTTGTTTAAAATCATATGAAAATTACGCTTATTATAAAGATAATAAAAAAAGCATAGGAAAATAAGGTGTGCGCATGAAGTTAACGTTACGATATAAAGATAGTAATAAAAATCTATATATATAAAACAGTTCCGTAACTGACTGACTGATTGACTGACTGACATACAAAGTACAGACCAAACCGCTGAACCTAAAGGACTGAAATTTTGCATGGCGATTCTTCTTATAATGTAGGGGTGCACTAAGAAAGATTTTTGAAAAAAATTTCTTAGATTTTATTAAATTAAATTTTTAATCTGTTTTTGTAACTTTTTTCAAGTTTGCATTTAAAATAATAATTTGAGGGTTGTAAATTTATATCACGAAAAAGATCATAAAAATTCCTTTAAAATTAAATTCTTTTCGAATCTTTACCTCCATTTTCTAATTTTTGGTGAATTTTTAAATATTAATTTTTACAATTTAACTTATTAAACGCTGATCATGTGATTTCTTTATCTGGTACTTTAAATAAAGTTATCGTCACGTAACAACGAAATAGACAAAAAAAAATTTTTTCTTGCTAATGCGGCAAACGATTGGACTTTATCCAAAAAATATTAAAATACAGTAAAAGATATGTTCCTCAAACTGTACAATATTCTTTAGTATGTCCTATTAGATTCAATTTCAATATTTTCTTCTACATTATTTTGTCTATAAAAATATCCCTTACGATTTTTTAAAAAATGTATTTTTTTGTCTTATGGTTGGAATACTAAAAGTTTAAAATAGTGGCGCCATCTACTGAACGCCTGTGAATCGAGAGTCGCATCTTTCAAAAGTTGTTGGTTATTTATTAATTAAAAATATTGGAAAGTTCTTGTGGATCTGTAAATATACATGTGGTACAGTTTTAAAATTTATAAATTATCAACCTACACAGGTGATAATTTATCCGGCGTTGCCCGGGATTTTAAGAATGTTTGTTAACCAAAATCAATTTAAAAACTAAGCACAGTATAAATAACATAGAATAAAAAGCATGTGAAATGTTATACGCATGAATAAAAAGAAAACGCAACATAAAAAACCATAAATTTACAATAATTTCTTCAGAATTCAGCTAGATTTAGCGTTTCATCATTGGAGCAAAAAAAACCTGAACAGTAAAGCATAGAATATATACATTTATAATAAACCACTAAAAGCTGAAAAGGAAAAATGTCAAATTGTCTTTAGGAAAGTAAAGAATTTTGAAAAGTAAAGCTGAAAAGTAAAAATGTCAAATTGTCGAATGTTTGTTAACCAAAATCAATTTAAAAACTAAATACAGTATAAATAACATAGAAAAGATTTAGCCTTTATCATTGGACAAAAAATCCTGAAAAGTAAAATGTAAAATACATAAATTTATAATAAACCTACCAAAATCCATTAAAAAACTAAACACAGTATAAATAACATAGAAAAAAAGTATACGAAATGTTATACACATTAATAATATGAAAAATAAAATAAAATAAAACTAATAATTTTTAAAAATAATAAAATAAAATCAAAATAATTTTTAAAAAATAATAAATAAAAATAATAATAATAATAATTAAAAAAATAATAAAATAAAAGCTGAAATAAAAAAGCCTCCATAAAAATGCTGAAAATACAGGTTTAGCAAAATTTGTACGATCCGTATTCGAACCAGCGTCGTGTATCGTAGTAAATGAACGCTTTTACCGAATGCGCCAGAATGACATGCTGCTTTATTGAGTAAATAGGAAAATATTCGACTAAGATTACTGGAAAGTTGCTATGGGTTGGTGAATATACATGTATTTATGGAGTGAGAGGAGTTTTAAGTCAGAAATAAGTTAGCAGGATAGAAGCTTAGTCTTTAACTCTTCAATAGACACAAAGACATAAGCCAGGGGGGTTGCAGTAGCGATTAAAAAAGATCTCGTGACACTTAGCGTGGTTGATTCGAATTTTCCATCGCGTGTGATAGTGTCAATATGCCGTTGGATCCGATTTATTTTAGAGTATAAAATCTGACTTGAAAGATTATTATTTTCATTTATTATTCTGGTTTAATATATAATTTGAAACTTTTTGATTTTATTTATTTTTATCTTTTCGCTCGCTGTTTGCCAGCTAACCCTAACGTTGACGCCATATTCAGAGGGGTGATTCCACAAAGTGTAACAGCTTACATTTAGTTTCAAAATTGTTGGTTTTTTATTAATTAAAAATCAACGGTAAGTAATTTCGATTTTTGAAGTTCTTCAGAATTAAAAATGGAATGCTGGCCAGAACCTAGCAAACTGTTCGAGAAACGAAGGGGGGGGGGAGAGAAGGTGAGAAAAAGTTGTCTGGCTGGGGATTCGATCCCGCAACTACAGGATGGAAGGCCCGCGATCTAGTGCTGTGCTACTGAGGACACGTTAGGGGAGGGGAAATTACCAATCAAGAGCAAGAGACGCTCTGGGTCTCTTCCTCTTGAAAGGTTTCTTGACATGAAGCTGTAGCTTCATGTTTCTTGAAGTCATAGTTGGAGAGATCAGTTAACAGAGTGATATTATTAGATTCAATACTATTGTGAAAGTTAATATTTAGAGAGTTAATAAAGCTTGTTATTGGGGGGAAAGTTAAGTTCTTCATAGATTTTACGATTTCTGAAGTAATAGGGGGCTTCTACAATATCTCTTATGATTTTATTCTGAGCAGCACAGATTTTAGTAATGTGATAATTAGCACAGTATGACCAGGCCTGGCAAGCATAAGTAAGAATAGGTCTAAGGAATGCACTGTAGATGAGCAACTTCATATTTAAGTTCAAATAGCTATCTCGAGCAATTAAGGGGAGAAGTTTTCTTTTAGCAGCTCGAAATTTATCAGTTATGTGTTTAATGTGGGGGTGGAAAGTGAGTTTTTTTATCAAGAATAATGCCAAGATATTTACAGGAGGTGGACCAGGGCAGAGCAGTGTTGTCAATTATGATTTTGTATTCATTATAAGAGTCGAGTCTTTTATTAGAAAACATGACAGCAACACATTTGTCTGTATTGAGCTTGATTTTCCATTTAAGTGTCCAGGAGTTAATGTGCTGAAGGTGTATGTTTAATTGATTCACAGCAAAGTTCATTTTGTTGGATGAAGTGTATATAGCTGTGTCATCAGCGTAGACTGCAGTGTTGGTTCTAAAGTGTGCATCAGCATCAGTATCAGCAACAATCTGGATAGAAGTTCCTGGAAACTGGTTCCCTCTACTTCTAAAAATAGCTTGGGTTTTTTCTGGAGCTTGCCTTAATTAAATTTGGCTGTGGAGTTGTTAGTAAGTATAATATAGTGTATTGTGAAGTGTTGAGATCTTCGAATTTCTGCGACCAGAGAAAGTTTAAGGATAGGAAAAAATAAAGTTAAAAATAAAAGCAAAAAGGTGTTAGTATTAAAAATATTTTTTACCTTCAGTAATGTTTCCACTACCCAAGTATCAATTTTTTAAGATTATATATATATATATATATATATATATATATATATATATTTTTATTTTTTTCTATTTATTTAGAAACAATTGAAAATGGAATGCCGGCCAGAACCTAGCAAACTGTGCGAGAAACGGTGGGAGGGAGAGAAGGTGAGAAAAAGTTGTCTGGCAGGGTATTCGATCCTGCAACCTGCAGGATGGGAGGGGAAGGGGAAATTGCCAATCAAGAGCAAGAGACGCGGCAACAGAGAACGTTTGTTTACAAAATAACGCGGCGAAAATAAACGACGATCGGTAATCGAAATGTCTTAAAGTATAAAATCTAACTTGAAAGATTATTATTTTCATTTATTATTCTGGTTTAATATATAACTTGAAACTTTTTGATTTTATTTATTTTTATATTTTCGCTTGCTGTTTGCCAGCTATCCCTAACGTGGACGCCATATTCAGAGGGGTGATTCCACAAAGTGTAACAGCTTACATTTAGTTTCAAAATTGTTGATTTTTTATTAATTAAAAATCAACGGTAATTAATTTCGATTTTTGAAGTTCTTCAGACCCTCGGCTGTTTTTAAAGACGCCTGTATGTAAAATTTCACGATCGTTGCTCCTAAACTGTGGATTTCTATACAATTACAGAGAGACAAACATTCATTTTTATATATTAGATTTTAGTGCTAAGCAGCATTTGATGCTTAAGTGTTTATACTAGTTAAAATTAATTTTCTTGAAAATTAGGATTGACACCATTAGATTACAAAAGTTTATATGGCCGTTGAGTAATAAATACTCCATACTCTATAAGTAAATCGTTACAACAATGTAATTCAAATACATGACGTTTTTAAGAATTTAGCAAGGTAAGGTTTAAATGCATATTCAGGTATATATTAAAAATGTTAAAAAAAAAATAAATAAAAATTTTAATAAGTTCGATTAATCAGGGGATGCCTCAGTTGAAAAAAAAAAATACTCCTGTGTTATGAGGAAATGGGCGGTCACCCTCTCTGAATATTCTTCCAATCAGAACATTTTAAGATATATCCCTGACCACGGGTAGAACGTGATGGATGTTCTGTACCCTGTCAACACATGTAGGCATAAGCGTAGCGTGCTTATAACTTTTTTTTTTTTTTTGGGGGGGGGGCACGATTTGAATTTGGTTAGGGCCCTCCTCTGCGCATTGACTGCCTGGCGGTCCTTAAAATATGAAATATTATGATTTTTTTTAATTGAATAACACTAGAATTGATGTTTGAGTAGTATTCAAAAGTTATACAACGAGAAAAATAAATATAATATAAATAAAATGAGAAAAAAAAACATAGCATCGAATTTTTGTTATGGATCGTATCAATGTTAAAAACTATGTTAAGGCTAAAGACAAAATCGGAATCTTCAGTTTCACTGTTTGAAAAAGTGGGAAAAAAACAATTTTCTTAAAAGTTTTCTATAGTTTTCCGATATTAACTGAACTTCTATTAACGTTTTAATTTATTTCAAGTTAAGTTGGGAGTGGGGGAACGTGCCCTCCCGTGGCCCCCCGACGCTACGCCTATACATGTAGGAGTTGTGAAAGAACTATTGTGAAGAACTTAACAGTAGAGATAATTGGAATGCTATAGAGATAATTAGAGCGAGACATGTGGACAGGAGAGGAGCGTCTAAATTTGAGGCGGTGAAAGGTAAATTGGTGTAAGTATTTACAATTCCACTATAAATGGAACATGGAGATTACATATTTGCCCCCAAATGAAAAAAGTTGAAAATGTGACTTACACCACTTTGCCTTTCAACGCCTCATTTAGGAAACGATTTTCCCGACGGCGCAGGCGTCCTAACTTGGAAATTTGAGGAAGTAGGGATGTCTGGAGTACTGCAACCTGGCTTAACGTTCTGGCACAATTTTCACACTATGGAAAAAGTTTTGGCAATATCTTGCTTCTGTGCCAAGTTGAGGCCCAATTTTTGCCAAATTGCCAAGCTTGTCGTTTTTCATTAAAAATGCCCATGTAGTTGTTTCGCTGGCTGCTACTTTCTGTTGACGACTAAATTCCTAAAGGTGTTATTGAACATCGTATTACCATTATGTTACCTTCGTTTTAAAGTAATTCTTAATCATATTTCTTCACTTAATATACAAATATGATTTTCATATTGAATTTCATCCGAAAAATGTATTTACGAAGATCCTGAACCGGTAAAAGTTGAGAATATTTGAAATGGTAATAACGGCGCATAAGTATACTTTGTGGTATCTTTTGTATTGGAGGTATATAGATAAGTACCGTTTGATTTGTACGCCTATAACTTATGACTTCACATGGGAATGATTATCAGCATGAATTATTATTTGCAGTTAAAGTACTTTATAATTCAAGTCATGAATATTCATTTTTAAGCGTTTAATGAACAAATAATAAATTTATACGTAGAATAACACTACATTTTCAGAGTTAGGGAGACTCAAATACTGCTAGCTCACTTAAATCTTTTCCAAATTCGACAATTCTATGAATTGTTATCCATCTATTAATTGATTCATCTATTAACCACCTTCTGCATGATATTGATATTACAAATGTAATTTTTAGAACTTACAGTATTTATACGTTGATTTCCTTTCAGATCTTTATCCAGTGAGTATTGCCTGAAAGGAACTAATGATTGCCATGTGTCATGTGAAAGTGTTATAACGATTAACATCTTTTTGCATCATTTTTATGAAATCTATTTAAATAATAAATGTTAATTTTTCTATTTTACCTTGGTGTCTGACAAAACAAGGAACTTTCGGTGCGTGATTACACGTGCCATAAAATTCAGATTATTAGAAATTAGCAATTTATAAATTAAATAACACTAGATTAATGAAAGAAATAAGTAATAAAATTGATTGAAAAGGAATACAGCCGAAGCTGATGGCCAGACATAGCCAGGCAGACACACGGACGAGGGTCAGAGCGCAGAGTGCTATATGGAGAATAAGTGTCCACCCGCATAGCTTCGGGTTACCGTAAAGTTTTTTTCGCCAATTAGCGAAGGAAACAGTTCCTTATCGCTTGAAACAGTTCTTTATCGCTCGGCTGGCGTATCGATCCGCTGCAAGCTGATTGATGGTGTAATTTCCTTTTAAGTTTGAGAACTACTGTAAATCCTTCTATAAATGCATTATATATATTTATTTATATATATATATATACACACACACACACTCTTAGAAAAAAATCGACGCTCCAAGAAGGGGTAATACAAATTGAACACAAATTGATATGCATACAGGTTTCGACGGAAATAGCAAAATTTTAAAATTTGCATTTTCCGTCGTCCATGTGATGCGGTAGAGCATTTTAACTGCTCAACTGGAAGGATATTAGAGAGGAGAAATTTCGGTTCCAGGTCATAAATTCTTTTCGAATTTTGTTTCGTGTATTAAGGTAGACAGTGACTATGCCTCGCATGGAGGTGCGTGAACAATATGCGCAGATGTCAGCATTTGAGAGAGGACGTGTAGTTGGGCTCAAAGAAACCGATTGGTCTAATCGGCGAATCGCTTGACATTTGGATAGGAGCAACGCCACTATTAGACGTTGTTGGTAGGAATGGGTGAACCATGGTCGATCACAGCGTCAAATAGGAAGCTGTCGACCTAGTGAAACGACAGAACATGAGGACCGAGCAATCGTCAGATCGGCACTCACAGCCCCGGATTCATCATTATCATCGATTGTACGTGCAACTGGTGCTTTAGTGACCGCAAGGACCATTCATAGGCGGTTCAGAGAAAGGGGGCTGGAATGTCACTGATTGGAGTAGAATTGTCTTCAGTGATGAGTCCCGCTTCTAATTGAGCACCGATGACCAGCGAATGCTACTGCTTGTTTTCGTGCTTGCCCAACGCTACCTTGGCCAGCAAGGTCGCCGGATCTCTCCCTCACTGAGCACGTTTGAAGCATTATGGGCAGGGCCCTCCAACCAGCTCGGGATTTTGACGATCTAACGAGCCAATTGGACAGAATTCGGCATGATATCCCACAGGAGGACATATCAATCAATGTCAAGCCGAATAACTGATTGCACAAAGGCCAGAGGTGGACCAAAGCGTTATTGACTTTTTCACTTTGTGAAGTTTATTTTCGTCAATAAATCATTTAATTTTTTTCAAATTGTAATAATTTATTTTTCTGTACGTGTACATCACATCTACCGATTTTCGTCTCATTCGGATAACTCCTTCTCGGTGCATCGTATTTTTTAATCTAAGTGTGTATATTTATATATACAGTCGGACCTCTATTTAACGAAGTCGCTAAATCCCGAAAAAAAGTTCGTTATATGGAAAATTCGTTAAATAGAGATTTACCTTTTAAGATACTTTAAACTACACAAGACAGATTTTAAATTCATAAACACTAAATGTTATTAATAAAAGTAATTAATCACACCTTTATTTTGTAAATTAATGTCTATTTGTTTTATTTATCTTACCAATCGAACAGAAATCTTCAAGGAACAAGAATAAAACAAAACATTGTCCGGCAATACACTGTATTTTCAATAAAAAAATTATATTAAAATTAATGAATTTTAATGGCATTATCGCATTTATTATACCAAGTAATTTTAAGCTGACATTACCACATGCGTCATTAAATTTAATTACTGATAACGTTTGTTAATTTTGTCTGAGTTTTTTTTTTTTTTAAAGTGTTTTCTCTCATAATACGTCTCGCATCTTTGCGATGCACCAAAACCCCCTTCAGGCGTACTTTCTTCAAACTGTAATCCGCCTCGGAACGTCTTAAAAGAAAGTTAATGTGTTAAATGTGTTAAAAGAAAGAATTAGTTTGAAATGTTCAGAAGTATTTTGAGAAATATGGAGAAAAAAATATTGGATCACAAGAAAAAGTTCGTTAAATGGAGAATGCACTTCGCTTTTTGGAGGTTATTTTACGAAGAATTTCCCAAAATGTTCTTAGTTCCAAGGAAAAGTTCGCAAAATAGAGGTTCGTTAAATAGAGGTCCGTCTGTATATATATATATATATACATATATATATATATATATATATATATATATATATATATATATATATATATATATATATATATATATATATGTATATGTATATGTATATGTGTACATGTATATATATATATATATATATATATATATATATATATATATATATATATATATATATATATATATATATATATATATATATATATATATATATATATATATATATGTATATGTATATGTATATGTGTACATGTATATATATACTAGCTGTACCCGTCCCGGCGTTGCTCGGTTAATGTAATTACCAATTTTTTAGTAGCCTTAACCCTTTGTTAATGGGCGTCGCTGTCATCCTTTTCCTCACCACGATACATTATTTTATCCATATAAATTTAATCCTTTCTGGCACATTTTGGCAAAATTTTTGACATAGGATTACTTAAAACTTTCCACAACAGTCAGCGAGACGAAAAACGTTTTCCACAAACACACCACAAATTATATGATATTAACTAAGTGTTGGCCAAAAAAATTACGGCATTACTAAATGCGATTTTTTAATCGATTATCACTGCAATAGTAATCGATTTCCTTTAACCACTCAATCCCTCATAGAAAACAAACACCCCAACACATCACGTGCTTCGTCGAAAACGACCGACGAAAACGACTTGACGTCGAAAACCTGTTTTCCCTCTCTGTTCCTTCGTCCGGAAATGAAGAACGAAATCTCCAAAATGAGATTTCTCGCAAAAGTTTCCGAATCATAAAATAAATTATTAAAAAATAACTACAATTTGTAAATTAATTTTGGTTCTGGCTTTCGAAACTGTGATGTCTAGGGTCTCTGAGATACAAATTTCGTAAAAATGTAACGACATTTACGTATAGATTCGATAATTTGGAAAAAAGGGTCGAGGCCAAAATCGCGTTTTTTTCCGAAAAACGGGTGCGTACAGGCGATCGAAAAAAAATCACAATTAATCGATAAATTAAGACAGACAATTTTAATTAAGATTTCCGTATAGTGTGATCTTTCCCGTACAGGCTCGTCCGAAAAAAAAAAATTCTTGGACGGATACGTTAGGATTTACGGAGCTTTTACTCGTCCGGGAGCTCCAAATCGCGACTAAATATTTAATTACGGAAAATCTAATTAAAAAATCGAAAAAAGGGCTTCGAGGTGCATAATGAGACCTCGGGGGGCATCTTCGTGTCGAATCTCAAGACTGTCCGACCTGCCGTCTTTGCGCCGTGCCGCGAGCAGACAAAAACTCGGTCACACACACACAGACTTTGCCTTTTATATATAAAGATATACATATATATATATATATATATATATATATATATATATATATATATATATATATATATATATATATATATATATATATGTATATGTATATGTATATGTGTACATGTATATATATATATATATCAGATAAAAATTATCAGATATGTATGTTTTTCTACAAATTGATTAAACTCATTTGGTTAATGTTATAAATATTAATTCTCTTACTTTAATATTATGTCTCGAGCATAAGCAGTTATTTGATGTACTTAATTCATAGACATATAAGCGTGTAAAGTAATAACTTTAATTTTGATCCTAGGAAACTAGACGATTATTCCTATTTTCCCTGCCTACCTTGATTAGTTTAATATTTATTAAAAGACAATATATCCAATTTTGCATGATTCCCTAGTTTATCAATTCTTTCCAAAGAATTATGCGACTTCCGAAGCGTCGTTCGGCTGTGCTCTAAGAAGATTTCAATCGATTTTGAAGTCGCTGACATTTTTCATATCGAAATTCTATCTAACGGAAATAACTTTAATAATCCAAAGGGGCTTTGATACACGAATACTTTAACCTAATGCGAAACGGCAGGTGGGTCACCTAAATTAAATGCCTTTTAATTACTTGATGCACTTTATTTAATTCATTATTATATCTTGCGTAAGAAAATAGCGGGTTTTCTGCTCTGGAGTATGATGATTGGTGTAAATATTCAACGCATCAGTTTTGGATATGCACAATGCATGCATGATAGGCGAAACATGAGATTTTTCATCCATAAATATCCATACAAATTTATGTAAATGCTTTTAAAATTTATGAATTAGAAAGATACCATGCGTAAATTAAAATCACTGAAATATAAATGCTTTAGTTACGATGCACTTCTAGATGTGGATTTTAGCTTACATTAGACGATATGTTTATAGTTTAACATTTCAAAAGAAAATTATGTGATTTTAAATTTATGATAATAAGTATACATTATATACAAATATTCTGAGTAATTATGAAGCATAAATTAAATATTTAATTATTAATTTAGTATATTGTATATAAATCTTTCTTCATATTTTCTTCAGTGACAACAATATCTTCACCAAATATTTTCTCGTATCTTTTTAGACGACAAAACCATTAATAAAATTAAGTGTAATTTTAATTACTTTATTTGTAATTTAACAGCAAGTGATTTAGTTTCTATACGGCCATATTTTATTTAGAACTCATTAAAGACTGCCTTTTGGACCCAATGCAATGAAATAAACCTCTTCCTCCGGCCACTCCTTAAAACGGACACTTTTTTTCGGACCTAATACTGTCCGTCATAGAGAAGTTCCACTGTATAAATATAGGTATATAAATAAATAAATAAATAAATATATATATATATATATATATATATATATATATATATATATATATATATATATAAATATATATATATATATATATATATATATATATATATATGTATATATATATATATATATATATATATATATATATATATATATAAATATATATATATATATATATATATATATATATATATATATATATATATATATATATATATATATATATATATATATATATTTATTTATATATTTATTCATTTATATTTTTTATTTATATATATGTATTTTTTTTCAAACATGGTTAATTGTAGTTGATTTTAATCTTATAATTTTTACATTTTTTTTGCATAATGCTACTTCTTTGGCGAGTTAATTTTGAGACACTTAAAGGTGCAGCATATAGTGAATGGGTTTTAATATCTTCTTTTCTACCGCGAATACTTAGAACAGTAGATTTCGCAAGTCCCTTTGTATCACAAATTTCAACAATTTTCTCACCAGTTACAATACGACGTAAAACTTCTAGTTGACAGACCTCTAGCGTGACAGATTTTCGGCTTCATTTTACATTTGTATCAGAATCAAGCTCCAAAGTCAGTGAAGGTTTTGGTGGCATTTTTCCAAAAAAAAGGAACGATTATATTTAAGAGAATTAATGAATTAATTATAATGTACCAAAAATACTGTCTTTCACATACATACGCACCAAATATGTTTACAATTCACCAATTAATACAAACAGAATCAAAACCCAACCAGTAAACGAACAAGAATAAACATATCAAACTACACTAAAGCTATAACGCAGTAAAATGACGACAAAAGCAAAATGTAGCAGTGCCGATAAAGGGAGAAGTTGAAACTAATCAGAATGTCGCTATTGGCCATATAACGAAACTTTGTGGACTGTAAATCGAAAAAGTGCCATTAAAAAGACCGTTATAGCGAAATGCCGTATAAAGATCGACCGTATACCAAGTATATATATATATATATATATATATATATATATATATATATATATGTCAAAAGATAACTGAACTGTCAAAATATAGTTGAGAAGTACGGGGAAAAGGGGCTTAAAATAATAAAAATCTAACAATCCATTGACAAAGCGCGCGTATTTTGCTGCGGGGAAAATCATCTTTTAAAAGCGACTTTGAGCGGAAAGCGAATAACTCTAGGCGAGAGGATTTATTTTTAGAAGTGTAAAGGTTTTGGGCGCGAAGTTAAAAATGCAAGATCAGCGATATTGAGGGTCCAGACGACCAAGGTTGAGGTCTGCACATGCGCCGTGCAGCAGGAGCTTGGAGGGAATTGAGTTTTTGGCGGCAGATTGAATGCGAATTTCGTTGAGAGCGGGAGCTCGCGGCAGGCGTGCTTAGGAATTGACAAAATGGCTACGCGAAAAGGATTTACCTGGAGCTTTGTTGGTTACGGAACGTAATAAAGAAGATTTAAGAATATTATCTGTCCTGTTATCCATTCCCTGCCACTCAACCAAGTGATTAAAGAATATGTTGACTGCTTCAGTAATATTTAAACACAGGAGCAAAACACGCTTCGTGTCATACATATATATATGAAATAAAATAAGTGACTGTTTTCATATTTTAAACAGAACAAATATCTTATATCTCAGACGTTTGAGCGGGTATATACACATTTAGTGCCTTAATTATGAATGATAAAAATACTCCCAATATCATCAAATGTCTTGAAACGACTATGCTTAGGCTAATGCGAAACAAAAGATGGCCAAAACATCCTTTAATTACTTGGCATATGTTTGTTTTAATTCGTTTGGATGTATTATGAAGTTAGATGCGCCGCCTAAATCACTGAGCAACGGAAATTAATAAATATTAATTACATTGGGTATAAAATCGTAATCAAATGTCCTAACACTCGGTGAAAATGCATTTAGATCTGAGTGTACTCATAATCAGGACGATTGCTTTTAGGGTTGAATAAAATAGTATGATAATAAATTCATAAAGACGTATTCTTAAAGTAATTATTCCTGAGGATATTTGTTGCGTAAAAATTTATAATAAAATCTAATAATTCCAATCAGGGATTTGTGCAATTGAATTTGGATGCAGTTAACATATCCATTAAAATGAGTTTGTATAATAGCATTTCTTCATGCAAAGGAATTAAAGGTAATTAAAACTCATCCTGTTTCTTTATATTATAAAGTTATATGATTTTATTCATTGGCAAAACCCTTGGAAATATTATTTTTCCTCAAAATCTTTGGACCGTATAAAAGCATATAAGTCTTATATTTCCTTATTAAATCTTTCGAGATATTTATTCTACACATTATAGAATTTCCTGGATGGCACTGATACATGAAATTATACTTATCATGAATACAAAAATAATAAAGTTAAACTATATTATTTGAACTGATAATTTTGAACAAAATATTTCGTTCCTACAAAATTTTTTAAACTGGTGTTACGCTCAATCAAATCCTGATTTTACGTACATTTTAGAAATAGAAAGTACGGATTTACACGATTATGTATTGTTTTATATTTTTGTTGATTACTTTCTTTTACAAATAGGGGGAAATTTAGATTGTTTTTTCTATAGCATGTTATGTAAAAATAAGGTATATGTATGGAGTTTATTCTATTCAAAATCGTATCTTTAATACTTTCAGTCGTATAAATATTTCGCTAGAACCATCATAAATTTAAAGAATATTCACTGGGCAATAAACTAATTGCAAGAAGGTATATAGCAGATCTGTAGGCTAGAGCTTTCAGAAATCCATCCATTACCAAACGAATTCTATGTTAAGTAACCAATTCCTCTACAGATTTATTTTCTAAAGACGAAATACGAAAATCTCTCACGAAGAAAAATTTACAGTTTATCTTCTTAGCGTATGACATTCTTAATCTGCTCAGCAAAATTCCAATTTTCTTGTCTTCGTTTAGAACCAACATAGTCACCTTTAAAATCTCAATTTAATGCAGTTGTTGACAGTGATTCTAGAAGGAACTACCTTTTCCCTCAACAATTTACTTGCGATTCAAGTCTCCCCCCTACAGTTCGTGATCACGTGATGTTTCAACGAAACGTTTGAGAGGCTGTACAAAAATAGAATTTCTGGAGAAAGTAAACTAATTTCTGAACATGCTTGAAAGCACAATTTCTTAAAGTTACCCGAGGTATGTCGAAAACTGTATTAACATCAAAAGGTAAACGAGGTAAATGGGAAGATGATACACTGACATTTTCTATGAAAGTAAATTCCAATGCACTCGTATTTTAGCTACATACATTTTTTCTTTTTCTGTAAAGAATGAATAACTCATTTCCTACTCGTTTACGTTTTGTTGGATTAGGCCGTTTCATGGGACGTCAATGACGCAACCCCGTAGACACCGAAAGGCAGAAAATGCATGCGACGCATTTTACACATAGTGCTGTGTTATGTAGTTGTATAAGGAATTTTCAAGCAACGTCGCTTAACCCATTTGATACCGCTCCGTGTTTCCTTTATTGGAAATGCAACAAAGAGTTTTTTAACACTTCTTAGAACATTAATTACACAATTAAGTTGTTTCCATAAAATTAAATTTAATTTTACGAGAGTTACAAAATGTTGCGTTTTCGCAACATCAGTCCAAAAACTAAATAAATACAGTCGGACCTCTATTTAACGAAGTCACCAAATCCCGAAAAAAAGTTCGTTATATGGAAAATTCGTTAAATAGAGATTTACCTTTTAAGATACTTTAAACTACACAAGACAGATTTTAAATTCATAAACACTAAATATTATTAATAAAAGTAATTAATCACACCTTTATTTTGTAAATTAATAACTATTTGTTTTATATATCTTATCCATCAAACAGAAATCTGCAAGGAAAACAAGAATAGAACAAAACATTTTCCGGGAATTTTTGATCCGAACATTTCTGGCGTATTTTCTTCAAACTGTAATCCGCCTCGGAACGTCTTAAAAGAAAGTTAATGTGTTAAATGTGTTAAAAGAAAGAATTAGTTTGAAATGTTCAGAAGTATTTTGAGAAATATGGAGAAAAAAATATTGGATCACAAGAAAAAGTTCGTTAAATGGAGAATGCACTTCGCTTTTTGGAGGTTATTTTACGAAGAATTTCGCTAAATGTTCTTAGTTCCAAGGAAAAGTTCGCAAAATAGAGTAATTCGCTAATTAGAGGTTTGTTAAATAGAGGTCCGTCTGTGTATATGTATATATATATATAAGAAATAGATGAAAGAGAATACCAGTAATACCCCTAAAGCTACTTGCTGCCAGGAACAAATAACATGAAAAGAAAAGTATGAAAGAGGTTTTAGACAGCATCTCTTCATCAGCGGTGTCAATACTGTCAAAAAACCAATGGATTGTTTCCGATGAGTATGATCTATACAATATACACACTCAGACACCGTACAATCCATGAAAAACAGAAGAATTGATTAATAATTGAAATAAGAGTTACTTAACCACAGCACACCAAGCCTGGCGCTAGACAGAGTGGAAGTTATAAACATGTAACCGCAAGATGACTGACGTCACAAAACTTGCAACCATGGAGATACTCAGTTACTGACTTACTATGGTTACTGTATTTTAGGACTATTAATCCATTATTAATTTAGTTTTTAATTATTATTACTAAGAGTTATTTTTATTATTTTTTTTTATTTTTACTTATGATTTTTATTTTATTTTTTATTTTTAGTAGTTATTTTTTCTATTTTTCTTATTGTTATGTTTAACTTATTAATTGCAACAGAACAAACTATTCATTAAAACTAAAACAACCAATTATATTTTTGGATAGACTTTCGGGGTAATTATTCCATGTTAGCACAGCTTTCAAGTCCAAAATATGCTTATTCCTATTGTCTTTAGAACATAGCCTATTTATACGAACTAACTGATTTACAATAATGTTATTAAAAACAGATTTATGTAAACAGGTTAGATAATTTTGAAATTTAAGAATATTAAAATTATAGTCAGATCTTTCGTCGTATAAGTCAAAAGTAAATTTGCTGTGAGAATTTAATTCAATGTTAATATCTAAAAAGTTTACATTAATATTATCATGGCTACTTTTAATTAGTTCCAGATTAGGAGGGTAAAAATTTAAGTCTATATGGTTATTACTTTTATTAATTACTATTATATCATCTATATACCTAAATAAATTGTAATTGCAATTTTCTATATTATTAATTTCAAAATAATATAAGTATAAATTAGCTAGCATACTTGAAGCATTACCACCTTGTGGTACACCTTTGGACTGTAAGTACATACTATCATTATGAACTATGTAATTATGTTTAGTTACTAAATCTAGGAGCCTATTGAAACGAGTTAGTTTAATTTCGTTGCCTAAGTATTGAATATTATTTTGTACTAACATTATGATTATTCTATTTAAATCAATTATATCGATATTATTAAATAGATCTTTAAAATCATAAGTTACTACATTTTTACAATTATCTAATGTTTGTAGTTTTCTAATTAGACTAAAGCTATTATCAATTATACCACAAACACCAGATGTTATATTTTTATAGATTAATTTAAGGTAATTTAATAATATTACACTTGCTTTAGTAGCATAAGTGTTGTGACCACAGGTCACTGCTCTAAAAGCAATAGGTGTTTTATGAAATTTAGGAACTAAAGTAATATAAGGAAAAAGATAATTGTTAGATGATATACCTAGTAGTTTATATTTTGCTATTATTTTCTTAATAATAATACTAGTAGTTTCTTTTAATGGCTGAAAAAGATCACTATTTTCTAGCAGTTTTTTTAAACTTATGGCAAAATATTTTTTACAAATAATTGCATAGTTGTTGGCTGCTTTATCTACGCAAGTGATTATAAAGTCTTCTTGTAATTTTGTAATAGCAGCTTTAAAGTGTTTATAGGAATTATTAATGTTATTACTATTATTGGGTAGTTTAGCATATACTAGTTTTAGTAAATTAATTTTCCAAGGGTTGAAGGCTTCTGTAGGTATAGAATAGTTAATTGCTATTTTGTATATAAATTAATCTAAATCAGCATTTAAGAAATTTATTATTTTCTTATTATTAGTAGTACTAGGTAATCTAATCTCATCAATTCTAGCAGTGCTAAATCATCCACTATATCTAAATTGCCTGTTATTACATGACCATGTGCCGTATCAACATAAATATTGTAATTGGGCAGATGACAAACACATTTTAAATTTATTGATTGAGAAAAATTTTTTGATACCTGATTATAGTTAAATATACGTCTACCCATAAGCAGAGTATATTTAAAGGCACGTTTTATTTGTATGTCATTTATAGGAAACATATCAGGAAGTTTATCAAATATACTATTGAAGTTTATATTATTTAGTTTATGGTTAGTAAAATTTAGAACACAATAAGTGTTATTTGCTGTATTTTGCTTTTATAAGTTTATTTTTAAATGATTAGCCCGTGTTAATATTAAATCATATACTAGATTCTGATAATGATAATTCTTTATTTTAGTACTTAAAAATAGTTGATATAGCTTAATGATGTTTTTTAACGATAGAAAAAATCCAAGCTTTTAATTTATTATATTGATAATCAATAATAAACCTTTCTTGAAAACTAATTAAAGCATTTTTATATAAGTTACAATCAAAAGTCTTACTTTTATTATAACTTTTACCTCTTTTAGTTCTTTTTGATGTCTTAGTATCATCGATTAGTTGAGGGTAAATAGGATGAGTTGCACATCAGTAAAATTAAATTTAACTATATTTTTCTGTTTATAAATTTGATTAAGGCCATATGGAAAGATAGTTTTATGCTTTTGCATATATATAGTATTTTCATAATATAACCTTTCAGAGGGTGATTTAATTATATCAACAATAGAGATAACAATATTTTCAAAAATATGTATTTTGAAATTATCAAATTCAATGTTTAGTGGTTAACTATTTAGTGTGTTATATTTTTTTTTATATTAGAACGGTGTGAATTTATTCTAATATGTTGTGGATTGGAAGTTTGTCCTATATATTCCATATGACAACAACTACAGGTGATTTTGTATATGCAATTATAAGTTTTACAGAAATTTTGTTTTTGTGAATTTGCGTGTATTTGTGAATTGTGTGCTAGGGGACAAGTTTTACAAAGCTTATTAGAGCATTTATCAAAAACCAATGTCTTTTGCCTGACTTGATAACATGGAGAGGGCACAGAGAAAGAGGATGAAGATAATTGGTAACTGTTTGACGATCGATTGATACCCCAATAAGTATCAATGTACCGAGCATTGACATCATTAGTATGATATGCCAATTTGCCAGTCGCTAAAATTGGTTTACTATAGCTCATGATAAGAAGAAAGTATAAGTTTAATTGAACCAACATATTAGGTTAATTATAATTAATATATAAAATCCAAAGCATATTGCAAGCATTATAGTAGCTTAGTAAAAAGCTAAGAGAATATATAAAGAACTATTTATGTACCAAATAAAACTAATCAATAGTAGAAAATCTTCAGTAAAATCATTTTAAACACCAATAATGTAATTAACTATACTAAGACTATTAAGTTGATAATCTTGGGTAAAATAAAAATGATTATACCAATAAACAATTCAAAAATAATAAATGTGGATAAAGTATTATAGAATAAGTTTTTATACTAATAATCAATTCAATAAAATAATATGTTGATAAACATGTGTAAAATAAAAAATGTATCAATAGAAGATAATGTGGAAAAATTAATATAGATTAAATGATTAAACTCATAAACAAATCAATAATATAAAATGTAGATATTCATGAGTAAAATATAAAGTATCAACCAATAAACAATTCAAAAAGATAATGTTGGATAAGCATTATAGAATAAATAATTAGCTAATAAACAAAACAATACTATATAATATTGTAATTCTCGAGTAAAATATAACGTTAAAACCAATATACATAACTATAGAATATAATGTTGAAATATTTTTGAGTATAATGAATAATGTATTAACCATATTACAATTCATTAGAAGATGGTGTTGAATAAGTATTATAGATTAAAATTTCAAAATATTATACAAATCAATAATATATCATGTTGAAATTCTGGAATAAAAAATATATATTAAACGTTTAAAATACTATTCAAATCAATAGAATATAATATTGAAATTCTAGAGTAATATAATAAATGTATAAACCAATATACAATATATAATTAACAAATTACAATATACAATTCAATAGAAGATCATGATGATAAAAAACTTGAGTAAAATAATAAATTACATAACTAGTTTAAACCAAATTAAACTAAAGAATCTCCTGTGCCATACAAAAGAGAAAGGGCTAACTAAGTTCAGGCAAAACACATCATCCGTCTCATAACAAATGCAATAATAATGAGCAAAACCAAAATTACTAAAGAATAGGCAAAGATTAATATATTATAGTGATTAAGTTATTCAACTATACCAAGTGTCATTAATCAACAGCAAGTCATGTTACAACAAGGCGGAAATTAAACCCAGACATCTACCAAATTTTACTATTTTTTAATAATAGTTTTGGACATTTTACAATTTTTTTTATACATTTTTTATATTTTTATAATTTTTTTGTACACTTATAATAAAAACTATAACAGTAATAAAATAAGTGTTAAGTTTTATTTATTTTTTATATATCATTTTTTCTTACATTTTTTAACTTAATTAGTTTGCGTATTAGTAATGAAAGATTAACAGTTGCATACAATGTTTAACTAAACTTTTAGCTTAACATATTATTAAAATCACAGCCACAGTGCATAGCAAGAAATTACAAGAAAATCACTAACATCATAGGAGATATGTAATAATTGATAATTAAAGCACTTAACTAGAATAATTTAACTATCAGAAAAGTTAACAAAGAGTTGAGAAACTACTTACTTAATTATACTGCGCATAATGCTGCATGTTATAATAGTAAGTTAATTGAAATTAACAAGACTTTGAAATTGACCACACATTAGAGTATAGGCTTAAAAGCCAAAACATAAATTAAATTAATTCAATTAGTATTGGACATTAAAACAAATTATATATATATATATATATATATATATATATATATATATATATATATATACCCCCGCACACACATATATATGTATGTATATATGTATATATATATGTATGTATGTTTATATACTTGTATATGTATTAATTCATAAGAATAAATTTTTTCGATGCCATAAGTAATTCCCAAGTATATAACATGGAAGTATAAGTGATTTTGTATTCATCTAACTAAACTTAATTAAAAATAAATGTATTAATGAATCAGCCAGTATTTTAAGGCATCTGTTCATTGCTGAAAGTGACTGTTTTGTCATTGAAAACCCCTTTCCCCCCTACTATATGTTCAATTTAATTTCTGTGAACGTATTGGCAATGGGATTTTTTTTGAGTTTAAAATTCCTTTTTCGAGTTAGTATGTTTTTAATGGCATTTCTTCCCATAACATAAATTAAATAAATTGCTAGATGAGAAAATCCCCATCACTAACCGCTGATCGTATAGTGTCTACTAGTTTTTCAAACAACTAATTAATACAAGCACGTTAATTAGCACACAGGACATAAATCTATACATAATACATTGATTCATTAACACATATTAAATATACAATATTCAATAACACTCATTAAAGTTAACACTGGATTCTATAACAATACATCTATATTCTTCCCTGTTTCCCAATATGTGCTTATTATAACATTAATTTACACTCATTGCAGTTAGCACTGGATTCTATTTCAGTACATCTGTATTCTTCTATATTTCCCAATATATGCTTCTTCTAATATCAACTAGCACTCATTAAAGTTAACACTGAATTCTATATCAATACGTCCCTACATACTGATGTGCAATTATAACTTATTCAATTCTACTGAGCCCCTGTAGTGACTGATGCAAAAAAAAGGGATTAGTGGCCACATACCGCTATGCTGTATACGATGCTACTCGTCTACCGCTGCACAACATCGACTGGGCGCTATTCACTCTGGGATTCCCTCCATCGATTCGAAGTTTCTTCAAGTAAGGCATCGGGACTCCACTCTCCGTGGTAAAACTTGCATCTATCTGCTTATACACGGGCTCTCTCCATCAATGGCGGGCGTTTTTTTCTAACTGCTGCCACTCTCCATTCTCCTCCTTATTTTTATGGATTCTGAATTTTCAATTCGGATATACCTTCCTTTCCTCTTACTGGGTTCAGGCCTTCATCCAATCATTTGATATGCTCTTCCGTCGTTGGCTCAACTCGTTAGAGGGGGCGTCATTCTTCGCACCCTTTTCCAACGAACTCCTCCACTTGGGGGGTTCATTTAAAACCTAGGTTGGTCCCATAAAACTGCGGGGGGTTCCATCGATCGGCCCCCTTTTGCGACATACTTATCCCTCTGCAGCCGGCCTCTTATGGTGCATTCACATTGGACAGAGTTCTCTCCCCGACTCCTGTCATACATTAGTCACGGTAACATTAGACACAGTATTTAGAACCACCCCCATTCCAATGAACACGTGTCTTCCAGATATTCCCCGATTTAGAACCCCACCCCATTCAAGCCGCCAAAGTCTTCGTGTTTCTTGATCTAGTGTCCCCCGCCCCCACTGTCACCATTTGACCCCCGGGACCTCGAGTTCGCCTTTGATGCTATGCATACGGACCGCTAGAGGAGGAGATCAGCGCAGATACAGAGTACATAAAGAACATTAATCACTGGCAGATGCAGAGAGCGCTGTGCCAGTCTGTATGCGCTATTAAATGTCCCTCCTGCCCTTTCGCTTCTCAACTTCTCTGTTTACGCTGCCATAGCCCGCCGCTAACGCTACCCCCTCTTTCCATTTTATTGCCTATTTGCAACTACAGTACAAATCGTTTATAAGAACATCCAGGGGACTTTAAAAACTGGTTCTTATAATCGATAGTTTTTATATCTGATAGATAACTTAAAACTGCTGGAAATATCAAATTCAGTGTCAATTAATTTCTATTTACACCCGAAACATGAGGTTCAAAAATGGTTAAAAGGTTCAAGTTCAATCAAGGAAAAACACACTCCCTATTTTCATATAAGTATGCATTTCTAAACTTTTTCAAATACATAGTTTTAAAAATGTTAAAAAGAAAAATGAATTAAATTATGTAGCTATTATGGATGTACATACATGATGTAATATTTTGTTTTTACCTGTTTATTCATTTTCTGAAAAATAGTCAGTAAAATTTGTTTGTTTAGTTTTTTTTTTGTGTAAATTAAAATAATTTTCGGTTATTGCGACAAGTTCTTTAACAGCTTTTTTTTATCGCATCCTTCAAAAAATCGTCATTGCAAGCTAAAAACTTATTAACAGTATTGATTGCTGAAAACATTTCTTTTAAACTCGGGGAAGAAAAGCGTTTAGAAGATCTTCTGAATTGGCACTGTCGTCGATATCATCATCTTTGCCAGATATCTCTGCATTTACGCCTGCAACAATATCTTCATCCGTTACATTCCAATGAGTTGCAAGAGCCAAATCTGCCTTCATATTCCTGAAGTGAATCTTGTTCATTTGGCAAATCTCGAACCCAGACTTGAAGCATTTCATCTCATCTTTGAAATCTTACCACCACTTCAGTTTTCGTGTTTGAAACGCAACGTCCTATCCGAGATCATCCTGGAAAATAGGCCAGTTTCATCAGCGTTGAATATTTCATGGTCTTCATAACCTTCTCTTAACGTAGTCCAAACGGTTTAAAGCCAGCTATCAGAAACTCCTTGTGGCAGCCTTCGATTCTCCTCTGATTCTCCCGAACACAATGGAAGGCCTCTCCCGGAATCTCTGGATGAATGAAATCATGTTTTTTAAAGAGCTTCGCAAATTCATTTGCTTTCGCTTGCAAAATCGGTCCGCTTACGAGAATATTGGCACTCCTTTGAATCTTAAACCATTGCAAAAGGGCTTCTTCTATGTCAGCATGTGGACTGTTTCGAAGTTTTTAAATTTTAGTCCGCTTTTTATAGATAAAAAATGGAAAAAATGGTTGAAGAACAACGTGCTGCTACTTTCACAATTAACATGTTCTTATAAGCGATTTATTTTCCGAGAAACCAATTAATTTTAAGTCACTAAAAGCGATATGTTCTTATTAACGGTGTTATTATAACCGGATCATTACACATGATAACTAATAATTCCGTTCTTTTAAGCGATGTGATTTTATAACCGGTGTTCTTATAAACAATTTTTGCTGTATAACCATCTTTCATAAGCACGAAATGTCACAGACCCTCCGTGACTCTATTCATTAATTTTAAAAAATAAAATTCTATTTCATCTTGAGAATAATAATTATTTCAATTTTTATCCTTAGTAGGTCACTGTGAAATAAAAAAAAAAAAGTTACTTCTGTTACTGCTGTTTATTATAATGCTTAAATATTTTCCATCCATATTAATACTATGTACGTATTTCTATACATCTCTTTAAATACGAATAAGTATTTGGACACCCATGCAGAGGACGATATCTGCGGTCCTGATACATACGTCCCGCCCTCCGCCAATAAATATCGTGTAGGAAGCAACATTGGCATTAGACGCATTCAAGATGCTACGAAGTGCAGAGTTATCTGATTTCGAGAACGGTGTAATCGTCGGATATTACAGAAATGTCCGATCCTTAAGGGACATATCTAGCGAGCTGAATTACCCAAAATCGACAGTGGCCTATGTGATTCAGCACTGGAAGGTGAGCGGTGATGTGTCCCGAACCTGGGAGATAGAGACCGACGGCTGCTGTCGGAAGAACCGCACCAAACCGATGACCCAAATACTCCATAAGTTTCAGCAGGCATCCGGGGATATTGTTTTGATGAATACCATCCATAAGGAAGCACACCTGATTGGATTTCAAGGTCTTACTGCCACCCATAAGCCTTTGATCACGAAGTCCAACCACGCAGATAGGTTACTGTGGTGGAAAACATGTCGAAAGTGGACAGTAGATAAATTGAAACGGGTTCTCTGGAGTGACAAATCAAGGTTCCTCCTCTACCGTTCGGATGACAGGGTCTGGTTCTGGCGTCTGCTTGGTGAACGCTTCCTGCCAGAATGCATTGTGCCCACAGTAAAGTTCAGCGGAGGTGGAATTATGGTCTGTGGGTGTATCTCCTGGTATGGTCTGGGACCTTTTGTCCCAGTTCATGGTAAGCTCGACGCCGACGCCTACTGCTCTATTTTGGATGACAGTGTGCTTCCTTCATTAAGGCTATTTTACGGGTTGGACCCATGTTACTTCCAGGACGACAACACCAGCTGTCATGTTGCGAACTCCACCATGGATTGGTATGGTTACAATGGGTTTAACCAAATGGACTGGCCTGCACAGAGTCCAGACCTGAACCCTATCGAGAACATCTGGGACGAGTTGGGTCGCCGAATTAAGGGGGTGCAACAACCGTCCAAAATCGGCGAGGAACTTACATGTCTTCTCCAAGCCGAGTGGAAGAAAATGCCACTAGCTGTTATACAAGGACTTGTTGAAAGCAATTCCTAAAGGGTTGAGGCTATAATTGCCTTTCGTGGAGGCTCTACCAACTATTGAATACGAATAAATTTTGTTTTTCTTTACTATCACAGGCGCCCAAATACTTATTGTTAGATAGTGTACTTTAGTTAGCAGATTGTTTATTTAAATGCGACCAAGAAAATTATATTCACAAGGGGGACATTATTATGTTTTTATGAAAGCTTTTTTATTCAAATATAATTTTAAATTTCTATTTTTAGTTAATTGTTTACTGTTTAATCACCGTGTTAAAATATGTTTTATATGAATATTTAGTATATCAAACAACAGTTGTTTTATCACCACTACACATCTATATTCAGCATTATCAGTTCATTACATTTAAAACGCGGCATCCTAGCTAACGTCGACATCCATCTTTATAGCACAACATCTCGATGTTGCCATCCAACCGCGCAGCTCGGTTACTGTGGTGCAAAGCATTTCGAAAGTGGACCGTAGATCAACTGAAACGGGTTCTCTGGAGCGACAAATCTAGAGCGCAACAATAAACTTATAATTAATAGCCGCTCATGGAGTTAAAATTTGGCGATTATAGTGCGTGTGTGTGTTTGTTTGTTTTATGAGAAGTGATTTTTTTTATTGCACTTCCAAGGACATCTACATTTTTTATCTAAAAACATTTATAGATATTACATTTCCACTCAGATTTGTGTACTTCTGTACACGAGACTATTTTCTATGCTATTCAACTTTTCGGGCCTATTGGCGACTATAGCTCCTTTTCCACGCTGTTGCAATATTTATTGAAATACATTCCGTGTTGCAATCGGATGATGAATCCGAAGAAATACATAAACGTTCTTAAAGTGCGAGCGTTCTGACAAAAATTCAGAGTGAAGAACCATCTGATTCTACATTTTCCAAATTCAAATAATTATCACTTTCACCCATATTTATGCAATGGTATAAATTTGTCTATATTTTACAAAAATAATATAAAATATAAAATATAAATATATATACATATATATTATTTCTTTTCTTTTTTTGATAGCCCGAATGATCTTTCTTCAGTAGAACTTCGACTGCAACTGATTAATCGCACATTTTACAAATTTTTGTTTTTTTTTCCCATGTCACCTAATATATACCTAAATATGCATTAAAAATTACCTTACTAAATCCTTAAAATCATAGTGAATTTAAATTACCTTACTGGGACGCTTTAGTTTTGAGAACGGAGTATTTATTTTTCAACGGACATATACCCTTTTATAATCTAGTGGTGACAGATTGTCTTCATGGAAGAATATCCCGAAATTAAAATAACTTATTGCTATGATGAAGTGGATGTTTTCATTCTGTCATTCTAAAGACTTGAAAGTGGGGGAATTTAGATGAAAACAGATTTAAAATGAGCTCTTGCCAACATCAATAAAATGATCAGAACGGACACCCAGTACCTCGCTTTTAGTGTTTAAATTTAAGCGAGGTACATTGTACAATTGAAGTAAAATTTGCAATCGTTTCATTAAAAAATAAGCACATTTCTTTCAGCAATTGCATAAAGGATATCAAAAATAATCATTTATTTACAAGATAGTCTAATTGCACTGCTTATCAAACGTAATGTTCGAGACACCTTATCACATGTATGATTGCAGATTGTAAAATCGAGAATAATTCATTCTGCTCCACCGAGAGCGGTCGTAAGCGAATCTATCTTTTATTATATTCCCTCTATCAAAATATTAGCTGGTTTTCTAATTAAATTTTTTTTTAGTTCCCGAAATATTTTGTTTTAAAATGATGAATTTTAATTAGCAAATACAATGTTTTTTTTCAGTCAATGTCTTTGGAATAAAGAATCCACTTTTTTAAAGAATTTGGGAGAATATAGAAAAGCCCCGTTTTTGTGATGATAATCGCGCAGTTGTTTTTAATTCATGGTTTTTTGTACGACAGCTGAACGTCTCGCTAACACAAAGAAGGAACTTTACGGTACCTATCTTAGCATAAAAACACGAATAATCGTAGAAATTCGTATGCGTTATTTTCATAGTTAAAATTCCCGCATGTAAGAACATATTTTTAGTTAAAATGTTTAATTAGTATTTTTAGATTGGAAGTGAAATGAATTTTAGTTGCAAACAAGTAAATTAGTTAAAAAATAAAATTCATTATTTTAGAGGGAAAAAACTTGATAGATTAAAAAATTACTTGGACATTATCAATCAACAGGGAATAACCCACACTACACTGAAACTAACTTAATTGAGTTTTAAAAAAGCATTCAATTAAAAATTCCTCTTGCTAATGTTTGGTCCTCCTGTAAACAAAATGAATATTATTTGGCGTAGAATGAAAGTAATTTCCCCCCAAGGTATCAACGTGTGGCACAAGCTTTTTATCTCAACATTTAAACCCTTTGGGTATTGTTTCTCTGTTGTATACAACTGTCTAGTAAAAACTTCCATGATAAATACAATTAATAAATAATTAAATATGAAACTATATGAATATTGTCAAATATATAAAACTTTACAAATGAATTAAAATTTTAATTTTTCAGAAAGTTAGTTTTTGACCATATGCATTTGAATTCGTGTATGTTAGAATGATAGTGACACAACGCTGCTTGTTATCTTGTAAATAACTTTAAAATGTGCGAGAACGCTCCCTAGCAGTAGAACTTAGCGCAGAATCCCTTTTTGCATACTTGAAAAAGATTGTGACCTCAGTCGTAGAAGGATCCTTGCATATAACGAATGACAGGAAACAAGACTTATTATTTGAAAAAAATCTCTCATATATTGAGGGGGGGGGGGATTTTTTTTACAAAATCGGGCAATACACAACATCGGGCAACATCGGGCAATATACGTTGTAAAGGTGTAGTGGGAGCTCAGTCAGAAAAATTTATAATCATTGTTAAATTCTCTATAAGGCTGATTCTAAACACATCGTGATTAAAAAATGTGAATTTCCATTACTTCAGAACAGAGTTAAAGATAAGACTGTGAAACCCAACACCAATGATTTTTAAAATGACATCCATCTCTGTATGAACTATTTTTCTAAATTCAGTGCGTAAATCAGCGGTTACTACTGTCAAGAAAATAAGATTTTTTAAAAAGGAAATTCGAACCAAACAAATTTGAACGATCTTTTACTACACTGGCTCCCAAAAGTGTTCGTACTCTTACGATTTTCATTGAAATAGGGGTATATCCATTAATTAAAATGAATATTTAAGAATGGGTATTTAATAATAAGATCTATAATCTATTCTTAACAAAACTGCATGAAAAGTTTTGAAAACATAAAAGCTTTATTTTTAAGAAACCAGTAATCAAAAAGTAACAAAAACTTTATCTCACAAAAGTCATCGTACACTGAAATATTTTCACAATTAAAATTATAGTCTGGCGCTTTATTTTTAATTTTGAACTGTAGTGGCATTTAAAATATCGTTTGGCTTTAATTTTTGCTTGCCTACTCCGTAATATTCTATTTATTACTTAAAAATGGCTCGTAGTCGTAAAGAAACAACAAACAGCATTCGAAAATTGATTATTTTTTCTCATAGTAGTGGTAAATCAGTTCAGAATATTGCTAAATTACTTAATTTATCTCATTCTTCTGTGCAGTATGTTATAAAACGCTTTAAAGAAGAAAATCGGATCGAAAGCAAGGTAAGAAAAGGTGGTCCGGCAAAGTTAACAAAAGGTGATCAGAGATTTATAATTAGAAAATTTGTGAAAAATTCACGTTTGAGTGCTGTAAAAAATTCTGCAGAATTTAATAAAAATTTTTCTACTTCAATTTCACCTGAAACTGTTCGACGAGTTTTCAGAGCAGCTGGATTACATGGGCGTTCTGCCCATAGAAAATGTTTTGTGAGAAAAATGGAAAGCTTAGGCTTTCCTTCGCACTATCCACGATAAATAATCCCCAAACGTATTGGAATAATGTACTATTTGCCGATGAAAGCAAATTTAACATTTTTGGTTCCGATGGGCGTATAATTGTAAGGAGAAGAAAAAATGACGAACTTAATCCAAAGAACTCAGTAGGTACAGTTTAGCATGGCGGTGGAGGTGTCCTTGTGTGGGGGGTACATGTCAGCATCAGCACTAGATAATTTGATATTTATTGATGGCATAATGAATCATGCTGTTTATATAAATATTTTAAGAGACAATTTAAAATTATCAGCCCAAAATTTGAGTATTGTAAACAACTTTGTTTTTTATCAAGATAACGATCCTAAGCACACGGCTCTCAACGTTCTCCTCTGGTGTCTCTATAATTGTCCACAAGTTTTGAAAACACTACCTCAATCGCCAGATTTAAACCCAATAGAATATATTTGGAGAGAACTGGACGTTCGAGTACGAAAACACGACATTCACACGAAAAGCGAACTAAAAACAATTATGATGGAAGAATGGATGAATATTGATGCAGAAATTACAAAATAACTAGTGTAATCTATTCCCAGACGTTAAAAAGCTGTTGTGGATGCTAAAGGATATCCTACTAAATATTAATTTAACGAAAAATTAGAATATTTACTAATATGTAGAGATTTTTTACAAGTGTACGATGACTTACGGAGTAGGAAAGCAAAAATTAAAGCCAACCGATATTGTAAATGCCACCACAATTCCAAAATAAAAATAAAGCGCCAGAAGATAATTTTAATTATGAATTTATCCGAAAATATTTCAGTGTACGATGACTTAAAGTGAGATACGATGACTAGAGTGACTATGAGTACGATGACTTAGAGTGAGATAAAGTTTTTGTTACTTTTTGATTACTGGTTTCTTAAAAACAAAATTTTACTATGTTTTTAAAATATTTCATGTAGTTTTGTTAAGGATAGATTATAGATCTTATTATTGAATACCCATTCTGAAATATTCATTTTAATTAGTGAATAGACCCCTATTTCATTGAAAATCGTAAGTGTACGAACACTTTTACATTATGTTTCATTCAAAAGTGATTTTATTAGCCATGATGACTTTATCTATAGTGTAAAAGAAAAAGTATTAGGGACCTTCTGTCATTGCAATATCATATTTTATCTATCATTGCAATTAAAAAGAGTTTTGTTGACATAGGATAAAAAAATCCGGATTTCATGTATTTAATTCTTAATTTATCATATATGAAAATACTATTAGTGCAATGAAAACTTTATGGTAAATCGTAATAAATTTAATGATGGTTTAAATTATTGCCGTTGAAATTTTTAACTTGATAATGTTTAAAAAAATAAAATAAAATAATAAAATTTTAAAAAATCGTTTAAAAGAAAAGTACAAAAAAAATTGTTTAAAAGAAAAAAAATCGCGAATCTCCCAGATTATGATACTAGGGAAATTCATCGCCCCTGTAGGAATCTTGTGGTCTTACAACAGCCACAAGATTCCTACAGGGAAAGTCTACATCTAGCCAGCTATTCATTCCACACCCTTCATTCTCGACCTTCTTTCTTGGAATCTGATGTAATTACCGATCATATCTGACTTTTCGGGCAAGTCGATCTGCACCCTCCCCCTAAACTTAGCAACGTCGCTCTATTCAGAAACTCCCCCCCCCCTCGTGATTGCGTCAGAATCGGATAGTGTATCCACACATAAGCAGAGCACATATGAAGTAAGCACCCCCCCCCCCCTACTCCTTTTATAAGGCGTCCACACACATGCAGAATTGCAGACCATTCTGCGGGGAAAACAGTTATTTATGGGGCAGAGCGCTCTGCAGCGATCCCTCGTCAGAGCGGTTTCTTCACAGTTCATCACAGAGACACGAGGGACCTTGGGGGGGGGTTCTAAATAAGGTAATGTCTGGAAGACAGTCTAGTGTTCATTCACACATTACTTTGGAATAGCAGGGGGTAGGAGCGTGACTAATCGGCACCGAGTCGGGGGATGCTTACTGCATATTTGGGCATATGCTCCTCCCTTACTGCATACCCACACATCCACACAGAGCTAATGGTCGTCTATAAGAGCTCGAAATCCATCCATGACATCCAGGACGTACTATAGAACTCTATAAGATGAAAAAAATAGATGTCTATAAGTCGTGCTTCCTTTCGACGTCTATTAGAGATCTAAGACGTATTATATACATCTATAAGTCCTCTAAGTTTCGATCTCTAATAGATGAAGCCTCTATGGTCTGCGTCTATAAAATATACTGATATAGACATCTTATAGAGCTCTTTTGGAGCAGCGCCATCTATATATAGATGGCGTTTTTGGCATCAGGCTGTATTCCACTTCTCAACTATCAACTCGTTTATACGCTGTGTCTGTGATTTTTACCGACAGCAACTGAATACTCCATTGCGGATATCCTTACTCAACAAGTTCCTACCGATTTCCTTTATTTGTTTTAAGGTAAGTGTTGTTTCTTAATCAATTTACCCTAGCAGTTTTTTCTCTTTCTTTGTTTTGTACATAGTAACTTATAAGAATGTCATGTAAATGAATCAAACACATCTTTTCAACTTTTGGATTTATTCACAGTAAGATCAGAAATCTTAATTAGAGGTTGTAAAAGCTGCTAATCTTGTTCTGTTATTTAAATTGCTAAATGTAAAAGAACAGGGAATAAAAAAAAATTATCATTAACATGTTGAATATCTACTTTTGAATAAATGTTCTGTAGAAATGATTTTTCAAATCTCCTAATGGAGAAAAAATTGATCTATTCATATTCTTAGCATTCAGTTATTTAAGAAATTTAACTTTTTACATGTTTATTAATTACTATAAAGTAATAGGAATATAAGTGCAATTTATCTTATATTTATTTATTTTGTAAACTTTATGTATAAATATATAATTTCTGTCTTTTATGCTTGTTAGAATATTTCCTTATAGAATTTTTTTTTAAACTTAAAATGCCCAAAATAGGTAAAAAGTTATCCTGGAGGGATTACAGATTTATCAATTCTGTGGTAGCATTGAATACAGAATCAGACAACAGAATATTGAATCCAAACACATTGACTCACACTGAGAACGAACAAAGTCAGGAAATAGGACAGCCATGCAAATCCTCCTCCTCTAAATGTGATAACGGGTTGTGATAAATATAACCTCAACTCATGTTTCTGGGCACTGCTCTCATAGTAGTTCATATGATTCATCAGAATTTTGTTTTAGTAGTTCTGGAAATGTCCAATCATCTGAGTGGGAGGGAGAATTAAGCCAGAAATATGAACTACTAGATAATTATAATATGAAACATAAATTAGCAGCGTCTGAAAATATTAGTCAGTCATCTCTGACTAAATTGCTCCATATACTCAAAGAGCATCCCTGCCATTCTAACTTACCTTCAGATGCTCGCACTTTGTTAAAAACTCCCAGGCATTCATCTGTAAAAGCACTAGCTGGTGGCTCTTATTATCACTTTGGCATTGAGAAAGGTATCCAGAGCATTTTAAATGACAACTATGAAAATCTACCCTCTGCTCTTCAGCTTTTAGTTAATGTTGATGGCTTGCCTATTTCTAAAAGCACCAGTAGCCAGCTCTGGCCTATACTAGGTTCATTGAGTTATTCTATAAATACACCATCAGTTTTTCCAATAGGCATTTTTCATGGTTATCAAAAGCCATCAGATATTACAGAGTATTTAGGAGATTTTATTGTTGAAATTAATAAACTTATTGATAGTGGCATTAAACTGAATGGTTCTATAATAAAAATTGAACTAAAAGGTTTTATTTGTGATGCTCCAGCGAGATCTTTTATTATGTGTACCAAAGCACATAATAGTTACTTTGGATGCTCAAAATACCAACAGGAGGGTCAGTACATAAACAACAGAGTTTGTTTTCCTGACATAAACAATGTTCATCGTACTGATCAGGATATTAGGTTAAAATGACCCCATGAGCATCATGTCAGCACAAGCCCCTTACTGAACATAAAAGGATTTGGTTGTGTGACCCAAATTCCTTACGAATACATGCATCTAATATGTCTGGGAGTGGTGCGTAAGTTAGTTTACATTGGGATTAGGGGTAAGCTTGTGAAAAAACAGAAAAAATCTTGTAACATACCTACAAATTGTTATGGGTGCCTGTCTCCCAGTCAAATAGTAGCAATATCAAATTCCTTAGAAAATATGAAAAAATATGTCTCTGTTGAATTTTACCGAAGACCAAGAGGGTTAAAAGAGGTGGATAGATGGAAAGCAACAGAATTTAGGCAGCTACTGTTGTATACTGGTCCAATAATTTTTAAGTATGTTTTGTCAAAAGATATGTATACCCATTTTTTAACATCGCACTGAGCAGTTAAAATTTTTTTAGAACCTAAAAATTATTTAAACTTAACTGACTATGCAAAGTCCTTGTTAGAATGATTTGTCAAAGGATTTTCCGCATTGTATGGAAAGGAATACATTTCATTTAACGTACATGGACTGGTGCATGTGTATGATGATGTAAACAATTTTGGATCTTTCGAAAAATATAGTGCTTTCCAGTTTGAAAATTATATGCAACAAATTAAGAAATTGTTAAGAAAAGCTGATAAATCTTTACCACAGCTAGTAAATAGAATATTTGAATTGAGAAATTTTTTAGACACTAATGAAACACCCATTGTTAATAATTTTAAATTAAAGAAAGAACACTCTGAAGGGCCACTGGTTCATGGACTTCACACACAAGAACAATACAAAATTTTAATTTTAAAAAATAACAAATATTACACTTGAAGACCAAATTACATATGCAAATGGTTCTATAATAGAAATTGAAAATTTTGTAGTAATACAAGGTGTCACATATATTATTGGCAAAAAGTTTATAAAGTCTTTAAATTTCCCATCATCGTTACTTGGTATTTTCAATGTAAAAGAAAAAGATGTACACCTCTCCTCTTGGTCTGTTGAAAATATCTATACAAAATGTCTTCTCCTTCCATTCAAAGAAGAATTTGTTGTTTTTCCACTTAGTGTACCAGAAGATTAAATTATTTTCTGGAATTCATATATTGTCTTATTTTAGTACTTATAGTTTTTTAAAAAATACATTAAAAGCTGAATACTTAAAAGGAAATATATTTTTCAGAATACTAATTCTAAATATTTTATTTGCAGTATATTTTTAATATTAATATATTTGATATTATATTTTTTAATAATTATATATACAAGATTTGAAATATATATAAAAACAACAAATATAATTTAAATTCATTGATCTCTTTTTATTATGACCACTAAAGCAAAAAGTACCTCATTTTCTCATCCATAGTTGCTAAAAATGAAAATGATTTGATTAAGAAACGATAATGATTATACTTTTTAGTTAGCATGGACTGGACATATTAAGTAGAATAAATATCCCCAATGCAGTTATGTAACAGAAATAGAAAAGTTTATCTTTTGCTAGATGCAATTCTTTTTTTAAAATTGCTAACGGCTGAGCATTTGCATGTCAGCATCACTCATACATGGCCAGAAGCGATGGCCTTTTGTGAAGTGGGTCGGCTAACACAAAGCCCCGCCCCCTAATTTTGATCCAGATAATATCTGATAGATGCAATGTAGGTACTGGAAATTAAATTCTTGCCATTGCAAAATTATTTTATTTTTAATATGTGCAAATATAATTGTGCATCATTCATAACAAAATAAACCAAATAGAATATGAAATATTTTTTTCTTTAATATGTGCAAATAGAATTGTGCATCATTCATAACAAAATAAACCAAATAGAATACGAAATATTTTTTTCTTTCCAGATGTTTGCTTTAGTGCATTTCGTGCAAACTAATGGCGTAGCAGTTGTACCAGTGCACTGGATAAGTGTCAAATATTGCTTTTGGCCAAATGCTAAAGATGTGGGAAAGCTTGCAAAAGCAATGCATAGCCCTAAATCTGATTGGCAAAGGCATGAAGTGTCTGTCAAATCTATTTATGGTAAGGTTAATTTTTGTATTATTTTTCTTACATTGAATTTTTAAAACTTTTAGTAAGCATGTTGTAATTCCTTTCTATTTGGCTGATTTGAGACTTGTATGTTATTATTTTGTCTTTTATTTATACCTAAAATTATGTTTCAGTTTTAGATTAATATTATATATATATATATTATATGTATATATATATATATATATTCTTAAATGGGCAATATTTTGGCCACTTGCTAAAATAAATGAATTTTTCTGAGATAAAGAATGAAATGAATTGACAAAATTACAAAATTTATACATAAAAATTAAGCATAAAGTTTTATAAAACAAAGAAATGTATAATTTATGTATATGCTGCATAAAATAATTAGCAACCTTAGATTTTATTAATAAAACCCCAACTGTTTAATTTACAATATAAACAATATTTAAGGCAATTTTATATATATATATATATATATATATATATATATATATATATATATATATATATATATATATATATATATATATATATATATAAATGTGAACGATATTAAGGTAAACCTAGTGATATTTTCTAACGAATTAAAAATTTATTTATTGTACTTCTAGGTGCAGCTAGGATAAATCCGTTGTATAAGCAGGTGACTGACTCAGTAATTGAAACTGACGTCAAAAACTGGTTAAGGCATGCCAAAGCTAGGCGTTCAAAACAAAAAGAAAATTGCAGGGGAGAAATTTTTTGATTTTTTATTCAATAAAGCCTTTTATTAAAACATTTTTTCTTTCTTTCTATCTTGCAGTATTAGAATGTGAACACAAACAATTCTGGATTAATTATTGAAGAAGAAAATTTTAATGAAAATCCAATTGAAGCAGAAAAGTTTTTATAAAAATAAATTATGATCATAGTTATAATTTTTGAAACTTAATATATGTCCTATTAAAGTTACTTTTATAAGTAATGATAGCTGAAAAAAGAAAGAGATATGAGATATCTATATATTCAACCAGTATCTGTTGCAGGGTTGGGTTTTTGACATTATAAGCATCAAAAACTGGTTTAAACTGTCAAAAACCTATGACGAATAAATAAGTCTTAATCACGATAGCTATTAAAAAGGAAGAAACTTGTCTTCAAGCAAATTTAAACGGTTCTTCAAATTATGTTTCAATTGTGAAATGTATATTTATTAATTAAAACAATTACATTAAAAAAATTATATATGCACTTATAATAATCAGTTCAGTTTTTCAGTTGAAAAATTAGCATTTTGGTTAATTTTCTTTTTTTCTTAAATTTCAGAATGCATTAATACCAGTTTTAATGCAAAAATATTTTTACATTAAAACTAAATCGTTTTACATTATTTAGTTTTCATGTAAAAATATTAGTTTTACTTTTATAATATTTAATATTATAAGTATTTTAAAATATTTTTACATTAAACATTAGTAATATTATTATTTAAGTAATAATATATATCGCTATTTTTGGCAGTTATAATGTATGATAATTATCATCTTAATAACATCAAAAGTAGCGGTAAATATTAATATTTGCATTGTATTTTGTACCTAAATTTCTTAATAATAAATTTAGAAAAATTAATTAAGCTTAATATATTTCGAACAATTCGCATTCTGATAGGACATTTTTATGCCAAAATAATTGCTACAGAGATTCACAGGACCACAGGAAAATTGGTCTAACTGCACTACCTGGGCCACGCCCTCAAGTGCAGGCTTTCAGAAAATAAGCAGCGGGGAACCATGAAAAGTAAATTTATGGAAGTATAACAAAAGAGTATAAAAATAATAGTGGTAAATGTATTATTACTTATTAAGTAATAATACATTAAGCTGAATTTATTTTGAACAATTTGCATTCTAATAGGCATTTTTATGCAAAAATAATTGCTACAGAGATTCTAAAACTAAAAGTAAATTTATGGAAGTATAACAAAGAGTATACAAACAATAATGGTTATTATTTTTATACTCTTTGTTATACTTCCATAAATTTACTTTTAGTTTTACAATCTCTGTAGCAATTTTTTTTGCATAAAAATGTCCTATTAGAATGCAAATTGTTCGAAATAAATTGAGCTTAATTAATTTTTCTTAATTTATTATTAAGAAATTAAGATCCAAAATACAATGTTTTGGAGGGGAATAGTACGTCCTTTAGAGGTCTAAAATATCTTAATCGCGTACCCTCCACATCGAAATTTTCGCTCCTTATAGACGTCCTATAGAGCGCCGCTTAGATATCGTAGACGTCTTATGGGTCTCAAAGAGAGCACACCTCGGAGCTCCTATAGAGCTCAATTCCACGTGATGTAGATATTTTTCGACGTCTTATAGAGGTGCGCGTTTTTATGAGGTGAGGTATTATAGACGTCTAATAGAGATCGGTGTGTTGTGTGGGTATGCTCCTCCCTGCTATTCCAAAGCGATGTGTGAATGAACACTAGACTGTCTTCCAGACATTCCCCCATTTAGACCCCCCCCCCCCAAGGTCCCTCGTGTCTCTGTGATGAACTGTGATAGCGCATATAGATTGGTGCAGAGTTCTCTGCCTCCAGACCCCCGACTCCTGTCATCACATTAGTCACGGTAACATTAAACACGGTATTTAGAACCATCCCCATTCCCGCCCGCAAGGTTTCTTTGTTGTGGTGTCTCGCCCGACCCTGCTCGACACCATTTGACCCGCTGACCCCCCCACACCCTTTCTTTGATGGACCGCCAGATGAGGCGATCCACGCATAGTACAGAGTACAGAGTACAGAGTGAACATAAATCACTGGATTCCCCAAGGCACAGGCAGAGAACTCTGCACCAATGTATATGCACCATGAAGAAACCGCTCTCACGATGGATCGCCTTGAGTGATCTGCCCCATAAATAACTGTTTTCCCCGCAGAATACTCTGCGGTTCAGCATATGTGTAGACGCCTTACTAGATGTACATGTATATTGTTGCACCACTCGTAGGGGTCCTCATTCCCCAATTTCGGAGAATTCGAGGTTGTAAATCAAGCACCTTTTATCGTTCCGGAAACGGGGGACGGACTCCGTGCAGTGCTGGAAAAGCGCCTAGTCAGGGGTACGTCACTGCCCGAATAAGACGACTAAGGTCGGATGTAATATTTCGTAACTGCCCGAATGAGACAGTCAGGGCTCGACGTAATATTGCGTCACTGCCGTTGAAAGGGTTAAAAAGTAAGACATTTGGAAGTGTGCATTTTGTAAGACATTGGACCTTACCTCCAACTGTCCTATCTGGTCATCTAGTTCTTCCGTCATCATCAAGTCATCCTTTGGATCATCCGGAAGATCCGTGCATGAAGTCACTAGTTGACGAATAGAATATTTTGTTTCTGATGAAGCTGCAATCTTGCTTCTGATAACTATTTCTGCTTCCATAGCATCCTGAACTTCCAGTTTAAATTCCTCAATAAACTTAGCTAGTTTGTTTATTTTATCTTTTAAAAGGCATCTTTGACGATTTAACGATGTTATATTCATGGTAGCTCCGTAGCTATAGGACCAAAATTCTTATCTATACGAAAAATGAAGAGAAGAGTGCAGGAAACTCGTCGTTCGCAGGAACGAATACGCACACACACTGTGTTAACAGTTTATTTAACAGAAACTACAATATCAATCTCTATCTATTTAGAACAACAAAAATAATGCCATTTTTTGACTTATTAAACAGGACGCGCTAGAGAAGCACGTGACGGTTGTCAAGGCAACCAGCTAAGGAGGAAACAGCTGCGGGGAGCTCACAGGTGGTGCGGCCGAGAGAAAAATTTCTTCCCTTTTTATGGTAACTGATGAAGAAAAAAAGTATCTCCCGCTTGTGGGAAGCAACAGTTTGTTAAGAAAAGTAATAATGCGAGATTTTTGGACTTTCGATGAAGGAGGGAAATTTCCAGCTATATCGACTTTTATGATTCAGAAAACCCTACAATCAACCGTAGGTGAGATAAAATCCCTGAAAAGACTTCGATCAGATGATCTTTTGTTAGAGGCTTCCTCTACCCAACAATAAAATTTACTTTTAAATAGAAATCAGTCAGGTCAATTCTCAGTTAAGGTAGCACCTCACGACTATCTCATTTTTTTCCGTGGTGTGTTTTCAGAAGCTGATTTATTATACACGTCAGAAGAAGAGATTCTATCAAAACTGCGCGAACAGTACGTTTGTGGCGTACACAAAATAACGATTCGTCGGGATGGCAAACTTCTTCCAACGAAGCACATATTCCTGGCATTCGACAGTCCGACACTCCCGTCACACCTCCAGGCCACATATCATCGTTGCACGGTACGTCGATATATTCCGAATCGCTGTTTCAAGTGTCAGCGTTTTGGACATCCAAAAAACTGCTGCCGCGGATTTGTTACTTGCCATCGATGTGCTGAATTCGGCCATGACGGATAAAACTGTACCGCACCAGTTCAGTGTTGCAATTGTAAAGGTGATCATAGGGCTTGCCCAAAATGGCGAATAGAAAAAGAGGTACAGACATTAAAAGTGACCCCTAAAATATCGTGAAATTGAGTCCCGGACACCGAAACCAGGAATATCATTTGCCTCTGCGATTAAAAGAACTTTTATATCCGTTGGTACTCAGACTGAATCTGTATCTAGACCCCAAGTGCCAGGTTACAAACCCTCAGGATCTCCTCGCAAACATGCTAATAAATCATCAAAATCGCAACCATCTCCCAAAAAATCTCACTAGCGCACTTTACTCCATCCACATCTATTCCACCAAACACCACTAAAAAAAACTATCGAAAGAATTCTCCACACATGTCGCTCTCAGTAACCCTATTTCTCCTAATCCGGATCCTGCAAATAAGAAAAAAGTTGATATTCCTAGAAAGTGCATTGGCCTTTTTAGGAAAGCAAAAGACCCTAACTTTACATATACTAAAAGACAATCAGTACGTCCGCAGGTTCACCTCGGACCGTGAATTTAAACCATTTCCGAGGACTCGGACGATGATGCTGTATTTGAGGAACCTCTGACTCATTATTTTTGTCTTCTGAGTCCTCCACGTCATGGCTGAAGAGCCGGCGCCACATAATTCCTTTCCGTTTCTGGGAAAATGAAAATATATTCTGGCTGCCTTCTTTTCAGTATTTTTAAGCTTCAGTGTTTTTTAGTCAGCCTCTGAAATTTTTATCTCATTTTTTTTAACTGCACATCCTTTACTTTGAACGATCATCTGCTTGAAAAACCTCATTCTGCAATTTTCCGGTTGTTACAATGCATTGACTTTTTCTCTTTGGTTTAATGTATTATAACACTTATCATCCTCGTATATTTCTTTAAACTTTTTTAATCACTGCTTTTATAAAATTTGTTTCACATCACAGCTTTATCATTCTTGCATTTCAGGGATTTTATTATTTTTTCTTTTATATCACTGTGTTTTTATCTTTATTCTGGACTAGTTGTACTGCCTTTTATATATGGCTGTGTTTATCACCTATTTTTCATGACTGGTTTATCACCTTTTATATATGGCATTTTTGCTACTTTTTAAGTTTGACTTTTACCACTTCTTAAATATTACTATTTAAATCGCCCTGTATAAATTACTGTCTCCCTCAACATTTGTACTTTTACTGTTTTTAACACTTTCTTCATATGTATATATTTTTATCGAGGGTTTTATGGATTTTTGGCCTAAAAAGGATAACTTATATGTATGTTTTTTTTCAAGTTTTTGCAGGGGTTTGGCGCAGTTTGTCCTTTCTGGACCTTGCGCCAATAAATCTAAACAAACCAAACCAAACCAAACGACCAGGAGGCATCAGAAACAACATACACATGTGTACGTGTGAAATATTTATTTAATATTTTTTAATATTAAGCAGTATTCCCATATAGAAAAATGCAAGTATTTTTTTTCCATTTATCTACCAATATAAAAGTATATTTTCATTCAGACATTCACATATCCATGCATGCAATAATTTTCAAAATAAAGGCACACCAAGTAAAAATGCATAGATCAGGTCGGATTCCTTAGATGTCTGTCAATTGGAGACGCTTTTTTTAACAGCTGCGGCTCGCACTTTTTTTTCTTTTATTCATTTGTATGACAATTTTGCTCACACTTGCAACAACCGTTCTTACCCATATACACCGGTTATCAAAAATTAAGGAAAAGTCACAAAAATAGCGATTACTCAAACAGTTACGCTTAGAATTTAATGAAACTTATACACATTGTACAACACATAGGTAGGTATAAAGTAGCATAAAAAGAAATCGTCAGACAATTATGGTGTTATAGAAACTAGCATATGTATACAATGAACAAATCGGATGCGTCAGTTTGGTATAGGAAAAGTACCTTTAATATGGCGTATGATCCCCCACGAGAAGCAATACAGCACATACAGAGATGTGTGATGCTGTCAATTATGCGGTCTATGAGTTCGGTAGGAAGTGAGAGCCATTGCTCTTGCAAAGCAGTTGAAAGCGTGGCTACGGTCCTAGGAGGAGGGTTGAGATCAGCTATACATCGTCATAAAGCGTCCCAAACGTGCTCGATAGGATTCAGGTCTGGCGATTGAGCTGGCCACTCCATGCGCTGAATTGTCTCCTCCTCAAGATAAGCATCCACGATGCGAGCCCTGTGCGGTCTCGCGTTATCGTCCTGTAGCACGAAAGCATCACCTATTGCCCCAGCATAAGGGCGCACAAAATAATCAAGGATGTCATCTCTATAGGTATGAGCATTCACATTTCCACGGGGAAAGACATGGAGGTCTGTGCGTCCACCCAAAGAGATATCATCCCAAACACAGACACTGCCTGATCCGCATGCATCTCTTTCACGGATGTGTGATGGATGAAAACGAGTTCCAGGTTCTCTCCAGATCAAAATACGCCTACTATCTCTTTGGAGGCTAAACCAGGACTCATCCGTAAAGAGAACAACCCTCCATTGATCACGCGTCCAGTGGCCATGTTGAAGTGCCCACTGCAAACGTTCCCGCCTATGGCGTGACATGAGCGGGACACAAATGGCTGGTCGCCTCACAAAAAGACCACCTTCGTAAAGCCTTCTACGCACGGTTGACGTTGATACCAACCTTCCGGAGCTTGCAGCGAGGGAGGATGAGTTCAGACGGAGTTGCGGTTCTATTCCATCGTGCGCATAATGACATATATCGGTCATCGGCACTCGTCGTAGCGTATGGCCGTCCTTGGCTGAACCTCCTGGATGCCGAATCCGTGGTTAGAAATTGTTGCCAAAGTCTATGAATCACAGACGGACCCACATTTAGCCATCTGGCCCATCTGTCTGCTTTGTTCTGCCTCTAGTCTCCCAATAGCTCGCCAGTTCTTCGGTTAAATAATGCCTGGAGGTCATTGTTACAATTTGGCTATGCCAGATGTCTAATCTGACCCTCGCAGCGACAATTGCCTCCTTTCTCTGAGACATGCACTTTTATGCTCCTTGAAAATTACATATTCCGACTACAGTGCCCACTATTTTGCATAATGTAGTATTGTTCAGTACCTTTTACTTAACAACATATTAAACTTTTAAACAGATTGGCCTAGTTTTGAACGTGTTATCACTAGTTTTGTGATTTTTCCTTCATTTTTGATAACTAGTGTATAAAAATGAAACGGTGTCCGAGACAGAATGTCTTTTAACGTTGGATTATGTTCCTTAATAAAGGTCCGTCGGAGGAGAAAATTGCTCGGTGTCGCGAGTTATAATTTTGGCAGCGCTCCAAATCCAATAGCATTAAACAGTTAAATAGAAAAGTACCAAAATGCGAAAAAAATAAAAAGGTAAGCCACGATAAGTAATACAACGTTAATAACCCGCGGTAGTTTCATTAGAAGAGACTACCTGAAACATTTTTTATTTTTATCAACACAAAAAATTCATGCATTTTTTCAGCATTGCTTTTTATCATTCAGGGTGTTTCTATATAAAAATCATTATTGAGTAATACTGTGTGTATGTGTATAGGTATGTATACATATATGTATGCGTGTAAGTATGTATTATATGTATATATATATATATATATATATATATATATATATATATATATATAAAAGTGTCTAAAGCAAATAAGTTTTTCTAAAAAACTAGAACGACATTTAGAACCGTAAGCGTAATCTATAGCGCGAAGCTGCTAACAAATTAGTTACTAAATAAGCAATGAAAATACTAAACAGAAGTGGAAAAAAGAAGTGAGCATACCTACACGGATTTAAGAATAAGAGAATGAAATTCACAACAGAAATGGAAGTTTTGTAGTTAATGACCGGGAGTTGTGACCCCCCCACTCCGATTAAACAATGTTTTAAGCCCAGGCAAACACTCTCGGAAGTCTGCTACAAAACTGAGGCCTTTTTATAGAAAAGAAAAATATAAAAGACAAATGAATGAAAAATAACTATATTACTTAAAATACTAACACTAAATACCAAACTTACATATGCATGACACCAAGACACCGACTCAACCCCCTAATGCATCGCCGTCATTAGCACTGTTCACTTCAGGTTCATTGAACCATATAGAAAATCGACGTCCACGGTCGCAGTCAACTATGTTAAAAAAGCGAGTTAAAATGGATTTTAAAAAGTAATAGGGAAATCCCTTATCTCTTGCAACCAGTAGGAATTTATAGTCCATTTGTTCTTGATTTGAATGTAATCTAGTGCATCTAACCATGTAGTTTAAAATTATGTTGCGTTTAATGTTTTTATGCACAGCACTATCCCAAGACATAATACGAACGGTATTAAATGTATAAATATCACGTTTGTCGTATAATTTATATGCAATGTTTTGTTTTGTACCAATATAAAGGATTATATCAAAACAAAGCATTAAACAATCACATCAAAACTAATAAACATTTTATCCCAATCATTTTGGATCTTGTTAAGTATAGGAGCAGTGGTTGTAATGTAGTACTAAATGACTGTATAAATGCTAGTGTTACAAAATTATATTGCATTACTGAATACGCAAATAATCGTTTTGTTAGAAGAAAGTAAAAATTTAACATTGCTTCCGGTATACCAAACCAATAGGACGTATTATTTTCAATTATAATATGTTTTCCAAAAATTTAAATAAATTCTACGTAAACCCCATCAAAAAGTGTTCACCAAAGACACTACAATATTATTCGCAAAATTTGTAGTGTTCAAAGACATGAAAAGAACAAACCGAGCCTCTCTCCCTTTCGGTGTCATTCATCTATTGGTCTGTCACGGAATGATGCGCAAAGCCCAATTTCTCTTAAACTGTTCGTCAATTTTTAGATGCTGCGAAAGCGGTCAAAACTCCCGGAGCAATTGAAACTTCAGATAAATTTAAAATTGCGTACGAAACAGGAAGCTGTTAATTCATTTTTGATCATCTATATGTTGTCATTTCATACGTAAGTAAATAAATTTTTATTTTATTTTATTGAGAAAAAGCTCTGTAATATTAGCTCTGTAATATAAGTATATCTTCACCGAAAATTTACTTTATTTCTTTATAAAAAGTAAACTTAAATATGCTTTTTAAAAGAAGAGAATTAATTACGAGGCTAGTGAAACTTAGAGAAGATAAATTATTAGAGAAGCTTTTTCTGTTAATCACTTTTTAAAAACTGTTAAGAAAAAAGCATATAAGAATTATCGTTGAAGGAAATGGTTGACCTCTATTGAGTTATAATGGGTTTTATTTCCTTCGTTGCAATTATTGAGCTCATTATCATTTAAACTGTACTGTGATTTTTCGACCTTAATTTAAGTCATTTAAGGAAATTTTACCGAATGTATTTTCATAGATTATTTAAAGATATTCATAATATCTAAAAATACTCAAACGTTTAAATAGGTTTTTATAGTATTTTTGTGTTATTTTGCGTCATTCTGTGATCGAAGCTTATTGATTGAAACAACTTTTTTTGACCTATTGCATCTTGCAACAGGTAGGCCTTTGGTGACAGATTACCGCTCCATTTTAAGAGCACCCTGAACTGAGCTCTGTGCTACAGGTGAGTACAGAACTTAGAAAGTTTTGCATGCGAAAGAAATTTTTTATAAATAAAGTAACCTTATAACTTTTTTAAGAAAATATATTAAATTTTGAATTTTTTGTAATGTTTTCATGAAAACTATACTTTCCCTATAATGAAACTCTATGAAGCAATTGACCTGGTGTTTTTTATGAACTAGGAAGAAATATATTTAATGAGTTTAAGCGTTGTTTATATATTTTTATTGAATATTAAAACCTATTTGATTTAAATAAAATATGTCTGCCCAGTACTTTTTATTGTCTAATTCCTTATTACTTTGCTTTTAATTTGGCTATTCCTTTAGCAGTGGGAGAACTGTGATTCAGAATTGCATTTCTTTATTTATGCACTATTAACATTGTCTTTTGCTTTTATATATATATCTTTTTGTAAGTATCGGTATGCCTATAAAAATTTTAAAATTTTAAATTTTGCGTTTGAATGTCTAAAATTATATCAGTGCTATAATTATGATACAGCTGCAAAACTACTTATATTCTAGCAATTTTTATTCATTTTCTTTATAGAAAAGATTTTGGAATAATTTAAATTCCTCTTTGAAAGAAATTAAATTGCAAAATTTTTAATCACTTTCATGGGTAAATGAGTTTTTCCCCCACAGTAATCGTTACATTACAGAATCGTAAAATGCTTTTTTATTATTTCAGTTAATAAATCAAACAATTTAATTAGCGATCCTGTTTTTATATGATTTGTAAAAATGCATTTTGGTAGTTTTATACCTATTCAAATGTTATTTGCAATCCCGAATTTTACTCGGTCTACTGAATGCTTATTTTAAGGGGACAGTACAAATTGAAAATGGTCAGAAATAAATTTTTTGTTTTTCTTTTTATATTAATTAAAACCCGGATTTATTCTGAAAAATTCGGTACCTCTCTTTTTGTGATACGACAATTACATCATAAGATATTAAAATAATTGTGGACATCCAAACAGTGATTTTCATACAAAATTTCAACTTTAAATGCATTTATTTCAAAATATAATTTTCTGACATTGTACTCATGATATTTCAAAAACTATTCCAGATAAAACACACGGTAATGGTAACATTCTTCATAAAATGACTTAAAAACTTAGAGTTATCTCGGGTAGCAAAAATTTTGCAGAAGGTTTTTTAAGAAAATTTTGTGAATTTTTTTTTAATTAATTGTTAGTTATAAATATTGAAACTGAAGGAAATTAAAAGATTCCACATCAGTATATTAGCCAAATGTTTTCTTATAATTAAAGTGTGTACAATGATAGTAAATGAAAATTAACATCAGTAATGCGCGCATTGACACAGGGAAATTATGAAAATAAGAAAACAATGTGTTCCGTAATTAAGATTTCCCAATAAATTTAAGTAATTTACATCAACATATTTTTGTTACACGTTATATTTGAAATAACAGTCCATAAATTTTCATTAAATTTGCTTTAGAGGGTAATCTTAATTAAGTACCACGTTGTTTTCTGTGATTTTTCGACCTTAATTTAAGTGATTTAAGGAAATTTTACCGAATGTATTTTCATAGATTATTTAAAGATATTCATAATATCTAAAAATACTCAAACGTTTAAATAGGTTTTTATAGTATTTTTGTGTTATTTTGCGTCATTCTGTGATCGAAGCTTATTGATTGAAACAACTTATTTTGACCTATTGCATCTTGCAACAGGTAGGCCTTTGGTGACAGATTACCGCTCCATTTTAAGAGCACCCTGAACTGAGCTCTGTACTACAGGTGAGTACAAAACTTAGAAAGTTTTGCATGCGAAAGAAATTTTTTATAAATAAAGTAACCTTATAACTTTTTTAAGAAAATATATTAAATTTTGAATTTTTTGTAATGTTTTCATGAAAACTATACTTTCCCTATAATGAAACTCTATGAAGCAATTGACCTGGTGTTTTTTATGAACTAGGAAGAAATATATTTAATGAGTTTAAGCGTTGTTTATATATTTTTATTGAATATTAAAACCTATTATTTGATTTAAATAAAATATGTCTGCCCAGTACTTTTTATTGTCTAATTCCTTATTACTTTGCTTTTAATTTGGCTATTCCTTTAGCAGTGGGAGAACTGTGATTCAGAATTGCATTTCTTTATTTATGCACTATTAACATTGTCTTTTGCTTTTATATATATATATATCTTTTTGTAAGTATCGGTATGCCTATAAAAATTTTAAAATTTGAAATTTTGCGTTTGAATGTCTAAAATTATATCAGTGCTATAATTATGATATAGCTGCAAAACTACTGATATTCTAGCAATTTTTATTCATTTTCTTTATAGAAAAGATTTTGGAATAATTTATATTCCTCTTTGAAAGAAATTAAATTGCAAAATTTTTAATCACTTTCATGGGTAAATGAGTTTTTCCCCCACAGTAATCGTTACATTACAGAATCGTAAAATGCTTTTTTATTATTTCAGTTAATAAATCAAACAATTTAATTAGCGATCCTGTTTTTTTATGATTTGTAAAAATGCATTTTGGTAGTTTTATACCTATTCAAATGTTATTTGCAATCCCGAATTTTACTCGGTCTACTGAATGCTTATTTTAAGGGGACAGTACAAATTGAAAATGGTCAGAAATAAATTTTCTGTTTTTCTTTTTATATTAATTAAAACCCGGATTTATTCTGAAAAATTCGGTACCTCTCTTTTTGTGATACGACAATTACATCATAAGATATTAAAATAATTGTGGACATCCAAACAGTGATTTTCATACAAAATTTCAACTTTAAATGCATTTATTTCAAAATATAATTTTCTGACATTGTACTCATGATATTTCAAAAACTAGTCCAGATAAAACACACGGTAATGGTAACATTCTTCATAAAATGACTTAAAAACTTAGAGTTATCTCGGGTAGCAAAAATTTTGCTGAAGGTTTTTTAAGAAAATTTTGTGAATTTTTTTTTTAATTAATTGTTAGTTATAAATATTGAAACTGAAGGAAATTAAAAGATTCCACATCAGTATATTAGCCAAATGTTTTCTTATAATTAAAGTGTGTACAATGATAGTAAATGAAAATTAACATCAGTAATGCGCGCATTGACACAGGGAAATTATGAAAATAAGAAAACAATGTGTTCCGTAATTAAGATTTCCCAATAAATTTAAGTAATTTACATCAACATATTTTTGTTACACGTTATATTTGAAATAACAGTCCATAAATTTTCATTAAATTTGCTTTAGAGGGTAATCTTAATTAAGTACCACGTTGTTTTCTGTGATTTTTCGACCTTAATTTAAGTGATTTAAGGAAATTTTACCGAATGTATTTTCATAGATTATTTAAAGATATTCATAATATCTAAAAATACTCAAACGTTTAAATAGGTTTTTATAGTATTTTTGTGTTATTTTGCGTCATTCTGTGATCGAAGCTTATTGATTGAAACAACTTTTTTTTGACCTATTGCATCTTGCAACAGGTAGGCCTTTGGTGACAGATTACCGCTCCATTTTAAGAGCACCCTGAACTGAGCTCTGTACTACAGGTGAGTACAAAACTTAGAAAGTTTTGCATGCGAAAGAAATTTTTTATAAATAAAGTAACCTTATAACTTTTTTAAGAAAATATATTAAATTTTGAATTTTTTGTAATGTTTTCATGAAAACTATACTTTCCCTATAATGAAACTCTATGAAGCAATTGACCTGGTGTTTTTTATGAACTAGGAAGAAATATATTTAATGAGTTTAAGCGTTGTTTATATATTTTTATTGAATATTAAAACCTATTATTTGATTTAAATAAAATATGTCTGCCCAGTACTTTTTATTGTCTAATTCCTTATTACTTTGCTTTTAAGTTGGCTATTCCTTTAGCAGTGGGAGAACTGTGATTCAGAATTGCATTTCTTTATTTATGCACTATTAACATTGTCTTTTGCTTTTATATATATATATCTTTTTGTAAGTATCGGTATGCCTATAAAAATTTTAAAATTTGAAATTTTGCGTTTGAATGTCTAAAATTATATCAGTGCTATAATTATGATATAGCTGCAAAACTACTGATATTCTAGCAATTTTTATTCATTTTCTTTATAGAAAAGATTTTGGAATAATTTATATTCCTCTTTGAAAGAAATTAAATTGCAAAATTTTTAATCACTTTCATGGGTAAATGAGTTTTTCCCCCACAGTAATCGTTACATTACAGAATCGTAAAATGCTTTTTTATTATTTCAGTTAATAAATCAAACAATTTAATTAGCGATCCTGTTTTTTTATGATTTGTAAAAATGCATTTTGGTAGTTTTATACCTATTCAAATGTTATTTGCAATCCCGAATTTTACTCGGTCTACTGAATGCTTATTTTAAGGGGACAGTACAAATTGAAAATGGTCAGAAATAAATTTTTGTTTTTCTTTTTATATTAATTAAAACCCGGATTTATTCTGAAAAATTCGGTACCTCTCTTTTTGTGATACGACAATTACATCATAAGATATTAAAATAATTGTGGACATCCAAACAGTGATTTTCATACAAAATTTCAACTTTAAATGCATTTATTTCAAAATATAATTTTCTGACATTGTACTCATGATATTTCAAAAACTAGTCCAGATAAAACACACGGTAATGGTAACATTCTTCATAAAATGACTTAAAAACTTAGAGTTATCTCGGGTAGCAAAAATTTTGCAGAAGGTTTTTTAAGAAAATTTTGTGAATTTTTTTTTAATTAATTGTTAGTTATAAATATTGAAACTGAAGGAAATTAAAAGATTCCACATCAGTATATTAGCCAAATGTTTTCTTATAATTAAAGTGTGTACAATGATAGTAAATGAAAATTAACATCAGTAATGCGCGCATTGACACAGGGAAATTATGAAAATAAGAAAACAATGTGTTCCGTAATTAAGATTTCCCAATAAATTTAAGTAACTTACATGAACATATTTTTGTTACACGTTATATTTGAAATAACAGTCCATTTTCATTTAATAGTAAATTTTCATTAAATTTGCTTTAGAGGGTAATCTTAATTAAGTACCACGTTGTTTTCTGTGATTTTTCGACCTTAATTTAAGTGATTTAAGAAAATTTTTGATATTGAATTTTTGATATATATATATATATATATATATACATATATATATATACATATATATATATACAGTCGAACCTCTATATATCGAACTTCCCTATATCGAAATTTTCTATATATCGAAGCAAATCTCCATGTTCATTACATAGAAAAACTGTTTCTATATATCGAAAAAATCTCTATATATCGAAATTTTTTTCTCGACATATTGGGAGATTTTATTATACTTTAGAATAAAATCTCCCATTTTTGACGTTTGAAACAATAATTCGTGAACCACTCATGAAGTTTTAATGGACTGAATAAATGCGAGCATTTCTTTGATGAACTTTCCGCAAAACTGGCTGTTCAGCAAGATATTTGTAATTTATTTTTAAAGAATGTAACTGTGATCACTGTAACCACTGTCTGGATTATTGTTATTTTTTAAGGTATATAGTACTCAATAAATCTTTCACATTAGTTAATTTTTTAGTTATTAACTTTCATTTAATGTAATTCGTATATAAATTGGAAATGGAGTTTCGTATACTAAAATTAGCTTTAATTTTAATGTTTTAGGAGAATTATGATAAAACTAAGATCAATTCTTTATATCGAAATTTCTATATATCGAATTTTTTCCAGCATTTTGCTACTTCGATATATGGAGGTTCGACTGTATATATATATGTATATATATACATATATATGTATATATATATATATATATATATATATATATATATGTATATATATATATATATATATATATATATATATATATATATATATATATGTATATATATATATATATATATATATATATATATATATATATATATATATATATGTATATATATATATATGTATATATATATATATATATATATATATATATATATATATATATATATATATATATATATATATATATATGTATGTATATATATATATATATATATATGTATATATATATATATATGTATATATATATATATATATATATATATATATGTATATATATATATATATATATATATATATATATATGTATATATATATATATATATATGTATATATATATATATATATATATATATATATATATATATATATATATATATATATATATATACATATATATATATATATATAAATATATACATATATATATATATATATAATATAAAGTTATATATCTCATCTGTGAGTAGGATTTCATTAGATCGGCAGACGAGGAGGTCAATCTAGGACCCTCGTGGTTACCTACTTTCTTTAACTCGTATCTATCTCTAGGCTTTACTTCGATAACTCTATATGGTCCTAAAAATTTAGGCCTTAGCTTCAAGCCTGTTCCAAATTGCGTTCTTCGGATGACTACTAGATCTCCCTGCTGATACTCAGGGGCCTTCTTGCATTTCTTATCGTAGGTTCTTTTATTCTCAGCCTGGATCTTCTGAATGTTTCTTTAGCATCTTGTCGTAATTGGTTTCTTTGCTCTTGAAATTCTTCCACCATCTCTTCCATTAGCAGATTTTTTAGGTGAAGGTCCTCCTTATTTCTCATGATGACGCCAGTTAATAGTTCAAATGGAGACCATTTAGTACTTCGGTTGGAGGTGCTGTTTAGAATTCTTTGCAATGGGTCTACGAATTTGTACCACTTGGTAGGATCGACGATGGACATCTGGGTCAAAACAGGGATAAGAGTTCGGTGGATTCTCTCCACTTGACCGTTTCCTCGCGGTACGCCAGTGGTGATCTGCAGATGTTGGATGTTCTCTTCGGTACAATAGACACTAAACACTTTGGAGATGAAAGCAGAACCACGATCTGTTATTATTCTTTGGGGATTGCCGAAAGTCTTTTGTTGCAATTTCAATTTATCGAGGGCATCTTCTGCGGTGGTAGATCTTACGGGATACAGCCAGGTGAACTTCGTGAAGGCGTCGACTATTGTGAGGATATGTTGGTACCTTTTTTTGGTAGAGGGCATAGGACCAATGAAATCTACGTGATAGGTGCTTAACGGTACATCTTCTTTCGGAATAGGGTATAGGAAACCTTCTTTTTTCCCGCTCTTTCTGTTGGTTAAAATGCACGGTACACAGTTAACGATCACGTTTTGCACTTGTCTGCTTAAATTAGGTATGAAAAATTCTCGTTTAACTATTTCTTCTGTTTTTGCAGCTGCAAAGTGTCCTTTCTCATGAGCTAGCTTGATTAGCTCAGTTTGCATATCTCTTGGTACTACCATTAATTCACGGCCATCTACGTATTTGTATAATATTTCGTTTTTAATGAAGAAGTCTGAAGTAGGGTTTGTTTCAATCAGTGATTTAAAATTTTGAGTGTTTTCGTCTCCTTGTTGAGCTCTTTTCAATCTGGCGGTGAGAGTATCGCTTGTAATTATGGCGACGGGGTATCTGCTTAAAGCGTCTACATGTTGCATTCTCTGGCCGGGTCGATGTACAATTTCGTAATCATAATTTTCCAACAGTAGTGCCCATCTCGCTATACGAGTAACTAAATCTTTTTTGTCCATAGTCTTTTGAAAAGCTGAACAGTCCGTTATGATTTTGAAATGTTGCCCTAGAAGGTAGATTCGAAATTTCTTTAAAGCGGTGACAACAGCAAGAACTTCCAGTTCATAGCTACTGTATTTCTCCTCGGCTGGAGTAGTTTTATGCGACATGTATTGAACAGGGTGTAATTTTCCGTCATCCACTTTCTGGAGCAAAACAGCGCCATATCCTTGTTGGCTTGCATCGGTGTGTAGTTCGGTCCTTTTCCCTTGCTGAAAAATGCTTAAAACGGGACTTTCAGTTAATAGTTTCTTGAGCTTTTCGAATGCTTCAATTTGGGCTTGTTCGAATACAAATGGATTGTCTTTCCTTGTTAGATCACTCAGAGGTTTCACTATTTTAGAGTACGCGGGAATAAATTTTCGAAAGTAGCCGGTTAGTCCTAAAAAACTTTGGATCTGCTTGACCGTTGTTGGCACTGGGAACTTCTTGACGGCAATCGTCTTCGCAACTGACTGGCGTATTGTTCCGTTTTCGACGACGTGACCCAAAAATTCGACTTTCCTACTTAGGAATCGACATTTGTCAAACTTAATTTCTAAGCCATACTTCGAGCAACTTCAAACACTTTCTTTAGTTTTTCTAAACCTTCTTCTTCATCTTTTGCCGGAATTATCAAATTGTCCATGTAAATTACTGCAATACCTTTTCGGATTAGTTCTCGAAAAATACTGTACACATATCTTTGGAATACGCTCGGACTAGTGCTTAGGCCGAAAGGTACTTTATTGAACTCGAATTGTCCGTCTGGAACAACGAAGGAGGTGAGATGTTTGCAGTCTTCATTGACATCGACATGGAAAAATCCATTTCTCAAATCTAACTTAGTGTACACCTTGGCTTCTTGGAGTTTATCTAATACGTCTTCTATCAACGGCAATGGAAAACGATCCTTGACTAATTTCTGATTCAACTTTCTGTAGTCCACACACAATCTAGTGGTGCCATCTTTTTTCTTGACTAGCACAATTGGACTCGCATATTCGGATGAGCTTGGTCTTATAATTCCTTGTTCAAGCCATTCGTCGACTTTCTTGTTGACTGCTTGGTTCTCGGTAAAGGATAAGCGACGTGCAGGCTGGTAAACCGGTATGTCATCTTTCAAAATGATCCTCATGGACACGTTTGTCGTTTCGGTCTTTTTTGGCTCATAGTTGGAGATCAATTCAAACAGTTCTTTTCTTATTCGTGGATTGCTAACATGTTTGACTTCAATTTCGTCTTCAGTTTTCGCTTCGTATACTTGCGTGTGCATGAACCAAGTTTTATCTTCATATTT